>CAIIXF020000008.1:13128821-13728821 GCA_903813345.2 Owenia fusiformis | reverse complement strand
ACAATTAAAACTCTGTAAAAGAACACCTCTGTAAAAAGAACACCTCTGCTGCTGTAAGTGGAACACCTCTCAAACACTATTTTCACTTACAGTATACAGGTTTTACTTTACATATTAACATGCAAAATGTTACCACCTGCCATTTGTTACAGATGCCGAATCCCGCACACCAACCTCTATCACAAAAAGTGGGTCACAAGCATTTTATATAAAATACATCGATTAAAAACATTTTTAAAAACATTGCTGCCAGCTGATGCCAGCTTATGTGACTTATGCTGAAATCCATGATTTGACAAAAAGTGGGTATTTCGATTTTGAAAGTAAATCCTGATGTTATTTACAACTGAATCTAACAAACAAACAAGGCATTAACATGTAAGATGTCACCACTTCCCATTTGTTACAAACACCAACTGCCAAAATCTGTCCACAAAAAGTTGGAGACTATAATAATATGTGACATAAAAAGTTCAGCGAACAGCGAAACAAGAAAATCAAGTGAAAATGACACTAGAAAAATACGAAGGCCATAATGCTATTTTGACAAAACTGATCCACTTTTTATGGAAATACCACAGAGAAAGACAATGAACAAACTACATTTTACTGCTCGTTTTCTGTTGGCTAGGTAACATGTTAATGACGTCACAAATTAAAATATAATAAACACTGTGATGTGTGACGTTTAGCTTTCTTGTCTGTTTAGTTGATAGGGCAATAAGTAACTGATGTCATAGTTTATGTTATATTACGTCATATCTTCATCACAAACACAACATATGACGTCGTGATCGTTGCTTTGATGATTTGCCATATAAGGTAATAATGGCGGACTTTTGGTCACGTGAATGGTCGACAGTCGGTCCATAGAACGAATGGCTCCGCCCACTTCGTGGGGGGCCTTCGTAAAAAGGAAATCCTCAGATAATCGTGCCAAATGTTGTTTTTTGGTAAATAACAATGAGAGAAATGCTCATGAAGAACTTACGTGAAGGTGGATGCAGAGTTTATGACATCACTATAGTCTTTTGGGAGTTTGATGAGCTGGTTAACCTTCAGGGGATACCTAGTAAGTTTCTCTGAGCTTGCAGATATTCTTGTCTTTAGATTATCATCACTGCACCAGCTGAAACAGTTTGAAGAAATTTTATTGATGAATAGGAATCCTAAGAATTGATTCAAAACATAAATAAGCTCGGAGGCCATTAATAATTACTCCTCTCTTTACAAGCAGTGGCGTAGTGTGGGTATTTTGTGAGTATACGCCACGAGTAACGAAGCTATAACAATCTTTGAAGGGGGTTTGGCGGTGGGTTTCTCCCCAAGATAACTTAAAAATGAGATTGCAGTTGAAGTGTTTTGGAGCGTTTTAAAATACGAAATTCTGCCTTATATGGACTAATTTTATCCATGTTTAAAGTGTGGGCCAATTCAATCTAAAAATCAACTTTTCTCTAAATTTTGAGAGTACGCCATGGCGTTTTATGCGTATATGACGCTACACCATTGACAAGGGTTAAGACTTTACAGATTTGATGCTGATAAGATGTAAAAAAGACATCTAATGTAACTGTTACATAGCTTTTTTAATAAATAAATGCTTGGTAATTACTCAAATGCAATTCTTATTGGATAGCTGTATTTAAATGATCTAATCTGATTTGGGCAAAGTGAGATCAAAGGATGAAGCTCTGTTTAAAGAGTCAAAAACTCAAGAAAAAGAGTAAAAAATATCCATCCACTCTGTAAGTATCTTACCTGGCAACAAGTGTGTTAATAAGTGTATTCCGTGGATCAAATAGGGCTGCTAGAGAGGAGGGTAGAGCTAGGTACCTGCACAGGTAATCAAACTCATCTAAACAGTTTTCTGAAAATAACAAAACAAATAACATAGAAAATCAATAATAAAACAACTTCGATGAACATGTGTCCAATATTTGATGGTCTCTAAAAAAACAACTAAAAATACTCAAAAACATATTCTATACTTCAGCTCTAGGATGTTTTATTGTTTTCAATTGTCCTTTGAGGCCTATTCAAGGATCTTTTAATAAATTGCAGGAAATATATCATATTATAGACGTTTATATACCCCATTATCGCCCAATTATTTTTCTCAAATATTTTACTTTTTCCTAATGTTTGTTACTCAAGTTACTAGAGTATTTCATGGAAAAGTCGGGTGTGCGTTTATTGGAGTATGTGCGCCTATAAGAGAGAATACGGTACCTGTATTTTAAAACCAGAACAACGGCAACGCCAAAGCGTAGCGAATCCCATCGAACATTTTTCAAAATGGGCACCTTCTACCAAAAGTGTCATTAGACAGTGTGCCATGCTTATAATATTCACATACCAAATATGAACAAAATCGCTCTACTACTTTTCGAGTTATAGTAAAATACGTTAAAATGGCGGCCATTTTTCAAAATGGCCGCCTTCTACCAAAAGTCTCATTAGACAGTGTGCCATGCTTATAGTATTCACATACCAAATATGAACAAAATCGCTCCACTACTTTTCGAGTTATAGTAAAATACGTTAAAATGGCGGCCATTTTGAAAAATGGCCGCCTTCTACCAAAAGTGTCATTAGACAGTGTGCCATGCTTATACGTATTCACGTACCAAATATGAACAAAATCGCTCCACTACTTTTCGAGTTATAGTAAAATAAGTTAAAATAGCAGCCATTTTTCAAAATGGCCACCTTCAAACAAAAGTGTCATTAGACAGTGTGCCATGCTTACAGTATTCACATACCGAATATGAACAAAATCGCTCCACTACTTTTCGAGTTATAGTAAAATACGTTAAAATGGCGGCCATTTTGAAAAATGACCGCCCTCTACCAAAAGTGTCATTAGACAGTGTGCCATGCTTATACGTATTCACATACAAAATATGAACAAAATCGCTCCACTACTTTTCGAGTTTTAGTAAAATAAGTTAAAATGGCGGCCATTTTTCAAAATGTCCGCCATTTTTCAAAATGGCCACCTTCTACCAAAAGTTTCATTAGACAGTGTGCCATGCTTATAGTATTCACATACCAAATATGAACAAAATCGCTCCAATACTTTTCGAGTTACAGCAAAAATCGTAAAATAACGAGTAAAGGCCGCCATTTTTCAAGATGGCTGCCATGTGCTTTTTTAATATCTACATTTCTAGCTTTATTAATGTCCTTTATAATTTTTTTACATTAAAACATATTGCTATTACAGTTTTACATATTGCACCTAAATTACTGTAAAATCGGCACTAAAATGGCCACCATTTTTAAATGAGCGGCCATTTTGAAAATCGGCTTTCGAGCAGAACTTCTACCCCCATAGGGTATATGTGTACAAAATATGAATAAAATCGGGCCAACGGTATTTGAGTAATTGCCCGGACGGACGGACGGACGGACGGACGGAGGCGTTCCCTATATCCCTCCGAACTTCGTTCGATGGGATAACAAGCAAATAAATGATTTTCAAAGATTTGATCCCTAAGCATCATGACTGCTCCCAGAATAGTTTCAAGAATTGATTTCTCACCTTGCTGTAACTCCACAGGAGAAGAGATGCCAGTTAGATAGTGGAAGAATAGAGCTGCACTCCTCAGGAAGGGGACAGATATATGCTTCACTCTCTGGTGTAATTGCCATGCTGATGGCACATTACTAACCTCAATACTGTAACAAGAAACATTGATCTCATTTAGTTTTGCCTGGAATTGTGTCTTTTTTTGAGTAAACTGTCATGGATAAGAGAAGGTATATAATTTATCCTCAAAGACATATGGTACATGTACATGGTTATGACACTTATACTTAGGCTAGAATAAGGTACAGTATAAGCTGTTCACATGATGAAGGTTATAAAAATAGTAAATGACAAAATAGTCTAATACATTTAACATAAAAAAAGCTACAAAAACTAATGTCTGGGGTACTATCTATTGCAGTCAAACTGTCGAGTGTATATATCAATATCACTGAGTAGATTAAATTAATATTCTGAAAAAAATCATAGGATGTTCTTATCATCCTTCACTAACAAGGAGTGTACCAAATAGAGTCAATTTGGCGGGAAATCAACAAGCGGAGTATTATCGTCACAATATCCTCCGCATATTGGGTTTTCTGGAGTATATCGTCACAATTTCCTCCGCCCGGAGTATATCGTTACGATATCCTCCGGTTATTCATTTTGCCAATAAATATCAAATTTATTTTTTAATGTTATTATACATTTAGTACACTAAGTGTAGGATAATCTTGAAAATTATCAAATATACATAAAATTGTTACTGTCATAGAATGCAAATAAAGATGTCTTGATATTCAAATGCTGACTATTCTTACCCCGCTTGCTTCCTGAGTCTGTGATAGATGTCAACTAGAGCCTGGCTGTCGGCATCTGGCTCTAGCTCCATAGAATCTGGAAGTAATACAAGTTTTTATATAGTTTTATAAGCTTCCTCCAAAGGGCCATAGAGTCAGGAGCACAAGTGTGTATATGTTCCAGCCCCTAATACACAATGTGAAATCAAACTTTTGTGCTATGTTAGATATACAGTTCATATACAAGAATAATCACATATTTTTCATACTTCAAAATAACCAATCACCTTATACAGTATAATGTACAGAACATTTATTTTACATTGAATTTCATCATAAAACCAACTTTCCGGAGTTTATGGCATCAATTTTACAATCTACCAAATATGATGATTTCCATTCCAGACTGAACTCTGACATCACAATGAGTTGATAAATATAGTTACCATGGATATGGAAATCTGTTGTGATAAGTATCTGCACAATGTGAGCAGTGAAGACAAGTTGTAAGACATGCTGTTCATTTAGACCTCCAGTTGGTATTGCACCTAGAAGTATTAAAACAATTTCATTATTTCATGTACAAGATAGTACTACAAGGTATATGATGTTTGTCAAATGTATCACCTGTATCCTATTACTCCTTATCTCTTTTTGTACTGAGAATAAAAAGTGTACAAGTCAAATCACATAAGAGCTCTAAAGTATGATAAACGAGGCAACAACAGGCAAAATGTCACCACCTGCCATTTGTTACAGATGCCCAACTCTGAATGCCCAATGCCAACAGCCAAACACTGTACACAAAAAGTTGGAGACTATAACAATATGTCACCACTTATGATGGTCATATCAAATTCAATGATGTTTAAAATGTCTAACTGTGTGATACAGTGACTTGAGAATATATAGATTCTGTATCCCAGGGTGTGAAAATACAGGGTGTATAAAAATCACATGGATCAATCAGCTCACTACAAATCTTACCATCATTGAATAATACAATTATACTAACCTAATAAACTCCTCTGGTCTTCCACATAGAGTGTAGGTAGTGCTAGACAAACAGATACCAAATAGTGGAACATGTCAAAATCTAGTACACAACCTGGAGTGGCCACAAACTTCTTGTCAGAGTCACCGGATACAAGAGCTGAAACATATATCAAGTTTTTGTGAGGATGGGGTGTTCAAAAACCTCTCATAAAATATCGTCAATCTATTTTCAAGTTTTAAAATTCGTTCACATTTTTTTGTATTTGACTTCTAACAATAGAAAAATATTTGGTTCTTTTGAAAACCCTTCCTTGTAAACATGCAGTCCTTACAGAAAGACGTTCCATCAGACAGGTTTCCCTTTATATTATGGCTGATTCATAAGACAAGAGGTAAATACCAATGATGTAAACGGGACACAGGGTTCAGAGTCTAAAAGGTATTATCATTCATTTGAGGACAATTCATCACTTCATTGTATACATTTACCAGTGAGCACATACATAATTTGTAATCAAGTTAACTTGGAACTTCCAATGGATTCATGAATAGCATTACCTGCCAGAAGTCTAACACATAGCTTCTTGTTGATGTCTGATGCTATGTTTTGTGCAGATACACCAGCGAATCTTACTAGGGCTTGTAAACAGTCTGCCTGGCGAGATGGTAAACTTCCAAATAAGGGCTTGCTTTCTTCTCGTAAACTTTGCTCTAGAGAATAAAGAAGCATTATAAATTAATTGGAATTTCTTAAGTAGAAGTCACAGGATACTAATCAAATAATAAGACATTGATTAGAGGTATGTACATTAAGTAAGCAACTAAGCCAGAATGTTGAGCACAAATTGCCAAATTACACTCAAATAGCCTACATTTTTATTCATCAATATTTTCTGAAATGAAAACTGTAAAATGGCATCTAAAATAAGGCTAATAAATAGATGTCACTGCTAGGTTGAGGAATGGATGATCAACAGTTACAGCCTATATGATATCTTCTGGTAGGGAACTAATGAGCCTAATATTAAATATATTACATTAAAATGCAATGTCAATTCCTCAAATCAAAAAGCTACAGTGTATTGATAAAACAATGGACGTTCTAGAAGGGCCTTTACGACTTTGGGTAAACAACATGTAATTAATCAATGTAAACTTAAATTGACATATTTACCTATAACTTGAATAGTAAAGGCGCATGTCCTCCAAGTCATTACTGGAACCCTTACATTATCATCTTCAGTTTCAAGGCCAAGTCCTAACTGGAAAACATTGAACATTGCTAGGTCACATTAGAGATTAGAGGTTGGGATATAATAATTGTGTTAAAAGGGATTGTTGAGTTGGGAAAATATATAGTAAAATATTGAGTATCTTTATTTCAAAAGTGTAGAGTATTGCGTATTTGATTGCCTGTATATGACATGATATCCAGTGAATCTTTTTACAAGGTTTTTTATGACGGGCCTACATTTCTTTGATAAATAACTCTACAATACATGTATACGACAAAAAATACAAAATATGACAGGTTTACATTTCTTGTTAGTTTACTGATAAGAGGTCAACATTTCTTGTTAGTCTACTGATAAGAGGTCTACATTTCTTGTTAGTCTACTGATAAGAGGTCAACATTTCTTGTTAGTCTACTAAGAAGAGGTCAACATTTCTTGTTAGTCTACTAAGAAGAGGTCTACATTTCTCGTTAGTCTAGAATATACTTATGACAGGTCTACATTTCTCATTATTCAATTATTCAATTATACTGCAATAGACTAATAAAAAGTCTATATCCTTTCCTATAAACTTACAAGGTAGATATCCTTTGAGAGTTTACGAAGCATTTCATTTGTACTGTCTGAGAAATGATCGCTGTCTTCACTGTAGACGTAATCAAATAAAGCTTGAAAGTTCTTTGAGACACTCTCAGACATCATCTTTGCTAGGGTGGGTAGTGGACAGGGTACAACCATCAGAGACTCTTCTGAAAGTATACAATAACAAGGCATTAACATGACAAAATGTTACTTCCTAGTTGCTCACAATATTATTGGTTCAATGTTAAGTCAGATTTGAATTCCTCAGAACTTGTAGATGATTTTGAGAATTAATGAAAAAATTGGTCAATTTGAAGCAAGTTGAAAAAAGACCTTTTTGACCTTAAGAAGGTCATTGAAGGTCAAATATTTTCACCTTGAGAATGTCAAATCTATAGTTGGATTTGAACTTTTGAGAACTTCTAGATGATTTTGAAAAAAAATTGGTCAATCTGAAGCAAGTTGAAAAAAGACCTTTTTGACCTTTCTTTTACCTCAAAAAGGTCACTGAAAGTCAAATCTTAAATATAAAGTCAGATTTCAACTTCTGAAACGTGTAGATGATTGTGAAAAAAAACTGAAGTCAGTCTAAACAGTATTTTTTATTTATTGTAATATATGTTTAATACGCGTCTAACTACCTTAAAGTATCACATGAAAATATTATTCAATCCATTGTTCAACGAATCAATATTAATAAAATGAAACTTATTTTCCCTTTTAAAATTTTCAGGCAAAAAGAAGACATTTACAAATATGTACCGCTTGTCCAAGTGTCAATGGATTTAGTTATCTTTCAGGTTCATGTTTGAAATATTTTGCCCAAGATTTATAAGGGCTTGATAGACGGATTTATTACTGAATTATATGTGAGTAAATATACAGTATTTTAATTCTGAAGTGTTTATTAAATAACTGATGTCCTTCATTGAAAAAACTATTTTATAGTAATCTACCTTCAATAATACATGATGAAATTTTTAGTTTAGACAAGGAACCTATTTAAAAACCAGAAATAGAAGATTTAATATCTTGTTTCTTTGGGTTAGATTCCATCTATAATCAAGTTATTATAGCTTAATCGATGCTCCCTGGAGTACACTTTTCTTGACCTTTTAGCACTAAAATATCATGTCTTGATTTAACTTTTAGATATTTTGAGCTTACTAGATCTATATCAAGGTATTAACATGCAAAATGTCACCACCTGCCATTTATTACAGATGCCAAACACCGATCCAACACAAGCTGCCAAACACCATCCACAAAAAAGTAAGAGACTATAATAATATGTCACCACTCATGGTTACATGATAATGTCACCACTTATGGTGACATGATAATGTCACCACTCATGGTGACGTGATAAGCTAGAATATATTGACCCCATTTGCTGGGTTTGATGGATTATAACTAAGAAAAGGAAAATTCACAGGATCAGTACATGTATTTGATAGTCGAAATTAATAAACAGTAATAGTTACATCAATAATGAGAGCAGCAATCCTATTCATTGTAAAATATTATATTTTATGTAATTGTTTATTAACAAACCTACTAACTTGTTGAATTGTGTTAATCTTAATAAAGGTAATTGAAAAACTATTCATTGAATGGGGATCATGCCAAATTATAAGTTTCTTGGTTTAATTAATTATGTCACTCTATCTAATATAAAATCTATTCTTTTTTGTTACGATAATGTAATTAAATTCATCCAAACAAAAGGATAAAATATGTGTAGCACAAATTTAATTTTTATAAATATATTTCATTTAATTCATTCATTTAATTACAACCATTTTATATAATAAATATAATTAAATAGCTCAGAATAGACTATATACTGTAAAATTGCATCAAATATTTGGAATTCGATAAATATTTAAATAAAGAAAAATTATTGAAGTAATTTCCGTCATATATAAGTTATGATAAATGTGAGTGAAACAAATGCTGAATTATTATAAATTGATTGCGAAACTTTTGTTTTGTAGTATATCACATTACAACTTCAATTTCAAAATCAATTATTGGATTAACTATGGATCTCTTCCCCTGCAAACTAGTAGTTTTACTTACTATCAGTTTTTTAACAACTGACAAAGTTTTTTCTCAAGACGATGGATTAGAACAATCTTCAAAAGACAAGAAAGAAAAGTCGGACAAAAATGATAACAAAAAACTAAAACCAATTGACAAGTTGATTGTACGAGTTGAGGAACTTGAAAATATTGTTAAGAATCTCGAGGTTAAATGTTCAACAAATTGTGCAACAGATGGAGTAACTGATACTGAGAGCTTCCAACAACAACTTGGATTCCTGGAAGATAAACTTAAGGCAACATGTAATCAACAATGTATAGGGACTGGACAACAAGGGCCTAAGGGAGACAAAGGACCTCAGGGGGTACCAGGGCCCATAGGACCTGAAGGTCCAATAGGAAAGCAAGGAGATAGAGGTCCAAGGGGCCCTAAAGGGGATGACGGAAAAGAAGGCCCTAGGGGGCCTCCTGGTAAAGGTAGCTCTATAAACCCAATATTTGGTGGTAAGCCTCCCAGTAATAAGGTTGAACAAGAGGAGGTTAAAGAGAAAAATGAGGAAAAGGAACCAGGTAATTAGAAACCGTTCTTTTTGCAATTTGTTTTCTTGTTTACTGTCTTCTGGTTTGTTTGCCTCAAAACGGTTTTCAAGAACAGATTTTCTAATTACTTTTGAATTTTATTTTCAAATAAAAGTGCAAGTTTTTTCGTAGAGTTTTTCGTAGTTTTTTCAGAGTTCGTCGTCCAAATACGGACGACTTTCTATATGGTCATTTCCTTTGACATCACTGCATAATTAATGAGCACGTATATAGCACGTGTTCCTCCCACTTCGCTGACTGGTTGAGAAAGGGTCAGTATGGTAGATTTGAAATGATTTATTACCCCGGTTGTCACAGGTACCAATGTTTGGGACGGGGCTGCTAAACTGTAATATAGTCTATACTAGGCAGAGGGTAGTTTATAACTAGACTCTGCGGGCAAGGTAGCCTCTCACTCATCTATGAGGAAGTTTAAACATAAAAATATTTGCGTGTTATTTAAAATAAGTCTAATTTATTAGTTAATTATATCGTAGGATGATCATTTAGAGTAGACACATATATGACAATTTATTTACTGTGTAATCTATACTTTAATTGATTGGTTTCACCTCTGTACATAATATTTTTCGTAATCCACCGGTATTTTGGATCATTAAATCTAGATGCCATTGACATGAAATTGAAATTAACTGCGCCAATATTTAAAGAAAATCTTCGCTAAAATATCTGTGAGCTTATCATCCAGATGTTAGTAAAAAGGTGATTTTGATGCTTAAATATTATTACTTTATGCCATATTTGAAGTCAAGAAGTTTTGAAAGGCCTTGAAATGATTATTTTAAGAAAGATCTGACTCATTCAGTTCATGTTATTAGAATATAATAAACAAGGCATTGGCGACAACAATATGCCACCACTTATGGTGGTCAGGTGACATAAAAAGTGACATTATCATTTATGATTTAGTGAATTACTAAATAAAGCAATTATCTTGAAAGTCAAACACAACTATTTATTTCCATGATATCTTTCCAACCTAGACTGGTAGCTACAAAACAACTGACTCCCAGTAACTATTGCCATACTATTATCTCCTACTCCACCCTTGTAGAATTGTTTAAAGGGATATTCCTTGCTAGACTATTTCTCTCCTGGTATGGTAGCTGTAACCATACATATACTTTCCATGTTTAGCAAAACATGGAAAATGTTTTGATATGGCCAATAATGATCACTTTAAAATGTATTGATCAATTCCAGTAGGGTACCATCTTTTAGGATTTTATACAGAACGTGTTGGCATCAACTCCCAATTTTGCATAAAGCATTAGGTAAGCAGGTATTAAGAATTACAAAATAAGCTGAATATTCTTTTCATCAGTTCATTCATCACCATGACAACTGTTTAACTAGTGACCTTGAGTGTGTTATTGATTATTTCACACACTGTTCTACAGTATATGTGAAATATCTTGCCCAGCTATGTGTGAATTATGATTTAACCATTCTGATAATCTCTTCTTTAATTTAGTTGACAAGCCCTTTCTTTTTATACTGTTATCAGCAAGGTTATAAAAGTTGTGAGTCGATGACATTACAGCTCACTGGAAATGAGTACATGTCCTACATTTTTAAATGATCAATACCAACTATATTAAAACATTTTCATGTGTTTTGCTTAAGGACGATTCTCGGTTTGGAGAACAGTCTCCTGGGCTAATAATTTTTTTCAAGAAAAATATAGAAATATTACCCAAATTAAACTTTGAATATTCAAAAGAGAACATTTAAATCTACAAGATGTAAAAATAACAAATTGGTCTGAAGCAGGGATAATGCTCAATTAGACCGATTCAATAAAATACAAGTCTCGATTTGGGGAAAGAAGTTCAATAGTGTACTGCGCTAATATTTTTTTTGCGAAAAATCTATAAATATTACCCAAATTAAATTATGACTATTCAAAAGAAGACATTCAAATCTATATGATGTAAGAGAATCACATTTGTCCGAAGCAGGGATAATGCTCATTTAGATTGATGAACTTCGTTCTCCAAACCGAGAATCGTCCTTTCTGTATATTTATAGTTACCATATCAGGAGAGAAATGGTCTGGTAAGGAATGTCCCATCCTTCATTCAAAGGACTTCATTTATCACTCAATTCAGCCCTTCATGCAAGGTCAGGTAGCTTCATTTTAGGGGTAATACAAACTTGTAAATAAGTTGAGTTTCCTAGTGGTCAATGCAGAAAATGCGTTCTCCAATCATAATGTTCTGTACACAATTCAATGGGGATATTTTGTCCTCCCTCTGTTTATGACCCCTAATGAGATGAAAAATTACTTATAAATTGGATTCTTAACAAGAAATGCATGCAGACTTGTGCAATTATCTCAATTGTGAATATATAATTCCTGTTTATCACTGTGAACATCTTTGGAAAATCTCTGTTGATTTTGACCCTTGATTAAAGAGATCGGGTCTCAATTTCAGCCAGATTGATTGAAAAACAAAAAAGTTAGAGTACTTTTGCACGAATGAACCCTATGTGTACCTTTTGTACGAATGAACCCTATATGTATTCTGTTTTCGACTCATTGCGTTCTGACAGTTGGTTGTTCTTTTGGTTGTCCTGTTGATATCCTTAATATATTGGTGATATCGTGCTTATGATTTGGTCTCAAGATATATCTAAGGTATATACGATGTTTTATGAGCAATTATACTGGGATATCACTGATTGTCCAGAATAGAAATCAGGACGACTCGATCTCTTTAAGTAACAACTGTTCTGATTGGCTGGTGATTTAAGGGCCATTTGAAAGTTTGTTTGCTCAGTCGTGACAATTGTATAAGCTGCACCAAGGGTATGGAAAGAAGTATAATACCCTTGGACCAAGGATGGAATGTCCTTTAATGCCCGGGTCACATTTGCTCCGATCCATCTGAGTGTTTTGTTCAATATTCTATTCAATTTTGAACAAAATACTCAATTTGCCAGGCGCCGTCGTAAAAATCGGACCAAATGTGACCATGGCATTGATGGGGTAAAAAAAGCTCCACAGAATATAAGCATTTATCCCTCTGTTTTTCATCATAATCAAACAAGTTTCTGTCTCGTGATAATGGTTATTTTAAAGTGATGATAAAATAGCAGTAAGAAGCCATAAGCTTCTACTTAACAAACATAACAACAAGTAATTAATTGAAATACATGTGTTAGACTATATACAGATAGTGTTAAACATTCATTGTGTGTATCAGGTATATATCAATTCTGAACAAGGCGTTAACATGCAAAATGTCACAATCTGCCATTTGTTACAGACACCCAACTCCGAACACCAACCACTGAACACTGTCCACAAAAAAAGTTGGAGACTATACCAATATGTCACCAACTTGTGGTGGTGACATAATTAATTTGTGTTGGTGACATAATAGAATATCTTGCCAAGATTACAGTATGTTTTTATGACATCACCTGAGAATTAGTTAGCAAGAAACAAATTGATAATCTATGATAAATTTAAAGATCCAGTTTTTCAAATTTAGACCAACATGTATTTTTGAAGAAAATTGATTTTCTTAATTGACTTAACATAAATAAAACTAATTATTCAAACTGCTTCCAATTGAAATATTTCTTGTAAATAACAAACATGTGTATTTAATCTTTTGATACTTGAATTCAAATGTCCATAAACAACGAAATATGTTTTCAAATGTATATAAATTAGATGTATTTACTTTAATGTTTGAACTATAATTTACTGGAGAAAAATGTGAAAATATATCATTTCAGTAGTTATTACAACAATCATTCATTAGACTGATCAATGAAAGCAATTGGACTTTATAATTTCATAATTTTAACAGAACACTACAAATATAGAAGAATTAGTAAAACTCAAGAAATTATTATAGATCTTGAACAAATCTAGTAAATGTACAGCAATCAATTGCATAGGAGAGAAGGGCGAACAGGGCGATCCTGGGCCTAAAGGTGAATGTGGTCATCAATGCCCACAAGGCCAGCAAGGTCCTGTGGCTGCAGGGGCCCAACGGGGCCGTAAGGGCAAAACTATAGATAAAGGTTCTAACAGTCACCTGGGTAAATCTGGTAGATTGCTTGAAGATAACATTGATGAAAAAATATATAATTAAGGAGAAAAAATCGGGTAAAGAAATAAAAATCTAAAAAATTGCTTCATTGTTTAGTAAATAGTAAATGATTCATAAATGAGTAATAATAAAGAAAGGGCTTGAACATGAACGTTGTCTTCATGTGCACTATGTGTAACACCTGGGTCACATTTCCTCCGATTCATCAGCTGGCGCCCGAAGATTTTCCTCAAAATTGTATTCAGTTTTCAACAAAATACTCAATCGTCCAGGCACTGGCTGATGAATCAGAGCAAATGTGACCCAAGCGTAACACATCCATTTAAGATATAAGTTGATCCCTATGTTTTGCAGGTTGTGAGTGGACACCATGGGGAAGATGGACCTATATGCCATGTTCCAAACCATGTGGTAAGGGCATACAACAAGGCACCAGGACCAGAGTACCCCTCACCCCAAATACTTGTACAGGCCTATTCTTTGACACTGGAAGCAAGATTTGTAATGCTATATTATGTAAGTACTTCATCCAGACTTTTGTGTTAATAAGGGGCCCATAACAGGCCCACAGCCAGCTTTTGTCAAAGGGGGTTCACTTTTCAGAGAATTCCAGGGGAGGTCACATTTGACAACTTTGGCCAAAAATCACTGGAAAGTGCTCAAAATGGTAATAAAAAACGGTAATTTTGAAAAAAATTGTCAAAGAGCTTCTGCCATATTTTGGGTTTAAATATGTGAGGTGCATGACAACAGACCACAGGTATATACAGATTTGTGTTACTTAACAGGTTGCAACTGGGCTTCTTGGGGTCCATGGACACCCTTTTCAACCTGTAGGCAGACATGTGGTAATGGTGTAAAGTCAAGGACAAGGAAGAGAATCCGATCATTCAGCACTTCAGGGATCACTAAAATATGTTCTGGTATATCAACTCAAAGGGATACAGCGAAGTGTGGGGTAAGATATCAATCACAAAAATCAGTCTTAGGAATTAGAAAATAATCGATAGATATTTGAAATAAACAATGGGGAAATTAGTACATGTATTGTGAAGAATAACTATTTGCAGATTATTTCATGATGATAAAAATATGTCTGTAATTCAACGACAAAACATGGGATTTAACTTTATATTACCAAAATTGTTGTTGTTTTCAGGCCCCTTGTAAAAAGAAGCCCAAGAAGTCTAATGGGTAATGAAGAGGACTATACACAATGGTACATGGAATAAAACATTGTCAAGTTTAATGTACTCTCCATTAATAAGTTTTTAATAAACTTGTTTTAGAGTCATATATGCTTCAATAAATTAAATTTTATCTTATTTTGTCATTTCCATATCAAAGACCTATTAGTCAATACACAAAATAATTTGTCAGTAGTATTACTGAAAATATAAGTAGAAAATTACATCGAACAAAATCAAATAACCAGGTATAGTAGTGTCTCCTTTTGGTAGGCATTTGGTAGGCTCACGTGGTGTAAAGGAAACATTTGTATTTTGCAGAATATTTGTTTACATTTTCTTGAATTTTTGCATTTAACACAATAATTAATACAGACTCTTATACTGTCAAAATGTGATATTTTCCTTATAATTAATACAGACTCGTATACTGTCAAAATGTGATATTTTCCTTATAATTAATACAGACTCGTATACTGTCAAAATGTGATATTTTCCTTATAATTAATACAGACTCGTATACTGTCAAAATGTGATATTTTCCTTATAATTAATACAGACTCGTATACTGTCAAAATGTGATATTTTCCTTATAATTAATACAGACTCGTATACTGTCAAAATGTGATATTTTCCTTCATCCCAAAACTGATGGATGGACGAGTGTGTGATTCCATATGCAGAGAGCAAAATACAAATACACCTGCAACCGATAAACCAAACTAAAAGTCAAACACTTTATTTTTATCAATTCGAACTAGAAATCAGCAGCTCCACAAAGTACCAAATCCCAATGAACAAAATATTCATGAATCTGCATTTGTCATTTACCATCTACTCTACCCATGATTTGTAGATACTATACAAACATTGGAAATATATCAGAATTTCCACAAATTTAAGCAAGTGTGTCCCAAAAAATGGAACAAGTAAAAACATTGTAAAACAACAAAACCAGTTTCTATGAATGTTCATCTCTCTGGTAGTAATGTACAAAGTTGTTGATTTTCTTTCTCAGAGATATTTATTTTTATTTTTGACGTTTCTTAGGATGTCCATCCTACTTCTTCAGAAATAAAATTATATTTGAATCAAACTGAAATAATTAATTATTACATAACAATGAGACAAATAGCAACCGTTACTATAGAAAACTTCATTGATGTTACAGTTAAAAAATTATTGAGAAAAATAGCAACCGTTACCATAAAAAGCTTCAATGATGTAATATACAATTAAAAACGTTACTAAGGTATTACACAACATACCACCTAGAAACGACACTAAGACATTATGAATATGAATATATAAACTATAACATCTTAAAATAGACGGGATCCAGTGTGTAACCCTGATCCCTGTTAATTCTGGACTTTTAAGTTTAATATGGATTGCTTCTTTGATTTTTCTTTTTAACCAGTGTTTTTCATTATACGAAACGTCAAAAAGAAAAAGAAATATCTCTGAGAAAGAAAATCAACAACTTTGTAACAAAACCAGTGTTACATCAATTTCATTTAGTTTACCATGAAGCCATGTGTCCCCTCTTTCCAACGGTTTCCAAACTTTTTAATCCAAACGAATGATTATTCGAGTTGCTGCTTTATCGTACTACCACTTTTTTGCAATCTACTCTAAATTGCCGTTCATTTTAGTATAATAAAGCTATACTTCAGAATGATCTCAAAATTAACAAAAATTCCTATTTTCCTGGCCCCCATATTGCTTCTGGTGGTAAGGATGAAAAACACAAAATATATTTGAAATAGATATTATGGTCAATATACTGCTAAAATGTCAAATAGTTGGATGTTGATTGAAAAACCAACTTATTCTTTTGCAGAAAACTCCCGCCATTTTTGAAGTGGTGGAATCAGTCTGAGAACTTATCATTATACACCTTTCTCTCAAATATTAAGAAAATCTGTCTCCTTGTATTTGAGTTATGCCCAGGATGGACTAACTGATAGATGGACAGATGGATGGAGGGCTTCACTATATCCCTACCAAACTTTGTTCATAAGGATGATAAATACCACATATTGAAAGGAAAATTCAGGATGTCTTCCTAGACCTATTATATAATATCATTATCAAAAATATAAATTCATCAAATCGCGTTTGGTAAAAACAGATGTTCCACCTCTCACAAACAATGCAATATAATAACAACATATCAGCACTGCGTGATTACACACATTTGAACTGGTAAACTATGTTAGGATGATGTGGTCCATGAATTATATTCAGTGATAATCTAATATGATTTATTGAAATGCTGTATATATGATTTATATTTGTAAAACATGATATACAGAGTGATCCAGAAGTAATGTCAAAGATGTTGCCATTTCAATACAACTGGATCAATCTTCGTGAATTTAGTTCCACTAACACATTATGTTTGCATAAAATAGGCTGATATGATTATGGATTATGGGTTTTGGATTATCATTAGCTTTGTAAGGATTTTCTTCATCTTTGGATAACTGTATATAAATAGTACAGGGTGATCCAGAAGTAACGTCAAAGGTGTTGCCATTTCAATATTACTTGAAACTTGGTACACATATTTCCCAAACATTATTGAGTATATCCCAAATATAAACATTCTATTCTTTGATTGGTTGATTTTATGGTAACTATGGTAACCCGATGTGACGTCACGTGGGCCTTACCCCAAAGTGTCATTAGACAGTGTGCCATATGCTTCTTTGATATCTACATTTCTAGCTTTATTAACATCCTATATATTTTTTTACATTTAAAACATATTGCTCTTACAATTTTACATGTTGTACCTATATTACTGTAAAATTGGCACTAAAATGACTGCCATTTTTAAACGAGTGGCCATTTTGAAAATTGGCTTTCGAGCAGAACTTCTACCCCCAAAGGGTTTATGTGAACAAAATATGAACAAAATCAGGCCAACAGTATTTGAGTTATCGCCCAGACAGATGGACGGACAGGGGCATTCCTTATATCCCTCAGAACTTCGTTCGATGGGATAATAACTCTGCATAAATACCACCATTAGCAATGAATTTTTCATCGCAGTACCCACTTTGCAAACAGATCTCAAAATCCATCAATGTTTCCATAACATCTTTTCTTAAATCAATCACCTTAAGTTTGAAAACTGATTCCACTTAACTTCCATTTAAGTTCACCATGTAAATTACAGGTCACTTGGGCAACATTGGGGGAATATGGGGTATGCTCATGTGCTCATCTGTCCCAGTCTTATATTTGTTACTGTGATGCACTTTCTCAGAAAATAAAATAATGAACTAAAATACTGTGTTTGACATCATATATGATACTACATTGATGTTCGAATGGCAACATGAAACAAATAAAAAATATATTGAAATATTGATCATATTTATTTAAGTTTTTCAAGTCATGAAGAGTTTTATTTTGTTCACAAAACTGAATTTGCCCCAGGTGACGTAACATCGAGTTACCATAGTTACCATAAAATCAAATAGTAGGAGCTTTATTTTTTAGATACTAACTCAATAATGTTTGGGGAACATCTGTACCAAGTTTCAAGATGATTAGTCAAGTAGTATTGAAATGGCAACACATTTGACGTCACTTCTGGATCACCCAGTACAATTTATATACAGTAATCCAAAGATAAAGAAAATCCTTACAAAGCTAATGATAATCCAAAACCCATAATCCATAATCATATCAGCCTATTTTATGCAAACATAATGTGTTAGTGGAACTAAATTCAAATCATTTCTTTGCAAAATGCAATGTTTAACAGATTGCCATTCTTGATGATAATTTCCATGATTCAATTTATGTATCAATAATTTGGTATTCACATTAAAGTATCATTTGTCAAGTTTAATAAAAAAAAGTAGGCAAACTTACACATGTTCCATTACCCTCCTTTGAGTCACTACTCATACAGTGTCTATACAAACAGTGCCTTCTAATTTTAAAGTCTGGTAGTGTCCTACATTTTTTGTACAAAAACAGTAAATACGAGACAAAAATAAGATGAAATATTCAAATGTCAAGGCATAAAAATATTTATAATATGATACATGTACACAAATAATGCCTCAGCTAATAGTGTAGGCAATTAGAAGCCCATAAACTACCCATTAGAAACCATTAATACAATATTGGCTGTCTACAAGATGAGGATAATTCTATGGTAGGTTTGAAAAATAAAATCATTTCACATTGGCAATATCTGAAAATCGACGACTGAATGATGATAATGATCAGACTCCAACTGGTCATAATATGTGTAATCTTTTTCTCACTTTCCAAAGTGAATACACAGAGAGAGAAAAAGTCAAAAACAAAAGAGTTAGCGAAACGTATTGAGGAATTAGAAAATGTATTAACAAAACTGGAAAATAAATGCCCAGATTTTAATTGTATAGGACAAAAGGGTGAAAGAGGAGAAACTGGACCTAAAGGTGACCGTGGGCCTGAGGGACCACCTGGGAAACCAGGCCAACAAGGCCTTAAAGGCCAGAAAGGACCAATGGGTCCAAGAGGCCCACAGGGCCCCAAGGGTGAAACTGGAGACATAGGGCCTTCTGGTCCACCAGGTCGAAGTGGTGGGCTGTCTAAGGTTCGAGTTGAAGATCAAAAGAATGAAGCAGAAGAGGAAGAAAAGGAACCAGGTAAAGATAGTTTTTTTCTATAAAACTGTTTCAAAGATGTTTTGAAAGTTCAGTCTTCAACCACAAATATTTCATACAATTCATCTTAAAATGATTAAGAAAGGCAAAGTAAAAAATATTTAGGTAAATTACCATTCAATTAGTAATAAATTTAACATGGTAACATGGTACATTATGCAACACAGTTTTGTTAAATGTCATCTTAAATGTTTAACGTCTGTATCTACATCTATCAATTGCATGATTTAAGCACTTTAAAAAAATACTCATAAACATAAAGGTTTATCCCATATATTTATAATATTAAGAGTACATGTTTGCACAGGAAGTTGATTGAGAAAGTTTGAGCAATGACATCCAATTGCATAATATTGATGAAATTATGAAATAATGGATGATTGAAATGCGATAGACGTCATATTCAGCTGAAAGTGAGATTCAGTTGCACATAAAGAACAAAATAATGAACCATTAAGAATAATAGATGTGTACGAGGTTTTAAAAGTGATTTACTGAGGAAAGGACCTTAAATCTGTTGTATGTTTCAATATAAAACCATTTAAATTCAATTCACGCTAGGACTGCTCAATTTTTAACAACAACTTTACAATGGAAACGATTGAACTTCAATTGTTCATAGTTTGTACAATTACTTGCCTTTCTGGAGTAGATACACAGAGAAGTAACAAACGTACAGATGAGTTATTTAAACGAATTGAGGAATTAGAAAATTCAATGAAAACCTTTGAAAGTAAATGCAAAGCATTCAAATGCATAGGAGAGAAAGGTGAAACTGGACCACAAGGGCCTAAAGGTGTACAAGGGCCTCAAGGGCCACCTGGAAAGCCTGGCAAACAAGGCACAAGAGGACTGAAAGGACCCATGGGTCCAAGTGGCCCACGTGGTCCTAAGGGGGAACCTGGAGATAGGGGGCCTGCTGGTCCATCAGGTCGAAATGGTGGACTGCCTAGGATCCGAGTAAATGATGATGCCAATGCAGTAGAACGGGAAGAACCAGGTTATTACGCGATTATTATTTGAAATTGTTTGAAGTATCTTTTGTTATCACAATTTACATTTTCACGTAAAATCTCTCAAAAAAGTTTTGAAACATTTTTTTAGAATGTTCAATATTCTATTCATTCTGAAAATCATCTGGGTTCCAAATAAGTAGTATGCTTGGTCTTCAATTAGATAAATAATATATACAACTATAGAACCTGTATATTGTATTGGGATACCTCTCTAATCTGTAACTCTTTCAATGTAAATGCTTTTTAGTACAATTTTTTCAATCTGCCATAGATTGCCATCTTGAAATCTGAACATCTGTCAATCAGAACACTATTCGTCGATCCAAGTTCAGATTACACAAATTTTACTGTACATTCTTAAAAAGAAAACATAATGGGAAAATTACGACTTTGACTGAGGGTACTCCAGAATATCAAACCTATGACGAATTGCTTCATACTTTACATTTAGTTATAAGAACCTGAAGTTGTTGTGATACCTTTTCCAGCCATTTTGAATTTCCCATGAAGTGGCTTAAAGACCTGGATAAGACTGTAGGTGGAAGTTATGATTTTTACTATTCACCTTGCAGAAGTCTGATGTATGATGACTGACCAGTGTGTTAGATGTGGTCAAATTCAAAATTTCATCTTTGCTTTAAAGTAATGGCATAAGTTTCAAAATCTGGTCTACATAACTGGCAACTCATCCCCTTGACAACTCAACCCCTGAATAACTCAACCCTAGAACACTCAACCCCATACACAACTCAACCCCCTAGATAACTCAAACCCTGGACATCTCAATCCCTAGAAAACTCATTCCTGGACATCTCAATCCCTAGAAAACTCATTCCTGGACATCTCAATCCCTAGAAAACTCATTCCTGGACAACTCAAACCCTGGAAAATTCAACCCCTGAACAACTCAACCCAAGTACAACTCATACTTTTACAATGCTAAAATTAATAAATCTGAAAACATAGGATCAAATCCTATGCTGAGACATCAACTGGCGCAAAAGACAAAATACTTTGTTTCATTTTTAGCAGTATTCATATTCAATCTAACTACCAGCTTTTAGATAGTCCCTTTCAGATACACAGTGTATGTTATTTGTTTATGGTATATTTATTGATACAATCAGATAATTACTCCCCTATAAATGAATTGATTAAACATTTGTCTTTAGTAGCTGTGTTATATTGATATCTCTAACAGAAACATTTAACGTTAATGCTTTTCTCAACTTTTTGTGAACTGTGAATTATTGTATTCTTAAACTATTTTTTCTATACCCTTTGCATTCGTTTGACTTCACTTCTTAAAAGAGAGCTTCGTCTTCACTCTTTCAAACTAAAATAAACCTGTGAACTCACCGCGCCAATCAGTGTTCGTCGGCCAAAATTGATCGACGCTCTATATATGGTCATTCCTTCTGACGTCATCGTTGAGCCCGGAATTGACCAATGACATGCGCATATTTAATAAGAACGCATTTGGCGTGTGTTTCTTCAAGCTCGTTGATTGGTGGAAGAAAGGTCAGCGCGTAGGTCTAAAGTTATTTTTTTACACAAACTGTCACTGGTACCCGTCGTGGGGGCGGGGCTACTAAACTGTAATATGGTCTCTACTAGGCAGAGTGTAGTTTAACTAGACTCTGCACGCAGGGTATTTTTTCTTATTGTAGTCATAAAGACACACTCATTTAAATTAGGCCATTCATTGACCATTTTTTCCACCTACGTGTATATCATATTTAAGCATTTGAAGTAATTTAGAATCACAGAAGCATTTCAAGAAATATGATGAATGAATTGACAATTAGGATTTGTCATGAGCATATTGGTATGATAGTTCTGATTTTGATTAAAAAATTGGCACAGAATTAAAGCCCAATTAAAAATTTTGGATTTATTTGATCAACACTACATGTAGCTTTGTTGAAGGAAATATGACCGGGGGCTGAATGGAAAAGCTCACCTGTGTTGGCAATGGAATGGTATATATGATTACAATTTATCATAATGTATAAGGTGGAAGTGAAACAAGTGAAAGAACCTCCATCGCATCATTTTTTACCACCATCTTTATTAGCACTGCAGCGGTTAGAACAGAATGAAACCGTCCAAAGTGAATGTACACTGAAACAGCATTTTGGTACTACACCGTGTTATGTGAATGTACTGTACACTGTAACAGCATTTTGGTACTACACCGTGTTATGTGTATGTTTTGCAGGTTGCCAGTGGAGTCCATGGGACCCATGGGTCTATATGCCATGTTCCAAACCATGTGGTAAGGGAATACAGCAAGGCACCAGAACCAGAGTACCCCTCACCCCAGGGACTTGTTCAGGCTTATTCTTTGATACTGGAACCAGGGTGTGTAATTCTATATTATGTAAGTACATAGACTTGACATTATAGACATTGAGTGCATGAGAGTCAACCAAAACAGTTAATAAAATCAGAAATAAAAGGATATGCCTGTTACATTATACTATTTGAGTATAATCTACTGTCTAATCCTGAACCAAATGCCCTCACATCTGTAGAAATTTTGAGCTGTTTTATGCTGTGCTTGCCCTTCCACCCACCTACACACCCATTAGCACAAGATGATAACAATAAAGCCCTTTTTCAAAGCGTGATAAAAAATCAGTTTTGTGCCATGTCATGGAAACAACTTAAAAATAATTTAAGTAAGAATTTTTCATCAGCATTTATATGAGGAGTCTAATTATAACAACGCTGGTCTACTCCACTTTTCACATCAAAAATATTTTCAAAATATTTTTTTTAGGAGTGGTTCAGAGGCAACACACACCACTTAGTGCCTTTGTGAAGCATTCACCTATTCAACTATAAATGTAACTTTACAGGTTGCAACTGGGCCCCTTGGGGACCATGGACTCCTTTTTCACCTTGCAAGATGAACAAAAATAAATGTGATGGTGTTAAGACAAGAACCAGGAGACGACTTCGAAACTATAGCACTATAGGAGACACCAAAATATGTTCTGGTGAATCAAGTGGGAGGGAAACAGTGAAGTGTGGGGTAAGATAATTTATGCTAAAATCAATTAGACTATTAATTTGAAATACCAAGATAGCTCAAAAGCAAACCTAGATTTGTTAAAACAATTTGCCTGGAGAGAGCTGTCATGATTCTGTGATTTTACTGAAATTCAAACAATTTTAATGCAAGGCATACTCAGTCACATGTTATTCACAACATCAACAATAAAATATAAAAGCTAGCAAATACATTATATGGTACAGTAAAACCTGTATATGCGAACACCTCCCTAATCTGAAATCTCACAATGTGATTTTTTTTTCGTTTGAATACCTGCCAATTTGAATACCTGCTAATCCAAACACTTCTAGCTGGTCCCAGTTACATTTGGATTCAACAGGTTCTACTTTATATATAGTAAGTATATTGTCAATGTTTTCCAGCCCCCTTGTTAGAAGGAGCCAGGTAAAACTGGGTGATATGAATGTGATATGAATGAGTTCTAGTGATGGAACCAACCAGCACATTTTGTAGTTTAATGTACTGACACTCATGGTTGCAAATAAATATGATTTATTGTTACATCTAAACCTATAGCAGTTATTTGTTTTTTGTTGAAAATATTGGTCCAAAGTGAGGATTTTGTTTTATGATTTAAGATTTTGCTTCTTATGAAGTGTAGTTGTTCACCATAAAGGATGAGTCTGGGAATGAGTCTGGGTATCGACTTAGAAAATATTGAAAATTGTAATGTCTGAAAAAACCAGGTCAATCACACATATTACTAAACTTAAATATCTTATCCTTCTGCTGAGATTACAAAAATATCAATTTGTATCACAATTGATGAAGAATATTGGCATCAAAGACAGTGCATATCACTTTGTCAGAATTGAAAAAAAATCAATGGCAAATTTTAAATGAATTATTTATGCAAAAAGTTTGAAACATATCTTCCAAAACATTGGTTACTTTCTTTGTATAGACATTGAATGGTATTTCTGGATAAGTGAATTGGTGTTTATCTGGGTAATCAAGGGATTATAGTCACTCAAAGTTACTGAGCATCCAGTTTTGAGACTTCAATTGTGTTGGTGATGTTACACATATTTCAGTCAAATTCATGCTGAGCACAACATTTTGGTTTCAATTTTTATAATCTCTATACATGACCCTGGTGATGAAGAGTCAGAATCAGTCAAAAAACCTAAACTGGTAAACTGTGCTCATTGTGAAAACTAAAAGTGAAGCAACTTTTTTTCTGATATTTCTTACATCAAATGGCAACCATCTTGTTTTTCCCCCTTCAAATTAAACTGGTGGGAAATTCAAAAATTTGAAAAAAAATTTAATCCTTAAATATATTTTAAAAATATGATTTTCTTTTTGATTCTTCATGGGTCTTAAGTTATTTCTTCTTTGTATGTCATACATGTTGCCATTGGTGTTTTTTTCTATGATAATGACTATTTCTTTTTTGTTAGGATACTTAGACATGGTATACTGCATTGTGGAACGATAACCGTAACCCTGTAAATGGTAATAAGCTACGAGTATACCGGCTCCATAAAATCCATGCTTCACACCCAGAACACTATGTAACTATTTCCATGCATAAACACGAGCGCAGCAACTTAGCAAGATTACGCTCAGGAACTTTACCGCTGAAGGTTGAAACGGGCAGGTTTCAAGGTATTCCCCTTCAAGAAAGATTATGCATGTGTCAACAAGGGGTCGAAGATGAAATGCATATCCTCATTGACTGTGATCTTCATACTTGTGCACGAAGGGATTTTATTGAACTTTGCAAAAATGAAATAACTGACTTTAATACATTATCTAGTCTAGCTAAATACTGCTCAATTATGAACAATTCTATTTTACAAAGACCATTGGCAAAAACTATACATAAAATAATGTGCAATAGAAGAGAATATGATATTTAAAACTTTTACATCTGAGCATATTTTTGATATATTTTTACATTGCTTTCTTGAGTCTCTCATACGCCGAAGCCGGCGGGACTGTTAATTGTTGCTATTTTAGTATGTATATTGTTTACAGTGTGAGACTTTAATAAATATTTTACTAACTAACTAACTTATTCTGACTCTCAACAGGGGGTGAATTATGCATCAAAACTTGTGAAAAAGTAAATGTACTTATCAAATATGACTAGGACAGTAATAAAAACCATATTTCACATACATTTGACTGAGGGACCAAAAGGGCATATTCCCGGACACATCCTTTGTCATGCTTTTCTAAAAATTGTTCCTAATCCCATCCCTCATCCCAAAACATAATTACTTCCCCCAAAAATGTTACCAACCAGCGAATCTAATTAAAATCTATGTGCCAAAACATAATAACACCCCCCAAAAAATCTTAACATCCAGCAAATCTCATTAAAATCTATGTAGACCATGCATTCATTCTGATCCATATCTATTTTGCAGGGTGTACTAATTAATAAACATATTTAATGTGGAAAATGCTATTCCAAAGTATCGTGTTTACATGCTGTTATCATTGCTCGATATGCAAGGTCAACCTAGATGAACTTTTTATGCAAAAATGAAAATAAATGGCTTGGAACACAAAATAATGTTCTGGGCACACAATAACAGAGAACATTTATTGTAAGATAATCGTCAATTATATGGTCATTAATTTTATTATATTCTTATAATCTCCTCATCATTTAATCCTTACACATGATTTAATGGGCAAAATTAGTCTTAAAATGGCTATCTTAACCACATCCCACTTGACAATATTTTAATCACTATTTAATATAAGTATGATCAGATCTCTACTGATGTCATAAATAAAGTGCTATGATCTTGATCAAACAATTTGATTTAGATATATGATCCACTACAAGTGATATGATCTATACTTATAAGACATAGATCAAGTGCTATGATCTTGATCAAGCAATTTGAGTTAGATCAAGCTGTATCATCTCAAGTGATATGATCTAGATCATTTGATATGATATAGATCAACCAACTTAATCTGGTCAATGTATGTGTAAACATTGTCAAGTTTCAGTGCGCATTCTATAGCTTTAAAATGTCTATATCATGTAATGGTTTATGACATTATTTTGCAAACAATCGGTGAACCATTTTTAAAAATGTTCTCTAAAACACTGTTATTTGAAATTTCATGAGATCAACATAAAAATCATTGGTATGTCTTATAGAAGATTGAAATAGCTTATATTACCTTCAGTTTCTTTATCTTTGTCCTCTTTAATACTCTCCCGTACTGTTTTCTGAATTGCATCCAACCAGTCTTCAATTGATAGATCCACATGTTGCCTGAAAGTACAGATTGAAGTTCAATGATGAATCCGTAACAAAACGTTATTATAGATAGGGGGCAAATTGCCATGAGAGTCAACAGTGTGAGATAGACGAAACTCATGTTTGATGATGTTTTTATGCATGATAAAGCCTGTTTATGGGTTCCAAGTCATGCTGACTATTTCTTCTTGAGTTTTTAACTGCATAACTAAAATTGCAAATGTCTATGTTTCATAATTGATTGCTATGGTAACAGAATTGTATGAAGAAACAAAAATGGAACTTGTAGATGGGTTGATTCCCATAAAGCTATAAGATCTTGAAAAGTGAAATATCCTCTGTTGTGACAGATAATATTTTCTGTTTACTGAACATATTTCCAATTGTATGACACTCTAATATTGACCCTCTAAATCTATTGAAAATTCAAGTTAAGGACTAAATCTGCCATGGTTTGTCATGTACGAGTAATCTGACCAAATAAGCCACCTGGTGATGAAACTAGCAACTACCTACTGGCACCTTGGTTGACACAAACTTATTAATGTCATGTTTCCTATTATCAAATCTATTAATACTAGTTACATATCAGTTGCTCAAAGATACAATTTAAATTTCCCGCAATAAATCTAAATTGTTAAAATAACAATCACTGCTGATCACTGAAGCATATAAACGTATGCATACGCTAAGGTGCTTTGTTTCTTATAATATACATGTGGGGGTGTGCATATGCAAAATATATTTCATACCATGAGGATAAATTGTGTAGCAACAGTATCCATACATTAAAAAATGTGTTTTTGTTTACATACCTCGATCATATAATTCACTATAAATCTATTCTAATCTGAAACTATTTAATTTACTCAGGTAAAACCAACAAAGGATTTATTATATCGCTGAATATGTGAATTATTTTTTCTTTTTTTAAGTTTTCACTTTCCATGGAACTCTGGTGGGTTTCTTTTTATGAATTTCATGAATGGCATGCATGTCTCCTCGATGAACTCTCCATTAACACACCTGTATGTCTTAAGTGCAGCTTGTACTCATTAGTCCAGCAATATGGTTTTCAATCACTGCTTCTTTCAAAAAAACAATTTTCATTCAAATTTTTCATTTTATTTAAATATGCCCATTAAAACCTGAGATAGATATTTTTATAAAATATACATTTTGACTACCTGCTGAACCTGTATAACAAAGATGGCTTGATGCGGTGAGGTAAATGATGCTTGATTTGACTAAAATTCTTTTAGAAGGTTCCCTATCAATCGTAGATCATATGATATGAAGAACAGCTTGATCAGAAAAACATTTCCAAAAAAGACATATCCCACAATGCAAGTGGAGCTTCTTGCGTTCTATAATGTTCAATAATATTCCATTTTTTCAAAAACAACTGACTTTTTGGTTATCAAATAACTTCTGTTTAGATAAAGATTTTTTGTTTTCATTAAGGAGACTACTAGAGGCCCTGTGGCAAATTCTTAGACCAGGATTTATTTTAATTGTTTTAATGACTTTTAACTCCATGTATTGCATGTTTGATTACATTGGAAACACTTGCCATTATTCTCCTTTAATCAACTTTTAACCAATTTGAAACATCAAATGAGAGTGTAAAGTCGTGACTTGTTTAATAAATCAATACAATATTTATGATAAATTATGTTTACGATAAAAATACTATTTACAAACTCATAAATCTGACTTTACATAAATATATTTATCACAGGAAAAGATAAAGTTTAAGGTTTATTTTCTTGATCAGTCACATTGTTAATGCTATAATTAATCAAATCATAGCAAGGGTTCAGGCTGTTAATGCATTTTGTCAACAGTTTCTGGCTACTGTCTAGAAAATTATATGATGAAGTACTAAATGATGCATTTGAATAAAATTTGAATGCATAAGGTATCACTCCAATATTAACAATATAAGTCACTTTGAAAACGAATTTAATCGCATGTTAGTTAGCGTAATCTCACCCAACCATCAAACAAAATTCATTATATGTATTTTTATTTATGAAATGGTGTCGGAGTCATGTGACAGAACCAACAAATTCCGAAGATTGAAGATACTTCAATGTCAGATTAAACCACTAACTGACTTTCAAAATGGCAACAATATACTGATGTGTATGTTTTATGTGCAAATACCATAGATTAAATTCAAATGATCAAAACATCTTTAAAATGTACAATATATCATTAGATTAAACAATTTATTTATTAACAACCGAGGTTTTATAAGACCCATTAATCTTATGTTTCAACACATTTAAGTCCATGTGCAATTAACCCTCATTTTTCAAAAAATCAATAATGATCAAATAAAGAAACATTTTTTTTTATATAAATATTGAATGATGTGATGAATGGATACCTGGTCATTAGCTGTCAATATCAAAAAACATATAAATGCACATACCAACCTAACCTCATTAAATATTTAATTTCTCCTTTATACAACTCAAAATATGATATTATTATCAAATATGTATTCAAAATGTTTGTTAGTTAATTTGACTTTGTTTGACCCAAAATCAGTCCATTATTTTTCCCAAATACAAGTTCAAATAATTTATGGGTGCTCTAACAATTTTATTTATCTGCTTCACATTATGGGTTTATATAGGACTAGCTCAAATGAATTTGAATAAAAAACAACGTCCTTTTATCATAGGTGGGGGACCTCCTCACAACTCCTATATAACCTTAAGGTCCATTTCTATATTCCTGGGAAAGTATTTTACAATAGTTATAAAGTATTTTACAATAATTCACGATATTCTTGAATGTTCTGACCCGACACAAAATTGATCAGTAGTTATTGGTGACCCGACCAAAGCCCAATGACCTGAGATTTGGGTCGACTTAGGGTCGGTGTTACACTTCTACTCAATATATACCTATTTCCCATTTAGATTAACATGAATTGTTTCAATCCTCAATCTTGAGAATTAAATAATATAGCACTTTTTCAAGTGCAATAAAAAGTACCTCACATGATTAAACCAAATGGATGTATGAGATATCCAACTAAATATTTATTTTTTTCATATATTCATTTAGGTGAATCTTAAATGAGATGTACATATATGGGTTTCTTTTGGCAAAAAAGAAATGCTCAAGCACCATTTGCTAGAGAGTATTGAAGGTATTACCACTGATTGAACTGAATGAATGGGAATTGAAATTGGCAAAAATTTAATACAGAAATTGAATAAAGCAACCTCTATTTGAAAAAACTTGCATTTGCAAGTTCCGTGTTTCCTTTGACATAGTAAAGTTCAAAATAAAAATTCAACTTACACTGTTTTGTTTGCTAATTGTCCTAAAGGTGGCACCAGAGGTACCACAATATTGCTTAATGTTTCACAAAGAGGGCACAGGAACTCCTGCTTCCTTATATCAAATGTCATATGTTGTCTGTATCGTAACGGCCGCCGTCGTACTTTTGCAACTATGGAATCAAAATACCTGGAAAAAGTTTATAATAATTGTCACTCATGTTTTTAAGTTAACAATGACATGTGTGTGTATATTATGTGATAGTTCTGGAAATAAAAATAGATTGCTCTGTTAATTCTCGGCAGTTTCTGAACAATGAAATTCTAAACTCTTGAGTTCTGCCAAACATTTCATGGATTACAATTTACCAAAGTATCACATTTCTACCGAATCATATTCTTTCAAGTTACCAAAAATAAACTTCACAAAAACTATAATTTACCAAGGATTTTTACAAATATGTGGATATATTAAAATTTAGAATGAAAAAATGACAATGAACAACTGCGAATCCACACAAGTTGAGCAATTGATAACTGAGTGTTCGGGATGAACTATTTATAAAAAGGATAGGAAGTGTAACGGAAAAGTATACCTCTGCCAGCAGTCTGCATGCATAGTGTGACCACAGCTACCAATGTGAGTCCCCCAGAAGACATCTGATGACATAAATAATGGATCATACGTCTCTGGATTTTGAACTACTTTACCCCTTGATTTAGATAATACAGTTGACCTGCAAGTAAAAACAAAACACAGGATGTACAACATTGACTAACATTTACAAAGAATATTTAAAAATGAAACAATTGTAGATTTTCATATAAAGAATCATCCCTGAAAATTAGAAATCAATCCTTCAAACAGTTCACTTGGATACACATAGACAAGACAGGATTATTGGTAGGAAAATTCAATATGGCCACTTTAATATTTACCCAGAATGCCCAAAAACTAATCAATTTAAGATTTTCATACAAAGAATCATCCCTTAAAATTTGAAATCAATCGGTCAAATGGTTTGCCTGGAAATGCGAAGAAAAAATTTAGTTGGATCTCCACCCACCTGGCAAATTGATCACAATATAGCACCAAAAGAGTGCATTAAAAATGTATGTATGTATAAACTTGGAACAATATATGTAAAGGAAAGTAACATCCTTCTGACAACTTCAAGCCATGCACTCTAATCATACACTTAACCGCCATCTTTTTTGCATTCCAATAATAGATTGCTATATTCTTCTAATGTAACAACTGTTGATAAATTAATCCACTCACTGAACTATGAAAATTCCAGGATACTGGCTTCAAAGATTCCCCACAATATTTCTGAGAGCAGGCCATGGGTTCAAGAACAATACAATTGTGAGATTGGCAAGTCATTCTATTGTAACATATGAAGACTAGTATACATAGTAAATCTCTTTTTTCCAAAATGGACAAAAGTGGGCGAAATGACTATACACTGTACTACACTTGTATATCAAATAAATTAACTTACTGTTGTATAAATGCAGTAAGGACCATTGATTTATCTGTTGCCGTCACATCCTGCTCTTCCTGGCACAAAATACATGTCACACGATTGTTTCCCGTCACTACTAAAGGGCACTTCTTACGTCCTAGGGCTACTGGGAACTCCTTGGGGGCCTCACTAGAACAAATATGATAACCCTTGACTTGTTTTTAAGTATTTAATCATGAAAATCAAGATTATTTCTACTAGCACCTCCCCTTTTTCTATTTAATTCGAAAATCGTTTTTATTGTTTTCCTTTTCATATACTTCAATCTAAAATTAAATTCTTTCAAAAACTATAAGAAATGTTATCTGTGTCAAAAGTTTTTGATCTATTTGATTGGTAAATCTGATCTTAAGAGGATGGATTGCCACTGGAACAAAAATAATTCCCTAACCGTATCTTAAGTTTACTTGTTTAGACTGTAGACATACCTTATGTCCATATCAGACCCCACACGCCTCAAATCACTCTCGGCTCCCTCAAATAACTCAGCATTATCCTTTATAAAGTTTTTCTGCATTTTTGACATTTGTGCCATTATTTTTGCACGTTTTTTGGCTGCAAGTTGCGCCTTCCTTTTGCGTTCCTTTTCCATTCGGTCATCAGAGTTTGATGTAGATGCTATCACAGGTCCAGCCTTTGCTTTCGTCCTTAGGCTTTGCACATCATGGAATTTCTGTAATGAAACATAGCGCATTGAAACATGTATGCATTAAAACACATGTGCAATGAAACATGGGTGCATTGAAACATGTATGCATTAAAACACATGTGTAATGAAACATAGGTGCATTGAAACATGTATGGATTAAATACATATGCATTGAAACATGTATGCATTAAAACACATGTGCAATGAAACATGGGTGCATTATAACATCATATGCATTGAATACATATGCATTGAAACATGTATGCATTAAAACACATGTGCAATGAAACATGGGTGCATTATAACATCATATGCATTGAAACATAGAGGCACTGAAACAAATGTGCAATGAAACATGGGTGCATTATAACATCATATGCAATGAATATATATGCAATGAAACATAGGTGCATTGAAACATGTATGCATTAAATGTAAATGCATTGAACAGGGCCATTAGAAATTGGAACACAATTGCATGGTCACATATCCAGACTGGCTAAAATAACCTTTTTTAACAATTTGAATCATATGCGACAATTAATGAAGTACATGATCTAAAATAACATATTAGATTCATAGATTGTGTCTTGAGTGAATATATGATACCCCATTTCACATTTTCATTAATTCTTGTACCTTATAACAAGAGGTGTCATAAACCATAACATCCTATGTTTTAGACTTATATCTTGGGTTAAAGTGGCCATCATGACTATACCTTTAAAACCCATGCCAGTAGGTCCTTTTGTGCTTCATGTTCTACATTACTGTGGCTCACTAGGCTCTCCAACAGCTGCAGGATACTAGGCTCTCCTTGAAGAAATAGAATGTGTATAGAAATCATGTAGAATCAGTCATAGACTAGCAAATTGATCCACAGAAATGAGTCTTCATACATTGTTTGACATCTGTGTATCTTTTTCATGTTTAAATGATAATGTTCAACTATTTTTATTTTGCAGGACTGCAATATGATTGCAGAAATAATTTGAAAACTGAGAAAAAGCTTCAGTTCTTTAACCATTGAACAGGATCCAGTTGAGAAATGTTCAGATTTCCACACATATTACAAATCATCACTTATTATATCATAGGCGTAGCTTATGCCACAATCGCATCCCCTGACCGAAAACCAAATTTTTTTGCTGATCGCACCATCCCTAGTCTGAAAGCTGGTAACACTCCTATATATTGTATTGTATTCTTTCCTTATTTAAGCACAATAAACAAAGAATTTTTACTTCAAACTTTAAACTGTATACCTTGTAAGGCTTTCTCAGTAAAGCTGAATGATTCATCTTTCCTCTCAAAGGCTCTATTCTCTTCATGTAAGGCCAAGCCTACTAGGAATAACACCTGGAATAGTAGAAATACGTTTTACATATATAAGCCATCAAAAAAGAATAAACAAATAAGCCATGAAAGTAGGAAGGCACATGGAAGCCATTTAAGTAATGCAAGCCAATCAAATGATCAAAATAATGTATTGAGATGACAAAATGTCACCACCTACTACAAATTTAAAATATAAAAGTAACAGTTTGTTACTGATTTTTAAGTCAATTGATGATAGAAAATTTCATTGGTTACAACCAGTATCAAATACCAGGAAATACTAGAAAACAGCCTGGTTAAAACTGCTAAATGTCAGTCAGGCAATGAAAGAAAATTAGTTATCAAACAGTGGAAAACAAGGATCTTATTTTCTATCTTTAAAAACCATTAAACTAAAAAACAATAATTTGAAATTGACTAATTCTACTAATTTGTTGCTAAATATATACTTCTGAATGGCATTTTTTTCTCATGCCAGTTTATTGCTTATCCATTTTAAAATTGAAAAAATGATTCAGATAAAAAATAATTATTTTAATAACATCTCTTAATTTGATTATGACAATAAGCATTGAGATTAATTCAGGTTCTCCATTAATTAGATCATTTGAATACTAATTAGGTCAGTCATTATGAAAGATAAGATATTTACTTTCTCGGTGGTTAACACATACACCTCAAGTGTAATATTCTCCCTCCTACAACTACACACAAAGAAAGAAAGAATCATTCATGGGCTGGCCCAAAAAAAGAATTAGTTGGATTTTTTCCATGGGAATATTCTGTACTACTAAACAAGATGCATTTTGTATAAACTTAATTTTCAAGATTATATCACAATATTTTCTTTTGAATTCTAATAACAAATGACCCCTGGCTGTTCCCTGACCGATTTTAAAATACAACTACTGTATAATTAGATGATTATTGAAGTGAAATCTGCCATGAGGATATGTTCTGCCTTGTGTATAAAATAACATGCTGCTAATGCTTATTTCACCACAATCAATAATCTGAAAGATTTTCTTGCGTCTCTTTACAATTAAGGTGGCAATTTTCAAACAAACCCCAAAAAATCTTTTCAAATTATTGTCTATAAAAATTCAATTTATCATTTCTAAATTAAGAATAACCACTATGATATTTTACTTCCAGGTAAATATCACTGAATCAGAAGTTGCAATCAAATCAAATGTCATAATTACTAATTGCCTTTCATTTAAAACATCCTTTCATAAGCCAATTAGAATTAATGTAAATACTCACAGCTATGCCCTTATGAATGTTAAATGGCTTAGCAATTAAGTAATTTGAAGGATGTTTAAAGAGATTAAAGTTGGCATTTCTTATCATCTTTGTCTTAATTCCTGTCATTTCAAAATAATATTTTTTCGGCAAAATGTGGCAGGAAAATGCCAGGTCAATATTGATAAGTGTTGACACTGGACATCCTGACAGATGTCATGGAATAATTGCTATAAATACAAAGATATTTCACAGAGAGATCATTATTCACAAAGCGATCACACAGCAAACATCTCAGTCTTAACTCAACACACAACAATGGCGATGACTCAAGAGCAACCAAAATTCTACAACTTCACAGAACTAGAGAAGATACATGGAGATTCCATTGATGAGTTCATCCTGAACGAGATTGAACTTCAGTACAGAAAGTTCACCAAGTCATGTGACCAACTGCTGTTGATCGACGACAAAGTCCGCAAGTTGCAAGTCCGCTATGAGCGTGCAGTGAAGAATGGCAAGCAGTCATTCCGTTACACACTCCGCCTAAACCTGTCCTCCATGACAGGCCTGAAGTGCATGATGTACGAGTATGCAACGATGCAGGCCGCCAAGGTGGAAGAACTCAAGGCCAAGGCACAATCCATCCCCAACTTCAGCATTCCCGAAGGCGATGATGACTCAGAGTATGAGATCATCAGTGGCGATGAAGAAGACATGCAAGAGTAGATTCTGTGACAAGCCTGAAAACCCAACGGTCCTTTTCAGGACCAAACGTCCTTTCTAGGACAACCCAAACGGTCCTTTTCAGGACCACCTTTTAATTCCAAAAGAGAAATTATGAATATTAATGGATATAAGTTTCTTTCTAGTTTTTTTGTTTCTAGCTTGTTGGTAAACAGAAAGCTGTGATTTGTTTCAGAATGCTTGTTCTATGAGGATTTAAAGTTGAAAGAATAGAACAAACTAAATTTCCATTAATATAAGTGGTGTCTACCATGACATCTAAAGTTTCCTTATAAAACTATATTTCTCATCTCTTCAAGGATTCAGACTTTCTCAATGACATCAAGCTCTTTTATTTTTTCAAAACTAATTCCTCGTAATCAGTAAATTAATATATATGAGACTAATATGATACAAATACTACATGTATGATTTGCTGGTATCTCTTGCAGGCCTGTAGCCAGTTGCCAGGTGAGTGCAGGCTTGAAACCCCCTGGCCAAATATTCTTTCAAAATCATGCAGTTTATTCAAGTGATTTTGAGCCAAATATTGTCAAATTTGAACCCCCTGGAATTTTTCAAATGTGAAAAACTGCATGATTTTGCTGGATAGGTGTGTATAACATATTCTTTTTATACAATTGAGAATTAAACCCTTACCTTTTCAAGCTGAGGTTCTGACCAAGATCTGGACCTCTGTACAGTGGTTCTTTGTAAGACTACTCTGATGATGTGTAGCATGACATTACACTGTAACATGTTGATAGCAGGCTGAAGACCCGGGACAAAGGGAGGAGGGACAGGTGGTGGAAGAGCCTGATCTCCATTGGCAGCCTTCTTACGTTTTCTCTGCGCTTCTTCAGACTGCAAAAAGAATTTCCAATATACAACACTGCTTTGAGTCGAACTGGGGAAAGGCTGGTTAGCAAAAAATATGAGCAACTAATCATCAAGCTATTCAAAAATAAAAAATGTTTTTACTCCTTTTATAGCATATACAATGAAATACCTTTGATTGTTCTGCTCTGGAGTAGTGGTAGAAGTAAGGGTTGTACTCCTCATAGCGTTGCTCTTTTAGTTCATATACTCCCTTTCCTGCACTGCTAGTAGGCTTGCTATTAAACAACAATAGAAGAAACAAATACAGAAAAAATCAAGAGTTAAACTCAAAACGTAGATGTATGTATAGCAAACTAATTTCTATATATCTGTTGGATATTGTATTTCTTATTACGGATTTTCTATTCTCCAGAAACCCCATGGATTGGTTTTTCTAGCGTATATCTGATTTCCCAGCAGCCACCATATTTAATTGTTATGTGAATATCATAGATTTTCATTGTCAGCAAGTACCCTTCATTTATCCGTCAAATCATTTTCATTCATAAATATTTCAGAAAAAACTTTGGGAATTTCTTACTTGAAATTAGCCACGTCATGGACAGCCTCCTCTATACCAGTCTCATGGTTGGTCTGCAAATACAATGTATCCATATTAAATGACTATTCTAAAAGACAAGAGTCCACAATAAACCCTCTCTTATTGCCAAATCATCTTAATAAAATATCAGAAGCCAAACTGCCTTTGGATAATCACATTTAACCAGATTATCCTCTTCAAACAGTAAAAGCAACAAATTTCAAATTGAACTGAAAATTGAATGGCAAAAGACACGGGCCAAGCGAGTGGTGGGTTTTGGCGGGTCCTCCCTCCAAGAAATTTTGGAAAATTGATTGAATGCTTTTTAGAGTATTGTAGACCCGACCCATTACATATACTTTCAAAGTTGGAGGAAAAGTATTTTCATAGGAAAAATTTGAACAAATATGACCTTAATTTTGAAACCCTCGCTTCGTTTGACCCCCTACTCCCCCTTGAAATAAATCGAGATTTGTATTAAACTCCTGAAATTCCTGAAGACTTTAAGCCATGAATACCCTTCAGGAACCCTTATACTGTATTAGGCCCATATGGTTAAGTAAAGCATTTAGATACATACTAGATTTAATTGATGTTACTCTATGTACCCCTACTTAGGGTGGTTGCACTTACATCATCAGGCAGACTCTTCTCTAGTTCACTATGAGCCATGGATTCTATGCAGAGCTGGTGAATAATTTCTCTCTTCACAGAATCTCTTTCACCAACCTCTCCTATACCTGGCGTATACCTCTCACCTGTAACAAGGAAATGCAGCATATATTTAATATTTATCCCATACTTAGATTTAGGTTTCAGGGAGATATAAGTTTCAGATAAAAGCAGGATTCTACTTTGTTCTAATTTAGTGTTCCATGGAAAATAAATACATTTCCTACTACATAATAGCCCTCACCGATCCCAGAATAACCATTTATGTGGCAAGATGTTTTTTATACCCCAGTTCATTAGATATATGAGAAATGTGTGGATATTGGATAACCCATAATGCATCAATTCTGTCTGAGAGTGTTTATGCATCCCATAATGCATCAGCAAGTAACAAGAAACGTTTAATACATCTCAAAGTAAAAGAATTGATACAACATATTGATAAAACAATCCTTAAAATAATAAGTTAATAATAAAACAAAAGTTGCTTTAAATATCCCATAATGCATCAACTACAGCAGACGACACTCACACAAAATGATAATGAGCAAATGGAGGAACTCCTCAACCAGAGTGACTGTTTGCCTGACCAGATCCTCCTGCTGACCCCCTTGTCTTGGTAAATCATACTCCTCCCTGAAAACATATGTAGATGAACTTCAGAGCTATTAAGCGAAATACCAATGTCTCATATTTTTCTCATTCAGTTTATTACGGAAAAAGAAAGAATTCAGTGGAATTACAATGTATGGTTGATGTTCAACAAGGTTTAATATACAGGGTGTCAAAAAACAACGGCACCCCCCTCTACAGCAAAAAGTACTTAATGTTACATGTGTGTCATATACCATTTTAAAGACAATTTAATTCTGGAGTAACCTGAGAAATTTCAGCGTTATATCTTATAATTTTACAGATTTACAGCTGATTGTTAGTATTTGGTATGGCTACCAGTTGCTGCTTGAAAAGCAGCTTATCTGGATGGATATGATTTCAATAAAAATTTAGATAAAGGTGTAGCATTGCATAATCCTCGAAGTACTTTTCTCACATTCTTCAGAATTACATCCTTACTGTATCTTTTTTCAAGAGGCTCTTTGTCCATCAATTCCTATACCCTGTTTTTCAAAACTGAGCCCATATGTTCAGTGCAGTTGAAATCTTGGCTAGTTCTTTCATATTCCACTTTCTTAAGATTTGACCTTTAACCATTAACAGAGCAGCAAACAAAGTACTCAAGTAGCAAACTTTGAAACAATGTAGCCTTTTTAATATAAAGTTTTATTAAATGAAATTTGATAAGTAACTCCAGAATTAAATTATCTTTCAGATGAGGTATGACAGGATATGTAACATTAAGGACTTTTTGCTGTAGAGGGGGGTGCCGTTGTTTTTTGACACCCTGTACAGAGGGAGGGACTCAGTCTCCATTCCTTTTGAAAATGAATTATTGTTTTCCATGCTACAAGTTGAGTCCCAATAAGATTAAATAGTTTGTATGCATATCTGTGGAAAAGATTTATACACTAGGACTTAAACCTAAAATATTGTATGATGCGTTATTAAGACTTACTTTGCCCATTGTATAATAGCGAACTTGTTCATGAGGTGAATCAGGAATTCATTGCTGTCTATCAGAGCTGCCCCTGCCTGAAACACAAAGAATTTACATAATGCAAGGGAAATCATTGGTCAGCACAGCACAATTGCCAGTTAGAATTTTCATTTTAACATAGCTCCATCGCTTGTTATTAAGATCACCAGTCAACATATGCCATCAATCAAAAGTTGGAACAAGCAGAACAATGCTACATTGTAAGTTTTTTATTTTATTTTAATGCAGCTCCCAATGATTTGCTTGCAAACAATCAATACTCAAGCAATAAAGTATACAATTTTCATTAAAAATGGAAAATTTTCGACATTCAGGTTAATTTTTGGTACACTCATATTTTGACCAATTGTTTGAGCAATCGAGCAATAATGGGATGCCTAGTGGTTAAAATGGATTCATAAGAATATGAGAACTTGGTTAATTGCACATGTTACTTAATTGTCTCTTACCTGTAGCATGACAATGTCTCTATCATACATCTCTGTTCTACATCTCACATTATGGTAGAAATAGATCTAAAATACAACATGTACAATTGTAGATCTTACATCTCAAGATGACATTCTGCACTAATGGGCATATAAAAATACATTCCATTGTTAAAACATGATTATTATCTTTTGAGTATGACATAAAAAATTTTTAGGTATCTTATGAACACAACAAAATATATAAGTGTTTTTATTTTGCAAAGAGCATATGGATATTGAAATTACTTAGTCTCCGATAAATCGGACTACATATACCGCTGTGTTTACATTAGGGGATTAGAAGAGTTTATTTTTATTTAGGTATGCAAGCAATATCAATATTGGGCCTTCATGCATGTACCCTTCAATATTATATAAACCAGGCTATTCAAGTACTACATAATGTACACTATTTATGTGTGTACTACATGGGAATACGATTCCCCGGAAAACAAAGCACAAATGAAAGTGGGCTTTTTACCCAACCCCCATATGAAATGACCATGAGAATAAAATGTGAAAAATGGCCCACTGATATTTGAACCACCCCCTACCTGATTTAGGAGTGAGTATCCATTTCTCCTCCACATGCCAGCATGGGTCTGTGAGATCATTACTGCACACCTTACAACTGGTTCTATCAACTCTACTGCACTTAAACATGTCTGAAATACAAAGTTAAACTTACATTTGAAAATTTTTTGCTTGCAACTTAATTTCACTACTTTGTGTATTTGTCATGTAAAATGTCATAATTTGGTGATTTTACTATTGAAATCAGTAGGAGTTACCATGGATTGACAAACATGTAAAAACTGCATATAGTTAATTGCACATGTTGAATGTAACATTAGGTGTCACATTTGCAGGTGAAGGTCAATTTCCTCTTTGGAGGTCAAGGTCATCAAAAATATTATTGAAGTCCAAGATTATAATATCTTACCTGTGGCTGAATCCCCCTGAGTGGTATCCCATACCTGTGGAACAGTGGAAATATACCTGGAATAACAACATCAGTACTTATAATATATTTTTAAACACTATTCATTTCTTCATAAAGAAACAACCAAGCAAATTAGGAAGCATGTTGAGCCTTTGATTTAACTACTACAATTCATCACTTGTACAATGATGTGTTTCGGAGATCCCAAACTATAATGTAACTTGTGAATGACTATAAACCTAATAACGTTTATGGATATCACCTTGACATAGATAGCATTCTAGAGACTGGAAGATAGATGGACTGGGGAAGGGGGGGGGGCTAGAAAGGGTGTATTAGAGAATACATACCTGCTACCATTCTAGAGACTGGCAGATGAATGGAGACATGCTGACTAGAAACATCATACTTTATGCAAGACACCTGATGTGCTCCAACTGAAATTAAAACAATCAATGAAATATCATAGTGATCTTTTATTGACTGTCAAATGGAATGAGAGTAAACAGCATTGAATAAACAGAATTGTGGGCTTAAAGTCCATGACAGAATCCCTTGAATAGAGGTCTTTACATTATTCTCTACAGGAATTGAATGGAAGAGTACTTGTGTTAAAAAAGTAGAGGCTCTTGGACACAGAGGTACTTGGCTAACTTAAGAAATTGCAAAAAATGAAAATGATCTCAAGTTTCAAAATGCCCTGTATTGTTTTTCAGTGATATGAAGAGGGGCGGAGCTTGTTTCATGCTATAAGAATGTATATGGCAAGTATATACAGCGTGTTTTAATATTTGTTTGAACAAAGGCATTTTCATTGTTTACCTGAAACTGTTTCCCATTTTGTGTCATGCTCAGAATTACACTGACGTAGAATTTCTATCCCTGCATTGTATGCATCCAACAACACTTTACGCTGTAATTAAACATCAGCTTTTACAATATAGGAGAAGATATAACTGTACCAGGAGACTCTTTATAGAGTATCATGAAAACCTTTGCATTTATATACAATACCCACCTTTGGTCGAAAAAACAGTGTTCACTACATTGAGGGTATACTTAAATGGAAGCATATGAAGATGAGTGTACAGACTGTATATATAGTCAATTAATAACTAGTAATTGTGAGAAGATTATATATAAACATGAAAATGAAAATGTTGATATCTAGGTTTATTAGTTTAAAATACAACGAAAAGTATAATTTCAATTTAGGTTCAAATACAGAGCAATTTTGAAATGAACTCACATCTGCCGCACACCATTGGAGCATCATGGCAAGGTTGTCTTCCAGCTTCAGTTGTAAGTTGAATGCGCCATCCCATTCAGGCTCATATTCTATATGCTGACCCTTCTGTCTTACCACAGAGTCCATACCCTGGAGCAGAATAGAAACAACATAAGTCACCTTGACCTTCCCAAGGTCACACTTCAGAGGTCACATTGTCCATAAAGGTTATCCTAACCACTAACCCTCAGATCACAGTGACCCTCTCATACATCTCTTGTCCTTAAAGGTTACCTTGACCCTCTTAGACACATTGGGCCTCTCAAAGGTCACATTAGTATTCTATAGGACACCCTGACCATTCACACTCAGATCACACTGACCCTCACATATATCATATTGACCTACTTTTGTTCTCATGATGTGAACTATGAGTATGTCAATGTGACAAATGAGAGGGTCAATGTGACAAATGAGAAGGTCAGTGTGATCTGAGGGTTAATGGTCAGGGTGTCCTATACAACTTAGAATAAGCTCTCTACAAGTACAAGATACATGATACTCTCCAATACTGTACATACCTGTATGCACTGCAAAAGCTGAAGAAGTTTCTGAAAGCCAGTTAGAAAATGTTTGCGTAGATTATCAGACCATTCATCTGGTGACTGCGGTTTACATGTCAGAGCATATCTGAAATAGAACACAATATGCAGTTATTAAATGGGAGAGGGAAAAATAATCTGGGAATCAAATTAAACAATTTGACCTGTTCTCTCTTTGTTTAAGCTCATAGACACTAATAAGATATTAGTGAATAGATCAACCAATTAAATATGAACCTCTAGCTTTACGAAAATGTGTGTTCTTTAACGTGTATTGGGCAATATGCAGTTTTTAAATGGGAGAGGGAAAAATAATCTGGGAATCAAATTTAACAATTTGACCTGTTCTCTCTTTGTTTAAGCTCATAGACACTTATAAGATATTAGTGAATAGATCAACCAATTAAATATGAACCTCTAGCTTTACGAAAATGTGTGTTCTTTAACGTGTATTGGGCAATATGCAGTTTTTAAATGGGAGAGGGAAAAATAATCTGGGAATCAAATTAAACAATTTGACCTGTTCTCTCTTTGTTTAAGCTCATAGACACTTATAAGATATTAGTGAATAGATCAACCAATTAAATATGAACCTCTAGCTTTACGAAAATGTGTGTTCTTTAACGTGTATTGGGCAATATGCAGTTTTTAAATGGGAGAGGGAAAAATAATCTGGGAATCAAATTTAACAATTTGACCTGTTCTCTCTTTGTTTAAGCTCATAGACACTTATAAGATATTAGTGAATAGATCAACCAATTAAATATGAACCTCTAGCTTTACGAAAATGTGTGTTCTTTAACGTGTATTGGGCTATTCACTCACTTGAAGTCATAGAGCATGTATTGAGCTATTCACTCACTTGTAGTCATAGAGCATGTATTGAGCTAAGCACTCACTTGAAGTCATAGAGCATGTATTGAGCTAAGCACTCACTTGAAGTCATAGAGCATGTATTGAGCTATTCACTCAATTGAAGTCATAGAGCATGTATTGAGCTAAGCACTCACTTGAAGTCATAGAGCATGTATTGAGCTATTCACTCAATTGAAGTCATAGAGCATGTATTGAGCTATTCACTCACTTGTAGTCATAGAGCATGTATTGAGCTAAGCACTCACTTGAAGTCATAGAGCATGTATTGAGCTAAGCACTCACTTGAAGTCATAGAGCATGTATTGAGCTATTCACTCAATTGAAGTCATAGAGCATGTATTGAGCTAAGCACTCACTTGAAGTCATAGAGCATGTATTGAGCTATTCACTCAATTGAAGTCATAGAGCATGTATTGAGCTATTCACTCACTTGAAGTCATAGAGCATGTATTGAGCTATTTACTCACGTGAAGTCATAGAGCATGTATTGAGCTATTCATTCACTTGAAGTCATAGAGCATGTATTGAGCTATTCACTCAATTGAAGTCATAGAGCATGTATTGAGCTATTCACTCACTTGTAGTCATAGAGCATGTATTGAGCTAAGCACTCACTTGAAGTCATAGAGCATGTATTGAGCTATTCACTCACTTGAAGTCATAGAACATGTATTGATCTAAGCACTCACTTGAAGTCATAGAGCATGTATTGGGCTATTTACTCACTTGAAGTCATAGAGCATGTATTGGGCTATTTACTCACTTGAAGTCATAGAGCATGTATTGGACTATTTACTCACTTGAAGTCATAGAGCATGTATTGAGCTCTCTTAACAGCCTGACTGCTTGCTCCACGATCATTTCTTTCAAACACAAACTTGCCATGTGCTGAAAAATATCAAACTTTAAATGAATCATAATAGACAAAAATGTACATTACCATGGAAACTAACCAGACCTCATCATACCATGATTTTGCCTGCCACCATCAAAGCCCAGGCAAGGGGGGAATATGTACTGGCAAACTCACCAGTAAGATCAGCTCAACCTGGAGCCTAAAATACTAATGTTTGGTTAGTACCCAGGATTACTGTTGACATTCATTCAGACTTAAAAATATGTTTAAGATTTGGCCTCTCAACATGGCATTAAACATATTATTAACTTTGAATGGCCTTACAAAAAAAACACTGAATCAGATCACAGTTTGTGGTATATGATTAAAGATAAGGCATTTTCTAGTATAGTCCTTATTTACATAATTAAATATGGTTATGACCTTACCATTTTTCTTACTCTCACACTCATGGAGAAAGGTGTCCATTATTACTGAGAGAAGATCATGTTCAGCAATCAGCATCCTAGCCTAAAATATGAGAGATTTTACATTTTAAATGAACCAATAAAAGTATTGAAGAAAACTTATGGGACATAACCATAAAACAGTTTACGAGATACAATTCTTAAACATAACACAAAACACAATTATTTCACAAAACATTTTGAGGTAATTTTGACAAATATATAAATTATTTCATAAATGCTTTTTATTACCACAACTGAATCTTACACGACCACATCCGTTCCTCTTATGTAACAGTTTTACAAATTGCCATAAATTTTGAATATTTGCAGAAATTTTGTTAGGATAAACATTCCAGTTTTGACTTCTACAGGTTCATAATTGGAGCTAAAAATTGGTTGAGATTCGAATGGAAAAAGATCTTCACCATTATATACAGATCTTCTGTTAACTTGTAAATGTCCTTAAATTGAATTTGTGATATTTACCAAAATTAAATGCAAAAGACAAATCTAGAACCACAGATAACACCCAAATGATCAAGGATACACACTATAATAGCTACAGTTAGGGGCAATACTGTGTGCTACACTTAATTGAAAATGAAGTTGTCCAATTCTTCAAATCAGACATAACACACAGTACGTTGGCTGTAACCGTAGTGTGAGACCCAAATCTTGGATACTCCCCGTGTTGGAATGGAACGTACCAATGTAGGCACTGTGAATATTTGCACTGACATTGAGATGGCACAAATGGATCGGCTGTGGTCATCTAAGACAAAGTCAGCAACTAAACGTCTATAGTGCTACAAAATAGAACCAAAATATAACATTCTTTATAGTAAAAACCAAGAAATGGGAGTTTAACATCAGTAGATCTGTGTACTAAAATGACAATTGAGATATGAACGTTTGCTAATAATGTTTTGTTTTTCTATAGAAGCATTGAGTATATTTGCCGTTTCTCTGATATAATACTTTATTATGCCATTTTAGTACCATGATCTACTTATGCTAGAGGTTCTTTGCCCCCTCTCATAAAAGAGCATGCTGTTGCACACAATATAAAGGCAGTTTGTGACTCACCAAAGTTGGGACAGTATATATCTGAACTGTCTCTGATACAATACACACAGAGTGATCATGGTCATCCTTTATGAAGTCTCCCATCAAATGTGGATAATGCTAGAACACAAACATTCCCATAATGCATCTGATTTAGCAGAAGACACTGATGTGAGAAAAGTATTCAACTGCACAATCTGATACAATACACATTACACACTATGATATTCAATGTGTGTTTAGCATGAACTCTCCCATCAGATATGAATAGGGCTAAAATAAAAAATATTTTACATAAAGCACCTTGCAGTGTTCCCATAATGCATCTCTGACCCTACAAGGTCGTTTGAAATATGAAAGAAACTTACGTTGCCTGTAGTTGGCTGTAAAGTCTCTCCTCTCCATGTTCACAAAATGTATTATTTTAGAGTTATAAATTATTTCATTTTTAAGTAATCAATTTAGTACACATAAAAGTAAAATAATCATTATGGAAATATTTTGAATCGTGATATAAGAGAAAATGTTATGCTACTTTGGTGAAAACTATTTAAACTTTGATAAAAAGTCAGTCACATTGATCAAATGAATAACTTTATGCTTGAAACCATACTTTTCAAAAAACCAAAAGAAAGTATCATTACCTTTGTAAAAAGTATTGCAAATCTCTTTTTGACATCTTGGTCTAACATTACACTGAAATCAGAAAACATAATGATCTAAAAACATTACTTTAACAATTTGTCATTTTGTGTTTACAAACCATTGCCTTATATAACAATAACAATTATGTTAATTCTGCTAGAATAGAGCAACATCAATGCAGTGTCTATGCTATTGACTTGAGACAAGCAGGTCAAAATGACATAACACTCAGATGCAATGTTATTATAGACATTCCAATTGGACCCTATTAAAGGTTATCTGTAAAACCATCATCACAGGGTGGACACTCGTCACATCACATGACAATTGTTGATTTTAAGTTGTTCGATAAAGGCCTTGGTTGTTCACAATCAAGACAGAAAAACAATTTCCATACATTAACTTCCTCAAACTCTAAAAAAGTGGCCCATATATTAAGAAAAATTGTGAAAAATTATCCCTTTTCTGAATTATAATTGAAAGCTTTGTTCATGTGACATTTACAACATGTAAATGTCACAAAAAAAAGACATGTCCCTCATGATCATTAATCCACTAAAATAAGACTTATAGGTGTGAACAATATACCCCAAAAAATTAATACAAACCCAGACATGAAGAGTTGGTGACTCTGACGCCTGACAGCCTTCCATAATTGAGTGTCATTCAGAAGCATTGTTTCCAACAGAGATTGGTCTTCATCTGATGCAGTTGCCATGGCGATATTACAGAAGATTTTTCTCAGCCCATCTGAAGAAAATAAATATCTTTTAGTTGAGAAGCCTGATACATACACATGTAGGATAATGCTTGAAAAATATTAATGTCAAATCAATATATTTATTGACTTTTAAAAATAGCGTGGATATTATGAAAAATTTCTTGAGCACAATCTTTGAACTGTATCCTTTAGCAAGGGAGAAAAATTGTGAGTTGTTGATATACCTGAGTATGATATGACATCATCCCGCAACCAGGTAAGCAGTTTGAGAGCAAATGCCTGGTGGGCCACTACAGCTGAATTCATGACCTCAACCTTCAATGGTTTACCCCCATGTCTAGATGTATTTCTCTACAATCAAAATACAGATTATAAGTAGTTTGAGGTGGGCCACTACAGCTGAATTCATGACCTCAACCTTCAATGGTTTACCCCCATGTCTAGATGTATTTCTCTACAATCAAAATACAGATTATAAGTAGTTTGAGGTGGGCCACTACAGCTGATTCATGACCTCAACCTTCAATGGTTTACCCCCATGTCTAGATGTATTTCTCTACAATACAATGAAAAACTAAACTATCAGCAGAAAGACAATAATTATGTTAGAATTATGTTTCAGATTCAATATCTTAACTATGTTAAAATACTGATGTTGAAAAGATTTGATAAATAAAGATGATTATGAAAATGTTGAAAATATATATTGAGGGAATAATACACAAGTAACATAAGAAAACTAACATGAAATATAATTTCAAGTTACCTTGCTAATTAAGTAACATAACATAAATTATAACTCTGAATGTACAAACCCAACCTATATCATTAGTCTACTAAACCCTCGAGCCCCCCAAACATTCCATGAGGAAAGAAGTATATAGGGGAAGGGGGGTTCAGAGACATAATTCAAGACTTCCATATTATATCAAGTAATAGCCTTGAATGAAATAAATTATCTAAATGTGTCACCAACCTCAATTGTATTCTTGACCTTTTCGCACACATTGAAATCTTTGTCCACTTTTACTGCACTGCGTCCCTGAAAAATGTGTGAGTCAATCGTTTAGTTTTAACTGATGTTTTTTCTAAGATATAGAGTACAATGTTTTTTCTGGTCACACTGGGCCAGATTGTGACATATTTTAGTGCAAACTTTGATTTTGCGCCACCTATACCATTGATGCCATATTGGATTCGAAGCAGTTGTAATACCTATCATCAAACTCTTTATTTTCATTGTCCTACCTTATGTAGTTCTTAAGTTTTTAAAGAATTAGTTCGAGCCGTCAACTGTCAATAATTTTACCGCAAAAAATGTCAATTTTAAATCAGGTCTAACAGCGGTAAATATTTGAAAATAAAAAATCTGAAATCATATGATTGTGTATCACTAAGGCTCCAAATTCCAAAAAGATTGATAAAGAAATGAAAAGGACGATTCTCGGTTTGGAGAACAGTCTCCTGGGCTAATAATTTTTTTCATGAAAAATATAGAAATATTACCCAAATTAAATTATGAATATTCAAAAGAAGACATTTAAATCTACAAGATGTAAAAATAACAACTTGGTCTGAAGCAGGGATAACGCTCAATTAGACCGATTCAATAAAATACAAGTCTCGATTTGAGGAAAGAAGTTCATCAGTGTGCTGCGCTAATATTTTTTTTGCGAAAAATCTAGAAATATTACCCAAATTAAATTATGACTATTCAAAAGAAGTCACTCAAATCTATGTTATGTAAAAAAATCAAATTTGTCCGAAGCAGGGATAATGCTCATTTAGATTGATGAACTTCGTTCTCCAAACCGAGAATCGTCCTTTGGTAACAAGAAGTGTTCCGCATTGAATTTTAGGCTAATAACGGCTCGTTGCCACAACAAATTCGAAAGACAGGCCTACGCGTGTACGTTCACGCTTCAAATTTGAAGATGCAATTCACCAATTATACTTCATTCTGCCCCGACGTGTGGTATATAATTGATTAATGAATTAAATATATTAATTGAATATATCCAATTAGTTCATCAGGATTTTACAAGCTCAAAAGTTGGTACACTTTATTTTTTATATATGGGTTGTGTGGTTATGTGCCTGAACCAAGAAACTTACAGCTTTTCCTAATTTGTGTATAAGTGGTTGGACTTATGTTCCCATTATAAAAAAACCATTTCCACATATTACATACCTCCCTATCTACTACAGTAGCAAAGTCTACAGCTGCTTTTTGGTCACAGTCAATGGCCCTGGTGAGAGTCTGAATCACCTATATAATTTAAAACATAGAGTTTGAATCTATAGCATAGTCAAACAGAATGGTTTGAATTGCACATTACATAATCTGAGCTGAATGCAGAGTTTGTCTAAATCATTTGGTGTAAAGTTGGTGGGTAATTTTCACTAAAACAAGAGATAATTACAAAATATGTAAATTGTGGTTATACCTGTTCATAAGTGTGAACTTCATCGTTGAAGAGAACAGTGGCAAATGATCGATCAGATCCATCTTGTTCTAGGCCTATTGGCAAATCCACTGGGTGTGACCATGTTACCATCTCAACTGCATACATCAGCACACATTTGAACAGTTCAGTTGCTCTTTCTCTCAGGTCAGCTGATAGAGATTCAATGGGGTCCTAAAAATTCAAATTGGTTTCATTTACAGACATTGGAGATTGATTTGACAGTTTTTTCTTTCGGAGTTCTTACTGTGCATCTTAACCTCGATGGACGCTGATATAATTTCAAGTTCTTCTAAGTATTATGCAAAGAAACTAAATCGGAAGTAACTTAATACACATGACAAAATTTCCGGGTAAATTCAAAGGGATTTTTTTCTTCAAAATGCCTGAAATAACTTCATGTTGCTCATAACCTTTATAAAATGTAAATACAAAATCTTTATATTTGGCACTCACTTGTCTCTCCTCTGGTGTCTCAACTGCTCTATGTGTGTCACAGAATGGGTCTGACTTCCAAGCCTCTGTATCACCACAATCGCAATAGCCCCCTCCCCCAGATGTACTCATCTAGAATAGCAGGTTAAAAGACTATACTTAAAGTCTTCACAAAAGAACTTCACTAAATTGGATTCAATTGAATTACAATAAAACCTGTCTCACTAATGAACACCTGTCTCTAGTAGACACCTTTCCTCCGAACATTCTCTAATGTTTTCTGTATATATTACTCTCTCTGAAGTGAACACCTACCAATATACATAGGTTTTTGCAATCAAGATTATTCCTACTTATGTCTAGTCTCAAATAATTGATGAAAAGGTGTCACCTCGATCAAAATGAAATACTCTAAATGATACTTTTCATTCAAAAAATTATTTTGTAAATATACAATCCCAAAGATGAACTCATCATTAACTGTAGTTTACAACCAAAACATGAATGTACCTTATAGCGATGACCTTTATGTACACTCTTCTGAAAACACTGGATACACAGAACACAAGTTGGATCTGCACCACAATCCCGGCAAGAGTAAGTTGGCTCGCCCATTTTGAATACATGACCACATATTTGTGATGGTGTATTCTGCTCCTTCAGTTCTTTAAAAACAGTTTTAGGATCCCCTTGGCAAAGAAATGTTTCAATAGGACGGAAGAGGAATCTTTTGGAGAGTCTGTCTTCCTTTCCCATGTCTGGTTCAACTGATGGAAAATATACTTTTGGAACAAACACGCGCCAGTGACGTTTTAATGCTTGCTGTAGGGTGCCATGAGAGAGACATTCTAGCCATTCCTGGAAAATAAAATAGAATTTAAATGAATATTCAGTCAGAATATAGATTGTAAACTGCACCTTGATAGCTAAGTCATAGATACTAGTGTGATTTTCAACTTGCAGTATTTCCCTTTTTATCAAGAATTTTTTGCTGATTTTGATTTTTTCATGCAGAAAACAGGTATATGTTCAGTAGAAGAGCAGTTCACCAAGGCAATAATGCAGTGACCCAAAATTTGATCGCTACTAATTTGTTTGTTAAAAACTCATGTAACTCCATGTATAAAAAGTTGGTGTGTGCTTGTACATGAATATCTGTGAATCATGCACAAAAAAAGAACACACGACTCCTTCAAGATGGGGGGTCCTGGGTCAGTTTTCCAGTAATATTTGGAATGGTAGAAGCCTGTCTATACATTGTAATGATGGAACTGTTGTAATGGAGATACAAATAAGTTGTACAATCACACACAATATGAAAACTATTTCTGAAAGGAATTGGGGCCAAACTGACTAATCCTACTGTGATCTTTCCACTTTCAAGGGTACAACACCCGTAGGGAGTAAGTCCCTCCCCTCTCTTTAATTCTCTATAGTTTTATATACATGTAGCAGCACACAGCTGGTTTTATGCTGCGAAAATCACTGTCTCTATTTTCGGGGTTTATAGTTTGTTCTGCTCCTTGGAAAAAGATATGTGAAGATGTCCAGTGAAGGCTTTATGAACAAAAGGACGAGAGTTGACCAAGGAGTCACTTGACACAGCTTCCCGTGAAATAAGAGCGTGGTGATAAGATTCTGGTAAATGAATCCGTATGTTCCTCTATGTCTATGACCACATAATATTGAGATGTGGCACATCATAAACAGTCACACGAAGACAGAGCAAATCCTGTACTGGGCTTGTATTACACCATTTCAGACTTCTTGGCCTTGGTGGAAAAAGTAAAAAGATGAAAAAATGTCAACAAAAAAATAGAGTGATGAAAAAATGAATATAACTCAATTTCACATGCAAGGAACATCATAAAATTAAGTGGCTATCTAGAACATATATTCAGGTGTATGCAAGATCAGTTTAAATAACAATCTACTTACTCTAACAAGAGTTTCAGAGTTAAATTCCTGGATAGAATTCACAGGACTTGCCATTTTCGTATGGCGCAATGCGCATGCGCACTTCAATCGCTGCGAGACTATCAACGAGAGTTGAGGAAAGCCAAAAATACTTTTACTAGGAAGTTGTTTTTCTCGGGATATATAGGTATGTAGGCTTTTATTACTTGAAAACATAAAGTATCCATGATATTGAAACGTTAAAGTTTATTTAGATATCACTTTTTAGTCGATTACTTGTCAGTGATCTCCACAGTATGGTGTCGAACTTGTGCTATGTCAACTATTATTTTTCTGATGCTGAACTCAGAGTCTGACTTTCAATGTCAAATATTGTGACTTTATTGTCATCAGAGTGTTGCAATAACAGCTTGAAAATGAATTTTAATTTAATTAGATTTCAAGCAAATTGTTCGAAGATCATATAATTCTGTGACAGAAGAAGTGAGTAGCTCCCATAATTCTTTCGTATTCTATCGTATTCGGGGATTCCCTGTTTTAGATCTCCAATCAAATTGCAGGGTGTGATCACGTGAACAATTATGAGCACATTCTTTCTCAGTGCTGCGCATGCTCAAAGTAAAATTTGAAATGGCGTTTATTTCAGTTAACATCAGTTCAACATTATCATTTCAAATCTAAACCGTAATACTATTGAAGTTGCTCGATCCAAACTTTCAAATCATAAAACACAAGCTAACATTGAGAGATCCATTTCAATGGCAAACGAGGCCTGTTTATAAAATTGGTTATCGAACGTGCCAATATGAAAGGTGATCTTTGGGAAATTCCCCCCCCCCTGATTCTGTGAGCTTCCCTAAATTCTACATCACAGTTTTTGTTTGAAAGTGACCAATATCAAATATGTTTGTAAGCCGTTTGCTTGGCCCACCGTGTGGTTAATTTTTGTATTTGGTGTGATGGGGTATTTCTGGCTGTATAAGAATTTGTTGTGTATCCATGCTGTTACCCCCATCCCGTCATCTGCCCAAGGTATTCACATTCACATGGTAGTGGCGAATGGTGAGCACATATGGCCTAAGTGCAGGCCTGTCAACTGTCCCGCAATTTGCGTATTTGTCACGCATTTGCTGAAGAATTTGAAGTCACGCAAGTTATTTTTGCGTGACAGAAAATGTCACGCAAATACGCATTTTACCTGGTAATTGTCAAGCAAAAAGATTTCTGTAGAAAAATTTCTAAAAAAGTTCGTCTACACAGCAAAAATACGAACGCCGAAAAAAAACGTACGCATTTCGTTTGGACTTTTCACGCGAATTACGTATATGCCCCCCCGTTGATGGATGTTTGAAACGCGAGCGTAGCGAGCGCGAAAAATTTGAGGTGTTCAAAATTTGGCAAGATGTAATAAATTTTAAACCAAGGTGTTCAAAATTTGGATCAAGGTGTTCAGATTTGGACCAAGGTGTCCACATTTTGAGGGGAGGTGTTCAACATTTCCAAGTCACTCATGTTAGGTGTTCCCAAGTTGACAGGCCTGTAAGTGTGACAGTACATAAACATAAGAGCCAACAAGTCATTTATCCACGGACGTCAATTAAGTTTCTGGCGAAAGCCGGAGCATAGATTATTTAAGAGGACTGGAAACAAGAATGACCTAGCTTTTTATTTCCCGAATCTCGCCTGAAATTAGCTCATCTTGGTGACTGTATCCTGTATATCTGTATTAATAAAGTCTCTTTGTATCGCATCTGCCTCAATTTTAAAGTTTTATTGGTATTTTTAATATGATTTCACTGTTTTTGTGGACTGGACGATTCAGCCAAGCAAATGGCAGCTGACCTGTTCAAAGTACTTTTAGTACTAATTATCGCAAATGACAATAATTTTGGAAACAATATTATACTTTAAATAGATTACTAAGCATCTAAGGTAAGTAAAACTAGATGAACAACTGAGTCAATAGTGATAAATAGGCCAACACGAGTTGGCAGATTTGAAATAGACTGCCATCTTGTTTCCAGTCCTCTTTATAATCTATGCTCCAGCTTTCGCCAGAAACTTACTCGACGTCCATGGAATTGTCAATCTTCAGATCAATAGTGACGGTGACTATCATCCTACCATCAAAATTTGGTTGGCTTTTGAGGGACCTATTACTAATGAAAATATCATTCATGATCATGCACCTCAATGTGCCTGTAGTTAAGGGAAGGGGTTCAGGGGTTCAAGTGAACTCCCCCCCCCCCCCCCCCTTAGTCAAAAACTCTTAAAAAATCATGCAGGTTTTAAGCATTCTCAGCACTGTTATTTTGGGCCAAATTTACCCCCCTTGACTGGACACACCCCCCCCCCCTTTAGCAAGAGCTTACTAAGGGCCTGTGACTTGTACTTCATTTGTAGCATTGATCATTTACAATGATTAGAATTATCAGTCTGAAAGTGGGCTAGCCTGCATGAAGCTCAGGAGAATATATTCTGGCCATGGTTTTTATGACAAAATAGTTGCATTCACAATTACATTCTTCATTACCTCGTTTTTCTACAGAGGCTTCATCTTAAAGCAGATATGAAATGGTATTTGTAACCTAAAGGAATCAATATAATTTTTTGATAAATGTATTTGAACATGATGAAAATTATTTCAGTCTAACGATTGTTATAGCTGCTTAATAAGCAATATTCGAATTGGTTGTGACGTTATTGGCCCCCATGTGATCTCTCACTGGTCCCCACGTGGCCCGTTTTGGTCCATTAGATCATGACGTCATAATGCCAAAATGTTTTGTTATTTGTTTACATAACAATCCTATGGTTGCCGTGACGTTGTGATTACTAAGGAACCAATAAACCAAAGCTATATTTTGTATGACGTTACTAATGACGTGGGGGCCAATTTGATTGATCAGTTAGTTTTATTTCGTTATCTATGACTGTTAGCTATTATCTAACATTTATTTTAGAATGGCTATCGCAAGAACTCTACGTTGGGCTTACAATGGAGAGAACCACATTTTTGTAGCTGCAAGTTGAGAAAAGCTATTTCAGTTGTCCTTTAAGTGCTTTTGGTTTGTTACTGCATCAGTCTTTATTAGGTATTTGTCTAAAGTGTCTCCAGGTGAAAAACAATTTTATTTTGACGTCCTTGACTGAAGTAATATTTACTCCGTGTTTTGATGGTATTATAAAATCATTTTCGAGAAAATCTGTTGACAGAGAGATGTAATTATCTTAATGATCACTTTGAGATTATTAGTATTTCTCATAAGTGACACATTGCACGCTTAGGTAGGGATGTAAAGATGACCAATGTTGCGAGATAAAGACTCATTACAAAAATTCAGGTTACACAAATTGTTTTCTCTCAGGGGTTTCACGAGAATTTCTCACAACAGGCTAAATAAATGAAAACAACAGCCAAAATTAATGGAAATCATAAATTTAACATTGAAAAGTTGAAAAATCCTTAAAAATAACAGGCGATTTTGTGAAAACAACCGGTGAAAATCCCCTGGTGCCTGCTGCTAATGAAACCCCTGTCTCTTAATGTTTATATAATAAGCACATGTACTATATGTAAATGTATTTACTGAATAAAAAATCAGCTATTCTTGGGTTTTTATATACATTTCAATATGTTTATTTCATTCTATTTATTTCGTCTCTTTACCATATTTTTAGTAACCATGGTGATATTGAACATGTGGGCAGTAGGGTTATATCATACTTGATAGGTTGATTTGAGGACAGAACAAGCGGCATGTATGATTCAATGTAAATTGGCAAAACTATAAGATATTGTGTAATCACTTCCATCACTAATAATCATAGGTGAATTGGCGGTCGAATAAATTTCATCATTTATTTATAATATACTTTCACTCTACACTCTAATCTCTGTTCTCTGTGAGTTTGTTTGAAATATCTCATTATCTGCAAAAAAGGAGATTAATTAAACATTTTTTGTTTCACCAAAATAAGGGACTAAATATGTTGATGGTTAAATATTTTCGATGAATGAAATACAAATAAAAAATCTCCACTTAACTCAAATAGATTATTGTAGAAATATGAATTGTATTTTTCCATTATGCTAACCCTGAACCTTTTTTGTTGTTTAGATTAAAATCTATTTAAAATCCCAGTGTGTCCTTTGCCATCTATCAGAAAAAGATATGAGATATAATCTGATGTAATAATTAAAGGTTCAAGATGCAGAAATATGCACTGTTTCTAGATAAAGCTCTCTTTTGGGGTTGAAATGGGTACGTCCCCTTTCAGAATAACTGCCATGAAAACTTTTGAAATTTTTATTTATTTTTATTGGTAATTCTGATCTTGTCTTTTTAAAAATTAAATATTTCTTATGTTCATAGGTGGGTATGCGCCACACAAATCATCAAACCAGGAAAATATTATTATATTCAACATAAAATTTTACAGACTCAAGAGCAAACAAGTACCAATATCTGATGAGGTTTTGTGCATTCTGGGTGAATCAATTGGTGGCCATTTTGATTTTTTGGGTTAAAAAGCGTGATATTTATCACTCTGTGTCTTGTTTAAAAGTAAGTACAAGCATTCTTGACCTGGAAGTTGGAAGAGAACACCTGTGATTTATCATAATCCTTCAAAATTATTTTGGCCAGGATTTCACGGTTCAGTAAATTATGACAGCTGTTTCTTATGAAATTATGAAGCATTTTCATGAACAATTGATCTTTTTCATTTCAATTTTCGTTTATTCAATTTCCCCGTGTTATGAAATAGTATTCTGTAAAATAATCATTACAAGAGGGGGGTTTCATTAGCATCAGACAAGGCGATTTTCACTGGTTGTTTCCACTGTTGTTTTTAGGGACTTTTCAACTTTTTTTATGTTAAATTTATGATTTCCATTAATTTTGCCAGTTGTTTTTATTTATTTAGCCTGTTGTGAGAAATTCTAGCGAAACCCCTGAAATAATTCATTCTAAGAGTACAGTACATATTTACAATATATGGATTATAATATGTTGTTATGTAATTTGGCTTTACCTTAGCTTGACCCCAGTAGGTACAACAACCTGTAAGTCAAATATAAGTCTGTCATGGTACGAAGCATGGAGTTATTTTGTAAAGGGAGACATTAGCAAGATATAAAATGAATGGGTGTGAAGAACAAACTTTAAATTATATAGAGATTCCAAAGGAAAGTGTTTTAATTCAAGATTTAGCCAGAAATGTGAAAAACAACTTGTTTGATCATTATGTTTAAGGTCATGAATCTATTATTGCCTCTTACAGTGTTGTGGCAAACTTCCAGTGTCTGTTACCATAAATCATGTTTAAAAGATCTTTCTGAATAATCAGTTTATACATATATCCTTTAAATTATATTATAGTATAATATAAGGGATTTGTATATATTATAATTTAGAATCTTATCATTGACCCATCTGTGATTTTGTTCTTGGAAAAATTGTTTTTTTCTTCATATATAGTGAGAACTATTATTTGCACAGGTACATTTTATTCTTGGAGTAGGGACATCAGAAGGCTTCTAAGGCCAAGACAAGAATTTATGCATACTATGAAATAAGTAATCAATCAGCTAATCAAGAAATTTATCTTCAGGGAAGGACCATCAGATTTTTGGGTTGTCTAACCTTTTCATTAGGTTTCATTAATTTTGATGCTGATGAGATTTAAAGATCTATGAAAGTGTTTTTTAGCTCACATGGTGAGCTATTGCAATCACTCACTTGTCTGTCTGTCTGTCTTTTTGTCTGTCTGTCCGTTCATCTGTCTGTCCATCTGTCAACAATTGGCCCTTTTTAAAACCTCTGTCAATAGGATTCCTGTTTTAAGTAATTTTTGTTCAACATCAATACAGAAAACTTGGCCCTATGACTCCTGGTTCAAAAGCTCGCCTATTTTCAAAATGGTCGCCATCTTTGGCCTTTTCCCTAGCTTTACAAATAATTCCAGGTGTCCTGTATTGTAAAAAGCTATGTCACTGTGAAGAGTAGTTGTATGAAATAATTTTGTTACAAAAAAATCAGAGAAATGGGATATACATGTAAATTACTAGTATTCTAAACATAATTTTGAAGAAGAATTAAAGCATTCTCTCATCGCATAATTAGTGAGCACATATTTAGCTTGTGTTCCTTCCAGTTAACTGATTGGCTGAGAAATGGTCATGGGGGCGGGGCTACTAAATTGTAATATAGTCTTTATTAGGCAGAGGATAATTTATAACTAGACTGCGGATTAGGTAAGAATAAACTTCAACATTAACTCAGAAAATCAAAATGACACAGATCATCATTATAGATTGATATCAGGTCAGAGTAAGTTGATGGTATCGCAGTGTATTACTTGTTTGGTAAACAGATTTGTGGTTTTTTTATTCAATAATATCATTATTATTATTTTGAGGTCGTGACATGGCACCTTCTATTGCATAGATACAGAGTTGTGTTATTTTTGTATTTAGTATTATTACTGTCATTTTTTGGGGTTATTTTTTTACTATATCTGTTTTACTTTCATTTTACTGATGAGTTCAGAATTTTCATATTAATGTAAATCTCTTTGAAATACTTTTGTTTCAGTTGAATAGTCCTAGTGTAGAAATTGCAATTATTAGGATGTGCTATTAAACTGCGAAATTATTGGAATAAATGAAACTGTTTTGAATGCATTGTGATTCTTGGAAGTAGAGTTTATTATGTTCACATTAGAATCACACAGCATATGTAAAAAATATAGAAGTGAAACCAAAATTATTAAAATTAATTATTAAATCCTTTTCAGTGACTTGCATTGTTTGTCTCAGGCAAAGATTATTATGTCACTGCCACAAGTGGTAACATATTGTTAAACAGTAAAACCTCTGTATATTGAACATTTTTTGTTGAGCAAAAATGTTCACTGTTGTTAGGTGTTCACTACAGAGAGGGTAATTTATACAGAAGTCAGTAGAGTATGTGTGGAGGAAGTGTCCACTAGAGACAGGTGTTTTAACTTTTTTGTTTGGTGATCAGCAGTCAGCATCTGTAACAAATGGCAGGTGGTGACATTTCGCATGTTAATGCCTTGTTTGTATGGCTATTTCAACATGTGGTAAACAAGGGCAATTCTATGTGTTTTATGGAATGTTACAAAGTTTCAACCATGTAAGGGATGATTTAACCCTGAACTAAACACACTATTGCTGAAATTAATGCTTCATTTGATATTTTTTGGTAATATTTGTTTTCTTGTTTTTCAGATCTTTTATATATGCTGTTCAACAGCTAGTATAGTACAGTCACCTGCCTATAGGTGTCATGAGTAAAGGGGATAAGATCGTTAAGGAGGGTTTCCTCTACAAACGAGGTAAGGACTAAGAACCCATAAATTAAAGCATTAAAAGCAAGCAATAGAATATGGTGGTAAACTATTAAACCATGAAGATCTTGCAAAATCAGCTCAAAAATATAGAGTTGATGTTATTTTGATCACACCATTGGGTGCTATCAAAATAATTTCTTAAAAATTGCTAAACTTAAGTAAATTGGATTTTGGACATGCCAGGTTTTCAAGGCAGCCATTTTAAATTTTTCAACCTGAAATCTTGTCCAAACAATCCAATGAAAAAATGTATAAGATTTCTCACTATTTATTGTTTCATTACTCCCCAGCATCTGTAAATATATTACTCATATGCCCATCACTAATCTTGTTTTGGAGATATCAAAATATTATTTGTTACTGTAATTGATATAGTGTGATAGTACGTCATCGTTATCCATGGTTGTCATAGGCAATAGGTTAATATCCATGTTGTTTTGACCAAAACCACAATTCACAGATTGACACATTTTTTAGTTGAAATAACATTATTGAAAATCAACACATGAGTTTCATATAGAAATAGCTATAAATCTATCCGATGAAGAACTGAGATACACTAACTTAATACAGACTGGAAAAGTAAATTATCCTAATTTATGTAAAAGACTAAAAATGAATAAACATTTTCCAGGGAATTATTCATTTCCAGAAGTTATGAAATAAATATCCCTTTAAACATTGAGCATTTTGACCTGCTACTCAATTTTATTTTTATTTATTAAAATCAAATAAACATATTTACATAAAGACACCCTAGCGGGTGTATGATTTATCATTGCTTTGTAAAGAATAATCTTCTGTTTTTAGGTGAACATATTAAGAACTGGAGGCAGCGTTACTTTATCTTAAAGGAGGATGGTTCATTCCTTGGATTCAAGTCCAAACCAGCTGAGGGCCTAACTCATGATCCTCTCAATGATTTCACAGTTAAAGGTACAATATGTGCTTATTCTTTAATAGACTAGATGCGAGTAGAAGTAATTTTGAAAATTACATCTAGAAATGTGGTTTTAAAAAGTTTTGATCAACTTTGAAAATTTAATTTTCTTCAAAATGTGACTAGAAATAATCTTGATATAGGTCATTAAAATTTAAAATTTCAGTCAAAGTGGTATCATATTTGATATCATATTTGCCTTGTTTATTTAATTAGATCTGTCAAATACTGTACCAGATATATTGCTTGAGCTTTAGCACAGGCATGAAATATATCTTAAAACAGAATATTCATTCATTAGATGTACTATGTATACAGAAGAGAATTTCAGTAAATAATCAGTTTAAAACTGGATAGCTGAGATAACATAGATGTGATGTTTTCAGATTGCCAAATTATGAAGCAAGAGAGACCCAGAGTAAATACATTCATTATACGTGGGCTGCAATGGACCACTATTGTTGAGCGCATGTTCTGTGTGGAGACAGCTGCAGAGAGGTATGTACCATGATAATACATTAGATGTACCATAACATACTCTATATTACTACAGATAGTATGTACCATAATATACTATATATTACTACAGACAGTTTGTACCATATGCACCTGTACTATAGATAGGTATGCGATTCAATGTACCAGTACTTCAGAGAGGTATGTACCATGATAATACATTAGATGTACCATAACGTACTCTATATTACTACAGATAGTATGTACCATAATGTACTATATATTACTACAGACAGTTTGTACCATATGCACCTGTACTATAGATAGGTATGCAATTCAATGTACCAGTACTTCAGAGAGGTATGTACCATGATAATACATTAGATGTACCATAACATACTCTATATTACTACAGACAGTTTGTACCATAATGTACTATATATTACTACAGACAGTTTGCACCATATGCACCTGTACTATAGATAGGTATGCAATTCAATGTACCAGTACTACAGAGAGGTATATATCATATTGAATTGGACATAATATACCAGTAATGCAAAATAGTATGTACTAGTCCTGCAGAGAGGTATGTACCATAATATATTAGTTTGTACCATAATGTACTGGTATGTACTAATACTGCACAGAGGTATGTACCAAAATATTTTAGTATGTACCCTAATTTTCTAGTACTGCAGAGTTAAGTAAGTACACTTATTTTCTAGTACTGCAGAGAGGATTTAGTATGTAACACAATGTATTATTACTGCAGAGGTTCAATATAGTACTGCAGAGAAGTGTCCTAGTTTCTACCATAATGTACTAGTTATAACAGCTGGTTTTGTGACTAGTGTTGGGCATTTGTAACAATTGAATACTTTCACAATTGCAATCAGCTGATGACAACTTGTCATGTTATTGCCTTGTTTCATGTATTACAAAAAAGTTAATATGTTTATCATTTATAAAGCATTAAGTGACCAGATAAACCCCATATATTTGAATTAATACTCTTTACCTCCTCTTATGTGTATTTTTGTAGGGAGTCCTGGATCCAAGCAATACAGTCTATTTCAGCGACACTGGGAGAAGACATGAACACTGATGATGATATGGCAGAGAAAAAGGCAAAGAAGAAAAAAGTGGTAAGATTGTTGTGTTTTCAGGACTTTTTCCTCAAGCAAGTGGATGAAAATTCACAATTCTGACCGAAGTCTTTGTCAAAATATGCCAATTTTCACTCCTGTATTTCACTTTGTCTGGGAGTGGAATTTTAAGTTGCTGGGTGAATATTTTCAAAATTTCCAGCGGTTGGAGGGAGCTCTTCCCATCATACTATGTACTGTCTTTGTTAATAAGTATAGCACACTGTATGTCATCACTGCAGCCATCATATACTGTACCTTTATAATTTTGGGTGCAATCCATGAATATGGTATAATCCTATGGTTGATTTCAGAAATATAGACATCAGAGCAGGAGTAATATAATCGAATACATCCCGCAGGGCTAGGCACAAACGTTTTCTTTCTGTTCGAAAGCTTTTATGCCTAGCCCTAAGGGGTGTATTCAACACACCTGCTCTGATGTCTATATTACGATTCAAACAGGAAAACTCCCCAAAATGTTTTGAATATTCATTATGGTCTGTTATAACGTCACACATTACTCGCTTTACCAGGGGTATTGCTCGCGAATATGCCCCAGGTGAAATGTTGACTTCGTTCACAGTTTATAGAAAGCGCAAATACAGTCATGTTCGAATATCAAATAAGAACCTAACCACTCAGTTGTCACAGTTTTGTATTTATTTGGAAATCATGAATTATTCGTCAGTAAAGCAAACCACAAAGAGTCAAATCAGGTACAATATTATGCTGTCTACTTTTGTGGAATTTCAATTCAGTTAGGAATCGCATATGTTACTCTATTTCTTGAAATTTACTCTTTTTATCCTATTTTGTCATACTACAAGACTCATGATATTCTACGATCAAAGATACATTATATTAATAGATTATTCATTTACTTTTTCAGAAGCTGGAAGATTTTGACTTTATCAAGGTTTTAGGAAAGGGGACTTTTGGAAAAGTGATCCTATGTAGAGAAAAAGACACAAGTGCTTTCTTTGCTATTAAAATTCTTAAGAAGACAGTTATTATAGCAAAGGTAAGTCTTATTATTTATGTGCTCAATATTGCATTTTCCACAGTATATGCTTTGTAATGTAACACACATGGTATGATATGCATTTACACTGCTCAGTATCATACATTGGCAGCAGATAACTTACATTTCAAAATGGCAGAAGAGAATCAATGACTAGGATAGACGAACTACTAAATGTTTTCTTCTATTGAAACCACTTTCCTGAGTTTTGGCTTTGAAATTTCAACCATATCAAGATTATGTGACATGTTCTTAAAACTATGTAAACTAAGATATGAACATTAGAAACATTCCCTTGTTTTGTTTACTTTCAGGATGAAGTAGTACATACATTGACTGAAAGTAGAGTACTACAGACGACTAAACATCCCTTCTTAACAGTAAGTTATGACGGCTAAACATTCAATGTTCAACATAAAATTTAAGTCGATTCATCTATTTGAAAAGGTATACAAATGAAAATTGCAGTCAAACTAAACCTAATGAAAGCATTTTCAGTGATCTCCCCAGGATTTTTATTTAATCCTAATTTTACCTGTTATTTTTCAAAGTTTTTTCCCTTTTGCAAAGTGCATGGTCTTTTCAGATTTGTCAGATTTGCAGCAGGGTGGTGGCATGTTCTTTTCTTTCAACAGGCGATGCATTTGAATCACTTTGCTAAAAACCCATTAATGTAATTTTGTATTTTGAGGTTAATAAACCCATGGGTTATTTACATATGCCTTTACCATGAATTTTGAGATGACATATATTTTTGTTTGTGTTTGCAGCAATTGAAGTATTCCTTCCAAACAGCTGACCGTCTTTGCTTTGTTATGGAGTATGTCAACGGAGGAGAACTATTCTATCATTTATCAAGGGAGAGGGTTTTTACTGAAGAACGCACAAAATTTTACGGAGCAGAAATAATTTCAGCTCTTGGATATTTACATCAAAATGACATTGTCTATAGGGACTTAAAGGTAACCCTCAATGTAAAAATATATTATAAAAATACAATTGCTATTCTAAGTCACTTGAATACACACTCAAGCATGTGAAAGAAAGTAAATTCAGTCTGAACCGCAATGCCAGAAAATGCCCAAAATCAATGCAAGTCTAAGGGCTACCCTAGAGTGTACTGTGAATGAAAAAAATTGTAATTCTTGTTTTGTGAAAGAATATGAAAAATTGACCTTTTGTATAAGTGAAAATGTTTGATTTCTCTCTGTTTGTGTTCCTTTATTCCTATTATATTCCTTTATAACAAGACAACATTTACATAGATACAATAATTCTAAGTAGGCATAATCACTCTGAATATCACAAGAAGACAAACCCAGAAATCACTCCTCCAAGGAGCCATGTGTTTCTTATGTGCTCAGTCATACAAGCACACGGCACAACATTTTGTATGAGTTACCAACTGCTCAATCAAACACCCTGAATCTTTTAACACAAGAAACAAGTAGCCTAGCAATGTCTGAAGCGCATGGTATAGCATTGGCCTCTGTGCAAATATCTGAGGTTGATTGAGAATATTTGTATTTTTTATAATGCTTGAATCATGGCATGCACTACAATAACAATTGTCTTTACAGTTAGAAAACTTACTACTAGACAAAGATGGCCACATAAAGATAGCTGACTTTGGTCTCTGTAAAGAGGAAATGTTCTTTGGCGCCAGTACAAAAACGTTTTGTGGGACACCTGAATATCTAGCCCCAGAGGTAAGTTCAAATTACCTGAAATAATTTGTCGATTGAATTCAATGTTTTTTCAACAAAATGTAATAGTCAAATGGAATAATTCTTAGATAGATAGGTAGATAGGTGTGTTAAAATGAAATGAACCCCATTACTCAACCTAAATTGAAACTCTGTATTCATTGTATTTTCAGGTATTAGAAGGTAATGATTATGGCAGGGCCGTAGATTGGTGGGGTACAGGTGTTGTCACGTATGAAATGAACCCCATTGCTCAACCTAAATTGAAACTTGACTGTATTTTCAGGTATTAGAAGATAATGATTATGGCAGGGCCGTAGATTGGTGGGGTACAGGTGTTGTCATGTATGAAATGAACCCCATTGCTAAACCTAAATTGAAACTTGACTGTATTTTCAGGTATTAGAAGATAATGATTATGGCAGGGCCGTAGATTGGTGGGGTACAGGTGTTGTCACGTATGAAATGAACCCCATTGCTCAACCTAAATTGAAACTTGACTGTATTTTCAGGTATTAGAAGATAATGATTATGGCAGGGCCGTAGATTGGTGGGGTACAGGTGTTGTCATGTATGAAATGATGTGTGGTAGACTGCCCTTTTACAACAGAGATCATGAAGTTCTATTTGAATTAATTCTTTTGGAAGACATCAGGTTTCCCCGGACTATATCCACAGAGGCGTGTTCTCTTTTAGGAGGCCTGCTTATAAAGGACCCTAAACGAAGGTATGTGAAGAGAAGATGAGCAGACTTTGTGTAGAAACCAGAACAATCTTGAAATATTGCATTATATCTCTAAGGCTACACCCTCCCCCCCTCCCCCCATTTAAGAAACTGCCCCCTCTGTTTACTTGGCAAAAGCTGGCTCATGGATACTCCACTGATTTCTCCACTGATTTATTGTCATTACTTGATTCAGATTGTCATTACTTAAATTCCCCTAGCCTTGCATCAAACCCCTGTTTTGCTCCCCCTCCCATTGCAGTGTTTGGGTTAAGAAATTGGTCAAAAGTTATTATTGACAAGTTTTGTTATTTTCCTTTAATCACTATTATAATCAGCTGGTCCTTGGGCATTGTCTTACAATTAGTCCTAACACTGCACTCTGGAAACTTGATGCAAGATTGATATTGTTATTGTCTCCAACTCTTGTGGACGTTGGTGTTTGGCAGTTGGTGTTCAGCAGTAGGTGTTTGGCATGTAACAGATGGCAGGTGGTGACATTTTGCATGTTAATGCCTCATATTATATTTGTGTTTATATTTTAGGCTTGGGGGTGGAGAGGCTGATGTGGAGGACATTAAAAGACATCCTTTCTTTGCTTCTGTTAACTGGCAGGATCTCTTAGACAAAAAGGTAAAACAAAATTTCATAAACATACGTTTTGTATTGTTCTTTATTTCCAATTGTTTCCTTATTAGAGTCCACTTTAGCCATAATTCACTCGATTTGTTGTATGTATGCTTTGATTTGATTAACTTAGGTACAATCTTTATTGATTGTATGACTCCATTGCATTGTTTGTATGTTTTAGATCAAGCCCCCATGGAAGCCTGAGGTGTCAGGGCCCGCAGATACGGCATACATTCCCTCTGAATTTGCCTGTGAGCCTGTTGCACTAACGCCCGACCAGCACAAGCACACCCTCTCCTCAATCTCTGAGGACAACGAACTCCCTTATTTCGAGTCATTTTCATACCACGGAGGAAGCCGTGACGGTTTCGGGAGCTACCTCAGTAACTCAGCTGCCGCAATGGATTTCATGAAAAAATAACACATCTCAGGTGTGTCCTATAGGAGAGTAAAATGTGCATCATATTATGTTGATGCCTGCATGGATGCTTGTAATTTATGAATGACAGGAGTCACGGCACTATGAATGGGAATACAATACATATATATGCCAATCTATAAACACGCCATTGAGGTGATGTTTTCAAAATGGAGAAATAGTAAACAGGCAAGACATGAGGTGTATAGAAACGCCTAGTAATGATACACTTAAGTTATATTTTGTTGTTTATGCATGTATGGTTAAGTAAACAAGGCATTAATATATGATTGCAATTACAAAAGTGTAACAATTGTTACATAATGGCTTAAGGCTAGTCACATAAATCTATTGCTAATAATAATAATATTGCAATATCAAGTGACAATCTTATAATCCATTTTACAGGGTGTGATGCTAGGATTTTGATTGTCTCTGTTCTGGTAAAAAATCAAATGCCTAGCATTTGTAGCAATACATATTCAGATCAAATATGCTTTACAAAACCTCTTGAGTAAAATAAAGTTTTGTAAAGCACATTTGAATAAATAATTGATAATGGTGAATACAGCACACACATTTTGATGACATGAAATTATTTAGTCTTCCTTTAAGCCCCTGTAACAACTCCTCCCCCTACACATTTCACTTCCACTAAGGGGGGGGGGCAGAGACTAATTGCAAGACTTTAAGTCACCACTCTTTTTCTTTTCTATGCATGCATACACTTCACAACCAAAATATGACTCAACTAAGCATTTGAAGGCAGTCTGTGTTTATTGTGATACCTCTACAAATGTATTTAAGCCTACAGAACACACAGGGTGAGCCATATAAAGTAAAGATTTTCAGAAGTTTTACTTGTATTTCATATTTTTGCCGGTTAAATGAACAAAGCAAAAACTGTAATATTTATATCAATAATGATAATATCAAACATTTGCGAATACACTAACATTTCAAATCTTCTGAAATCTTACTTTATTGGAACAACTGTATGCTGAAAAACATCACAGTTTGATTTCTGAGCAATATCTACTTGACATTCTGAGAGTATTCCATATGTCATGTATTTTTCTCTATGACTACCTATTCATTGGTAGGTACGAGGCAACGGCCCCATCAACATTTTACAGAAATATATTACAAAGATGTTTTTCAAGCGAAACTTTGAAATTAAAATCTGAAACTCACATCTTGGTATAAGATAAGTGGTATATACCACAGAAAACGCAATTTTTTGTCACAAGTTCATAAATCAAGTTTATTTAACAAGTGGAAAATAATGGGAATTGGTTACTGTACAATTCATACTTGATTTCAGTTAACATTATTATTGTGAATTTATCATTTACCCCTTGTGTTATTTTATAAGGAAATTGTATGTCATCAAGCAATGTTTTTCAAAAAACATTTTTAGCCCAGGGCAAATAAATGCTAAATATTACATACTATTCCTTCAGGCTGCTTGATATATACTGAGGGAAAGATGAAAATGTATTCATCAAAATAGAATGGAATATTTGTTTTGTTATTCATTGTTATCTTTCCCACTCACATCCAGATGAAAATGAGGCTGTAGACTGAAATGTAGGTAAATACCCAGTCAACTTTTGAATCATGTGATCAGTTCTCAGCCAATGAGAGTTAGAAAGATTCCAATGATATGATAAAGACAAATATTCATGTTCCAAATGTACATTGTTTATGAAATATGACCAGATATTCCTGGTAATGTGATATATTAGTATGATTTGTGGAGATGATGTACATTGTACATGAAGTCATTAGACCTCCACTTTATTATACATGTTTTACAATTTTCAAAAAATATGTGTATAATATGTGAGGTCTAAAGACAAAGTACAATGGGCTTTTGAATAAGATATTAGAGATTTGGGATTTTGTATAAACCCCATTAGATTTATTGGGAAAATATGATCATATACGCTACTTTTATCAATCTAGTACAAACCCTTACGAAATATGGCCCATTAACAATGTAATTATTATTATACCTGTGAAAATGCATATCAATACATAAATGCAATTTGTGGGTGAAAATTAGAAATTTATTAAATAATATGAAGAATGAATGGAAGTGATATATGTATATGATATCAAAAAAATTATGTACAAGTTTACAGTGTTAATGATTTTTAAGGCATTTTTTCTTGTGCTCGAAAGTTCAAGGTGCCCAAAATTAAGAGTGTAAATCTTGCTTCTAGCTCTTGACCGACTGATCCTTTACACACTGGAGGTTAAGTTGAAAGGGGGAAGGTCCAGAGACTAGATGCAAGACAAAGTATCAATTAGCCTTTCTTGATACTTAACACATTGTATGATAAATTGCTAGTTGTAGTCTCAATATCTGAGGCATACTTTTGCCACTTGTACAAGGTGTGCTCGTTAACAATAATGAAACAATTATAGCTGATTTCCAATCTTCTCAACAATATGATTTTCCAATAAAGTTAGGAACCTGTTGTGTCAATTATATGCAGAGACATTTGTAAAGTTCAAAATTCTGAAGTCCATTGTTCTCTTACCATGAGGACAGTATGTCTATGGTTATAAAAATTGGTTTATAAATTAACTATGTCTACTATGCCTTATAAGAGTATATGTCTACAAATGTAATTAATTAATTACATAACAGGAGACAATTTTCACCAACTGACATCTAGATCTATTGGTGGCCAAACCTGGAAGAATAAGCTTATAAGGTATAAGGTAAGGTATATTCTGTGATATGGCTATTATTCTTCCAGGTTCGGCCACAATAGATGTCAGGTGTTGGTATAGGTTCCTGTAACAATTTCATTGTGGACATTGATCAATTCTTGATTTAATGTCAGTTATGTTTTGGAGAAATATGATGGCCAATCTGATAATATGTAATTATTCAATTACATTTAGATCCAAAATTGATATATTGTTCTGGTCCTATATCTAAAACAATAAGGCTATTAATGAATGGAGTTAAAAAAAATTCTCAATTATAGTACTGTATCAATTTAACGCTTATAAGCAGAATGTAGAAATAATCATTATATTGTACACATTAGCACTATAATTTATAACTTCAGACCATCATGAATATATATAAAGTTAGAGTATGAAATACTTCGCATTGCCAAATATGTATGTGTCCAGTGCTAGGTATAGTATATTGTCATTATTGTAACATTTAAAAATAAAGACTACCAATGTACTGTAGTATATGTAAATCTATACAAGTGCGTCATGTTTTATTTCACTTTATAACAGTATAGGTTTCTCTGAAGATTGTACGTTAAAATCCAGAGCACTGTCTTTGGACTAGTCCGTCTCAACAATTAGATAAATCAAAGTAGCAGGTCAAGGTCAGCTCTGAGGGGTAAGTCAGGAAATAAGTCGGGATATCAAATTAGAAATATCAAAAATTTAGTCTTACACTAACTCAATCAAACATATAGATAAACCTTAATATATTATCCTTCTTCTGAGAATTAAGACAAGGCACATCAATTCGCGAAGTGAAAAAGATATCAAGTGCAAATACTAAAAAGTGAACGATGATTATGAATGAGTTTGTGACACATCCTCCAAAACATTGTTTATTTTCTTGTAAAATACATTGAACGGTTTTTCCCGATAATTGAAACTTTTGAACTGAAGCTTTCGAAATGAGTTTTGTAAAATGATCTTGACAGGATTGGTATGATATGGTGAATTCAACGTTTTTCTCTTAAACCAATCATTGAAAACATTCTGTAAAAAACACGGTCCTTTATGTAATTTTGACAACAATTTAATGCGAAAATTATTTATATATAATATTTTATGTAACTGTTTTTGTGAACATTTTTTGTTTTTTAGTGCAATTGTTTTTTGTTCCTTTCTACCAATTCTTGAGAATGAAATGAAATATCTTGCCGAACCTTGTTAAAACAAAATAGCATATACAACATTTTCTTAGACCTCTCAATATTAAAGTTAAGGAAAGTTTGGTTGATTTAACAAAAGTTTTCAGAAAATTAAAACAATAACCCCCAAAATAGATAAAAATTAAGATACCCCCTTTATTGTTACCATTCAAAAAATTACCATTAAATTGACGATGTGTAAAATTTGGAGAAACGTGTGTTCAAAAATTCACCAGTTCTTTCTTGTGAAACGAGCTTTACAAACGTGTCAAATATCAGAGAGTAATTACTTAAAATGACAATGATATGAGGAATTATTGACCACTCTACATGTATATATGAATAATCTGAGGCTAGAAATCTGGTCGGTCTTTTACTCATTTTCCCTGTTTTGAGGCCCGGGTTTTGAGGCTACCCATGGAAAATACTGACTGATCGGTGGTCGGTCTTTTTCGCAAACCTATAATATATTCGTCAAGTACAACCAGAAATACAACGAAAACCAACGTTGTGATTGTATTCAAAATCGGGTTTTTGTTAGTTTTATTTGGTCGTCCATGAACGTTTTAGTACTTCCCACTTGCCAATACGCTCATACTGTTCCCAGTGCATGGATGTAAACTTTTAAAACGCCATAACCAATATAAAGAAACCCATGGGAAAGAAGAAGCTTTAAAATGCTTTTTATTTGAAGCTTCTAGCTCAATTTTGAAGGAAATTGCATCAATTTTTGTAAAACTTTATTAAGCATGTGCTGGAGGATACAAAATATTGGACAGTCTAATCTAGACAACTTGAATTCACGACAGTAATACCTACACTCAACCATATATCTCCATTGTCTGCAATCGAAGATATGTCATCAAAATGCACCTTCTGGCTTTCACCAAATAATGCATCAATACAGTATATTAATATAGCCGATGTGTTGGAGGATACAAATACTTGACAAACCGTATACATATACTTAGGTGGGTCAAAAAGTTTTGCAGTTGATGCCATAACTTCAAGGAAAATAGGACTTTTACAATGAAACTTGGTACACATATGTGTTATACATTTATACATTGTATTTTAAAATTTGGGACCTCAATTTTGATTGGTTCTTGAGATATGGTTGCTATGGTAAACAGAGTGGTGGGTACCATGTTCAACCCGAAATTACGTTTTTCCAAATAGTTTTCTTGCTTGAATAAACTCTTTTTAAAGTGGCAATTAGCAGGCGAAAGTGTTTTTGGGTGGCTATTTTTCTTCAAATTCATAAGGACAGACATATTTCATTAGAGGAAATAAGTGATTTACTGGATATATCTAAGGGGTCCTGCCATACAATTGTCACAAAAATCTTGAAAAAGCGGTATGTTGCAGCAAAGTGGGTTCCAAAGTTCCGCACAGTGGAGCAAAAGGAAGCGTGTCTTGCAGCATCTAGGCAATTTCTGGATACATTTTGGCATCATTTCCAAATGCTCCCTGAACTAGTTCATAAGTCTCTTGCAAAGTCTTGCCATTTTGAACCATGTACTGTATCAGATTTCTATGCTTCCATTTCATCAATTTGGTTGGTGTGGAAACATCTGCCATTTTGAAAATTTGGGAAAAAAAATTCAAAATTTCCTCACTTTTCCATCTCAATTTTTCAACTGGGTTTTGGACAGTATACATCACAAAGGAACTTATTGTGTCACTTGTCTATTGTGATGTCATAGACACAATTAGAAAAATTGAAGAATTTGAAGAAAAATAGCCACCCAAAGACACTTACACCTGCTAATTGCCACTTTACAAAGAGTTTATTCAAGCAAGAAAACTATTTGGAAAAACGTAATTTCGGGTTGAACATGGTACCCACCACTCTGGTTACCATAGCAACCATATCTCAAGAACCAATCAAAATTGAGGTCCCAAATTTTAACATATAATGTATAACACATATGTGTACCAAGTTTCATTGTAAAAGTCCTATTTTCCTTGAAGTTATGGCATCAACTGCAAAACTTTTTGACCCACCTAAGTAGTAAAACATACTTAATTATGTGACTAAGAGATATCAAACATCCCGCTTTCAAGAGTTGGTAGCTAAAACATAACATGCTCAAAAATATCAACGCAATCGATACATTTTAGGTTAAGAAATCCGAGTTTATATTTGCCGAAAAAATAAAATATTTCTTAATTGTCTAAAAATCTATCATTAAAGTGATATTTTTTAAAAAGATAAGCAATATTCCAAACAAGTACCTTAAAGTCTGGTCAACAGAAAATAACACATTGCATATCCATGCTGAAATCAACATATACGAGTATGTCGCAGTCTCTAGTACAACAACAGATTTTTAAAATATCAATTATCGTACTCCAGATTAAATTCTGTCTTATTGTTATAAATAGTGATTAGTGATTTCAGGCTCATATTGTCTGAGGTAAAAAGTCGAATGACTCCCTCTGGCCCAACATCAAATGAACTGGAGTTCTGGTATTTACACGATCAATACTGGTACCGTTTTAACATTCCCAGTGTGAGAACCACAGATATCACAAACATAATGACAAAGAAACAACGATCCAGTATTAGAGCCATGCTCTTCCAATCATTTCTGTTCGGTGTTACTACTGCATTCGCCATATTTTCTGCTTCATCAATATCGTCGTCTCCTTTAGGAACCAAATGCATTTGGTTTTGGAAACTATTAATGGTTGACGCCTCTGATACCCCACATAGACGTCCAATGGCATTGTCGAGCAGACACTGAAACATTCAATCAATCAAATTTAGTTTCTTTTTCTTAATTGTGTTCTTGAATAGTTTTTGAACACAGTTCCTGAACTGTTTAAAATCTTTCAAATTGTGTGAATTTTGTCTACCATCGTGGATGATACTGGCTCCTGTTACACGGGGGTAAAGCAGACCCGATGATGCAATGAGCTTGCTCGGCGGTATCATGACTGTGTAACGGGTCTTAATGTATAAGTGTGCTCGGCGGTAGGTTCAAACAACGCGGATCCTCGAAGCATGTGCTCATGATATATTCGTGTTTTAACACCCGTGTGTTAGTATGCATTTGTGGAGCAATAAAGCCACATTGGGCTATATTATATCTTGTACATCCTTGCATAACCAAAAGACAAAACGCAAGATTTTACCTTCCTGGTGAAGTCCGGTACAGGTCTTCCAAAAAAGCCATTCGAACTCAGAATAGTTGTGCCAATTGTAAGAAACAATGAGACGGTTGTGATGGCCATACTGTACAGGTAAACCAACACTTGAAATATAAAAGATAGATAAAACGTGAAACATTTCTGTCTAAAATTGAGGCATCGAAGAAGGGTAAAACATTAAAAAGGCAAGACTGAACTAAAATTTTGTGTTCTCCCCAGGGAGAAAATTTACACGCTTTTCCTGAATGACCATGCAAATAATATCTGAAAATATTGATTGGTTTATCTTTGCTGTTGATATACTTTTGGGTACATCTTTGAGACATCCTATATAATAAGCTAAAAAACACATCATGCGTAAATCACTGTTAACTATGTAACTCTTTTGAAGATGTTTTGATATTTAATAGATATCTACATCTCCTTACCTATAATAGGTGTATTTACTCTGTGTCCAGGTAAAGTAGTGTTTAACATCATCATCTGAATCACTTCTATGAGCAGAACCACCAACCCTGAAAGTGAGACAATCAATTGCAATGCTGACATATGAATTACTGTTGGAACATGTGCTGATTAACTATTTGGAGTCAGTTTCCATCGAGGTTCCTTAAAAGTTTCAAATCTTTTAGAAAACATCCCAATATTTCTCGACTATTTTTTTTAAATTTTGCAAGAATTCCTATTCTTAAAAAATCTTGTCAGATATTTATATATATATCAGATTATATTTATGGACTGATGATCAAAACAGTTTGATATAAAGCCATGGGAAATGACTTAACAACTAAAGATGACTCCTCCGTTCATTCACATGGACTGGTTACTTTATTTGCGCATGTATTCTTTGAGACTGAACACGTGTAAGATAACACAGAACACTTACCAAACAAAATTTTGCCTGGCACACGATGTGGGATCAAAAACATCAATGGAGAGACGAATGCGACAATGACTGCCGGGTAGATATAGACAACCGTCAAGTAAGAGCTTCTCCTTTGGACTGTCAGGTTAAAGGTGATGTCGGAGTAAGGCTCCATACAACATGGGTATTTTTTTATATTTTTCACTGCACCTACATTTAGTAGTTTCCAGCCAATATCAGGTTGGTAGTCCGTCAAGTCAATGGACTTTCTCTCTTCATAGAATTCTAAATCTAACTGGAAAAATCATTTAAAATGCACTGAATCTATCATCAAGAAAATATCATAATTGCATGTTTGCAATAGTCACGGTACGGGTTTTCCCATCTTCGTTCACTCGGCATCCGTTGGTCGCAATGAAGACTTGAGCGTGCGAAGATGGGGTTCTCCTAAAGTAAGGATATTTAAGAAATGCTCAAAATGACCAATGTACCGAATGTAACCTTCCAGTAATCACGCTGAAGGAAACATCAAATACGGCTACATTTACATTGTATTTGTAAATCATGCGACGCTTTTAATTTGAAATGGGAATCATTAACCTAAAAAACAATTCGCATGATTCTGATTAGGTAAAGGCTACATCAATGGATTATCTCCTATTCAAAGACTAAAGGCAAAGCTCTTTTTGAATATGCCAAATTCTAAAAGTACCTTGAATATATCATGGTTCCATGATCCAAACTTCATATAACATGTTTGATTATCATAAGGGTACAGTCTGTGGTTGAATGCACATTGTGTTGTGAGTGTGGCATGATGAATGTATCGCACTGTCCCATCATTGTATATTACAGCAGTCCTATGTTCTCCCTCATCCCAGTGCTTCTCCATTCCAACACCATTATAGAGAAGTATATCAGGTCTCCATATTGTCTTGATTGGAACACGAACCATACCAATGTCCCCGTAGTCTGCAGGATTCCATATCATTGCAAAATCATGCCATAACTGGAAATAAAAAAAAGTCTAGATCTTCTCTAGAACATACAACAATGGGTACAAATCCAACGTTTCCCATCAGGTCCCATTGAATCCCACGAGTTCCCATGTTGATTATGTGGACGTCCCATCGTGTCCCATTGGTGTATGTTTGGCTCACTTAGCAAATCAGCTGACATACAGACTATAATGTATTGGGTAGATCTGACACCATACTGTGTTTAATTTTTAAGATTACGGCTAAGCTGATATCTTACAGTTACTGTTTTTCAGAGTCAGACTATGTTTCATATTCACTGTACGAGAACCAGAATTTTGACTGTTATTAATTTAGTTGAATTTCTGCTGTATCATTAGATGATCGTTTCTTGTTCTGTGGATTTATTCTAATTTATAGTGAACCTGTAAATTGGCAACTACCATTTGCAGTTGTTTGACTTAAAAAGATAGCTACGTCTACGCTCTTTCAGTAAGGGATATATATACTGAGCTGTAAAATTGTCGGAACTGTTCAGAGTTGGTTACTCGTTCTTTCATTTACTTATAAAACCACTGGCATGTTGAAGAAGAACCTTTGGTAAGAGTAACGTAAGATTTCAGTTTTTTAATTGGCAGAAAGGACATGCCATGGCTGTCTAAGCATGGGGATAGAATTTGTACACTAAAAAAATTGTATCAGAATATTTCTAGATTAAACTATGGGATATTTACTCTTCGGCCTCGGGTTGCTTTTAATTACCACTTAAGAGGTGGTTCGAGTTTTAACAAAAATGAACTTATGATTTTTAACAAATCATAACCAAACAAAAAATGACATTATTAAACTGTTTCAGGAAAAGACTAAATCCTGGCTTTCTTCTTTCTAATCCCTTTTCCAATAAAACATGTTTATTCATTAATGAACATACTAATTGTAGTGAATAAAATATTAATAAAAAGTTATTAACTTACAAATCTTAACCACACATTTGATCGCATTACGCTTGCAGCTTCATCCTGTAATCAGAATACATGATATAAAGCGACTAAGGTATGACATTCAACAAACAAGTTGGAATTGGCAAACCATAGAAAACCAAATGTATTCATTTAAGCATTTGATGATCTAATTCTATTTTACCAATCTAATTTTGACCTCATTTTCTACTATCAGGCGGACTTCAGGAGTCAAACTTAGCGAGCTCTGGATAAAAGGAGTGTATACCCCCCCCCCCGTCCATCCCTTCGCCCCTTCAGGTAGACATATATGTACGGTGTAAAAGAGTAGGAGGTCCTATCAAATTATGGTCCTACTCTCGATTGATTTATATGGTGACCTCTTTCGCTTATTATCTTATACACAATCAGGGCCAATGAGGGCATTTAAAAAGGGGGACCATAATCCCCGGGGGACTATAATTTCTTTCACACCTGTTCTGCAAACGCCAGACATGACTTTGAGAAACTTATTTTCCAATTTAAGTCAAAAAATTCTGATTTAATTTCATAATAATGCTTTTAAGGTACTTAAGTCTCCTTGAAATAATATATACATTTAAAGTCGATTGCTTACAAAATCCATTATCTTTATGAGAGCCAATCCCATCTTCACCGTTAATGTGTCAGAGACATTCCACACAGGTCTTGATAAAATGTCATTGCCTCTCACCAAATCATTAATCAGCCCTGTAAACATGGAATGAGAATTTCAGGGGTTTTGCAAGATTGCTATTGCCTGGTGTCAAATCATGGATCGGCCCTGTAAACGTGGAATGAGAATTTCAGGGGTCTTGCAAGAATGCTATGGCCTGGTGTCAAATCGTGAATCGGCCCTGTAAACGTGGGATGAGAATTTCAGGGGTCTTGCAAGAATGCTATGGACTGGTGTCAAATCATGGATCGGCCCTGTAAACGTGGAATGAGAATTTCAGGGGTCTTGCAAGAATGCATTGCCTGGTGTCAAATCATGAATCGGCCCTGTAAACGTGGAATGAGAATTTCAGGGATCTTGTGAGATTGCTATGCCCTGGTGTCAAATCATGAATCGGCCCTGTAAACGTGGAATGCAAATTTCAGGGGTCTTGCAAGAATGCTATGGCCTCGTGTCAAATCATGGATCGGCCCTGTAAACATGGAATGAGAATTTCAGGGGTCTTGCAAGAATGATATTGCCTGGTGTCAAATCATGAATCGGCCCTGTAAACGTGGAATGAGAATTTCAGGGGTCTTGCAAGAATGCTATTGCCTGGTGTCAAATCATGAATCAGCCCTGTAAAGGTGGGATGAGAATTTCAGGGGTCTTGCAAGAATGTTATTGCATACTGTAAAATCATTAATCAGCCCTGGCCCTGTATACATAGAATGAGAAATTCACGAGTTTTGCAAGAATTTTATTGCTTGGTGTCAGATAATGAGTCAAACCTGTAAACATAGAATGAGAAATTCATGGGTTTTGCAAGTATCCTTTTGCTTCCAGTCAAATCATGAATCAGCCCTGTAAACATGGAATGAAAGATCACCAGTTCTTGCAAGAATGGTATTGCTTGCTGTCTCAAATCATAAATCAATCCTGCAAATATGGAATTAGACTCGGGGGTCTTGCAAGAATATATATGTCAAAGTGTAGGGACAAAAAATGTGGCAAAATGAAATGACTGAAGTGAAGCTTTTTGAAAATGTGTGCCTTAAAAGTTGGCAACTATACATCCTAAAGTAATCTTAGTTCAGCAATGTAAAGGAAATGTGCCAATTTAAAGTTTTTTTGAAAGTGCATGCCTTTTATAGTATCATGTTTGCAAGTAAACATCGTGAAATAATTTAGGCCAACAATGCAAGGTAATGACAAGGTTTTTGAAAGAGCTTGTAATATAAGCGAGTTATTCAAATGTGCCCATAATAGAATACGTTGTAAAGTTAAAAATTACATTAAAATTCCAATATTTTTGTCCCTCTATCGTGATCATCGTCGGTTCCCACGTTCAATCACTACAGTACGTTCTGTTCTGAGGACAGGTCCGAAGCTTGATGGTATTGACACTGATGTGCAAGAATGCTATTGCTTGATGTCAAATCACTGTCCAATCTGTTACATAGAATGAAAATATCACGGGTTTTGCAAGAAATTTAATAGCTCGTTGTCAAATCATGAATCAGCCACGTAAACGTGAAATGTGAACTTCACGGGTCGTGAAAGAATTTTATTGCTTGCTGTCAAATCATGAAATGATGTTTTGTGATCAAATATTAGGAACTTCAAAGATCTCCTTCAAATGGTCACAACTTACTTCGTTCATCGGCTGCCAATCCACTTTCAGCTGATCCTATCTGGTGAAACAATATAATGATTGCAAATAGCCATGATGAATTGTAGTTTTTGAAGAGTACCATAATTAAACTGATTCAAACAGTTCAGACCACCTCAGTCAGTTTTGTACGTTTTAAATAGACGAGTTTTACAGGTTGTTGCAGTATCGCCTATAGTGTACTGTTTCATATAATTTTATTTTATTTGGCTTGTATTTGTTCGTTTCCTTTCAACATGTTTGTTATGTTCATTATTTAAGGGGTTATTTCAGTAGTGGCGTACTCGATGATGCGTCACATTGATTGTACCACTAACCTGAGCGATATAGCCTATGGTTAGTATATTTTGAAACAGTCCCTTGACGTTATTACAATGATTTTGGATATGTCCCAGCTGTGTCTGCATTGTATTATGATTGTGAAGAGGGGGAAATAACATGAAACATAAATATAAACATGAACCTATCTTCATGAATAGATGAACCTTAAAACTGAGAGTTCATATTTGCTTGGAATTATGGGTTATTACCTCCTCTTATCATGTTTGTGGGACGATCCAGATTTATAAACAACATCAAAAATTATAATAGCTGAGACACATAGAACTATTTAGATATGCATTATTGATATTGTTTGTTTCTGATTCGTTAATCATGTGTACTGATTTAGAATTTGAGTTTGAGACTTCATTGGAATCAGTGCCCACTTTTATTGTAAGTATAAGGCAGAATGTGATGACTGTCTATTATCTTAACTACAAGGTTTACAAATAGATGCATAGTTTTCTTAAAACACATGATATATAATTATAAGCTAGTGAAAGCTTTATACATGCATCTAAGATCTTGCAATCTGATGTCGGAGAAACTGTATTTCCTGCTGGTAGAATATGATTTTGGCAATTGGCACCATGCATGGTTCGTACTTTCGAATGTAAGAATTCATATTCCGTGTATATTTATTTTGTTGTACTTAGATAATTAGTGGGTGGCATTTTTTGCAATCCAGTATATATATAGAGGTTATTTAATGGGAGGGATGGAATATGGATTTTATTCCGAGGGAAAATATGATATTGGCCAAGGAAAATATCATATTGACCGAGGGCGATAGCCCGAGTGTCAATATGATATTTTCTGAGGCCAATATCATATTTTCTCAAGGAATAAATCCATATTCCATCACGACCATCAATAACCTATTTATTTCATAATATTTTTTCAACATCCTCTGTTGCATACCTAGACATATTTGTCACAGTAATAGACCTTTGTCACAGTAATAGACGTAAACTAGATGATAATAATTTCAATAATTTCAATTTTCCAAACGATTTTTTTACTTCCTGTAGAGATGTGCTAGACGAAAAGCGTAAAACTCAAGAGAAATTACCGGGAATATTTCTGATACGGGATCTGATACGGGATTTTTGCTGATACGGGATCCAATACGGGATCTGATACGGGATTTTGGCTGATACGGGATCTGATACGGGATTTTTCAAATAACACTTTTATTCCCTGTTATTTTCCCAGGGAAAACATGTTATTATGGAATAATTATATGTAATCCAGTATACATTTGTATATGTATCATATATTGAATTTTTTTTGTAACATATTTATCTCATGGTTTTAATACTATGAAACTATGTTAGGTAATACAATCAAATACGTATTTACAGAGTGATTTATAAAAAAATATAATACAGAGATTTTGCTCCATATATCATTTTATAATACACATTTTTGTTCATTGGAATAAAACAATTATTCAGTCTATCCCAGTGAATACATATACACTGTAGTATATAAAAGTGTCTGATTATAATACAGGGTGATCAAAAAACTGCAACCCTGTCGCTATTTTCTTCATATATTGGTCATTTTAAGAAATTACTCCTTTTTGGCACATATGTACATCATTCAATTACTACCACAGCCTACTATATTTCATGATCATCAGGCTGATAGTCACAATGTTACAGCACTTTAAACAACATGCTCCAGTGGCCACTATTGTACTGTAGGCAAACCTGCACACGCCGTCCAAAATGTCCATACCTGACCTCTACCTGTGGGGATATGCTAAAGATAGAGTGTACAACAATGACCTCAGGACAATTGCAGACCTCAAAAGGGAGATCATCCGTGTCTTTCAGGACATACATGTACCTGCTGAGGAATGGAATCAAATCATTGACAAGTTATTCAGGTTTGCCTACAGCTCGATATTGGCCACACCTGGGGCATGTTGTTCAAATTGCTGTAACATTGCAACTATCAGTCTGTTGGTCATGAAATACGAAATACAGTAGGACGGTAGTAAATTGAACGGTGGACTTTGCCAAATAACCATTGCACAGAATTGGTCGAATAGCCGATAGATGTCATTCATTGATTAAACATGACGTCATATTTGAGATCTTAAGATAAATCTGACGTCATGACGTCAGTGCCATAGAAACTGAGATTGTCTTATTTTATTTTGACGTCATTCCAATGTAATGAACCAGTTATATCACCAAAAGTTATCATATTTTGTTTGAAATTGGCCGAAAAGTTAAAGGTATGAGGATTCTAATCTCAACAGAATCAAACAGATCTACCTTCAAAGTTACAGAAACCTGAGATGACTAAGATACCATATGATTTTAAGTACCTCTACCAGACCGTTGAATATCCTCATTTCACCATTTTGACGCCATTTCTAATGGATTTCAATGGAGTCATGCATGAATTCCTCATGATTTTTTCAAAACAAATTGGCCGAAAAGTGTGCATGTGTACATTGCTTAAAACATGTTAAATCAGTAAAGGTTGATGTCTAGTTATAGAAACCTGAGATGACTAAGGTGGCAAATCAATATCATTCGCACAGTAAGCGTTCGAAAAATGTCTCCATTATAAATCCCATAGGCTTTGGAAAACCGGAAGTAATGGTTCTGCGCATGCGCAGTGAAATATTGGACAAATTTTGTGCAATGACAGGGTGTAATTCTTTAAAATAACAGATATGAGGAAAATACAGGGTTGACGTTTTTTGACATATTTATACAGATTACACTCTCTTTTGAATACCGATTTAACAAAGGCTGTATATAACGTTGCCCAAGGCAAAATGACTGGTTCCCTCTGGCCCAGCATCAAATGAACTGGAGTTCTCACTACTGGTACTGTTTCAACATCCCCAATGTGAGAACCACAGATATCACAAACATAATGCCAAATAGACAACGATCCAGAATTAGAGCCACGCCCGTCCAATCATCACTGTAAGATGTCACTACTGTACTGTTTTCTGCTCCGTTGATCTCGTCATCTCCTTTAGGAACCAAATGCAATGGGTTTGGGAAATTATTGATAGTTGATGCTTCTGATACTCCACATAGACGTCCAAAGGCATTGTCTAGCAGACACTGAAAAGTTAAATCAATTAAATTAATCTTATTTTTCTTGATCAAATTGTGTTCTTGAACTGTTCCTGAACTATTCTTGAATAATTCTTGAACATAGTCACGGGGGATAAGCAAAACGAGGGCGAAGCCACGGACTGCGACTCGCGTAACTTTACACCGCAGCCCAGCGCCAAAATGGAGGGACAGCCGGCAGTGCCTTCTGCTTCTTCCGACAAAATAGAGAAATCCATGTATTTTAAATGCTATCGTAGTGTCTAATCGGTGACCAAGATATTACTCTGTATCTACTGTTGGTCTGTAGATAAGAAAATAAGCAGTTGTCCAGATCAAGCTAAAACAGTAGCAAAGTTCTGATTTTACCTGTAAAATATGTGCATATTATTTAATTTACTATAAATTTGAAAGGAGTTTTAACACGTTTCTGATATCTAAAGGTTAGTTGAGGCTCCGAGTATAATTCGTGAAAATGATTTGATAATAGAATGTGTTCATGAGGAGAAAATTAGATTCAAACTGCGCATTCATAGTGGACGCAGTCCAGTAAACAAAGCTATTTCAACAACGCAACACAGCCTCCATTGATATTCTAAGTAACGCAGTCCAGCCGCGAACACGAAATAAATAAGATAGTGTAAACTATATTCCTACGCTATTATTGTTTCAGGAAAAGAAAGTCAGCATCCAGATTATCATTCAAAGTTACGTTGATTAACATATATCTATTACCTGAATCAATGCCCCAAATTGCTATATTGTATCGTTTAAGACCTAGAAATATGGCAATTCAATAGCGTATTTGGCAGAACAGTCGAGCGCAAGATGACAACGTAATATGTTTATTACAAACCAATTTGTGGATAGGGTTAAATATATAGATAATTGGATAGTGGTGAGACTTTTTATAAGAAGTAGAAATGCGAAACAATTAACTTTTTGATGATGCAATAAAAGCTGTTGGGGAAGGGTACATTAACTAGTATTTAAGATATCAGGAAAATATCAAATAATTGGAGAGTTGGTGAGTTAATGTAATTTTGGATGATCTTTCCAACAGTCCATCAATATTGCTAGCTACCATAAATTCATGATTTCAGCTGTATTTGACAGTGTGTATATATTTGCAGAATGGATTGAGACACGATGTAGGTCTATTAAAATAGCCCTTTATATTCAATTTTGTCCAAAGTTGCTCCATTTCGGCCACACCTGCACACACATTGTGCTATCTACCTTTGGCTGTGATTGCGTTCAGCTTCAGATATAAAGCAACACTGAGTCGCGGACTGCGTTGGGCAGATGGATGGACTGCGACTATTATAAATTCCAATTTCCTATGTAATTGTACGTTTTCCGCTTACCAAATATCACACGAAGATGTAATTGTAACAACAGAACATGAATAATTATATTAATTCGATGTCATTTCTGATTCCTTTGTTTAAATCGGTATATTAGGGACAAATATTGACAAAATTACATTTTTTGTGGCAGATTTCGAATTCATTTGTGTTCATGCTAAACTATTGGACAGCCGAGCACCAAGAATGCCATTGCAGATGGAGTATGAATATGTTGATCACCGACTGGAACATACTAGCTATTCTGTAGAATATCCAAACCAATAATCTACCCCAAATCCTAACATGCCTTCCAAATTAAGTTTGGACTTACCGCCATTGTTCAGCTATAATGCGTTGTAACCTCGTTTTGAATTACGCGAGTCGCAGTCCGTGGCTTCGCCCTCGTTTTGCTTATCCCCCGTGATAGTATATTGTTTCAAATTGTGTGAACTTTGTCCACCATCTTGGATGATACTAACTCCTGTAAGAATCCTGCTGTGGACCAGTGTGAAAGAGTTTATCGGGCTATACAGTATTATATCTTCAATAAAAACATTAGCTACCTTTTTCAAGAAGTATGGTACGGGTCTTCCAAAAAAGCCATTCGAACTCAGAATAGTTGTGCCAATTGTAAGAAACAATGAGACGGTTGTGATGGCCATACTGTACAGGTAAACCCACACTGGAAATAGAATAAGACAATCACTTCATTAACAACCAAATATGTTGAAAATCAAAGGTTTATTGTCAAATGTTTTGAGCATTCTGTGAAGTTAAGTAAAATGATGAGGATTAATAGGAGTAAAGAATAACCTAATTTGATTATAATGTTTGTACTATTTTATATTCACAAGTGTTGGTGGAAATAAAGAATGAAGAAAAAAATCTGTGTAAGAGTTGAAAATATGGAAATATACATATTTTGCTGCTTTGTCAAAATGATTTGTACAATAGATTAAAAATGGAAATCTATGTATAGATAATATAGACTGTAGACTTTTTTATATATAGTCCAGATAATATGAGATATCAATTTCCGTGAGCGAACAAAAATCTCATCATTTACCAATCATTGTAGGGTCACTATGGAATGACATATTCTATTTGAAGATGTTTGGATGTTTAGTAAAGACTACTTACCTATGATAGGTGTGTAGACTCTGTGTCCAGGTAAAGCTGTGTTTAACATCATCATCTGAATCACTTCTATGAGCAGAACCACCAACCCTAGAAGTGATCAAGTGTCATATGACATATGAAGTACTTTTTGATCATGTTTTGGCCAAGTATCAAACTTGGAACCAGTTTCGATCGATTTTTGATCTCAATATTTCCAGTTCTACTTTTGCTAAAACCTACTTTGCTAATCTCGACTTTTTTCATTTTTTACAAAAATTCCTATTCTTGAGTATGCATCTCATTGGTAGAGATTTAGCTACTGGACTGATGATCATGTATTATTAATGTACAGCCATGGCGAATGATTCAGACCAAATAAAATGACACCTTCATTCATTTACATTCTTAATTGATTTTCTCATTTTTTATATGTGATTTATTTCATATTAAAATAGAATTATTACATACACATGTTGCGGCTTTGCAATGGAGCATTATAAACCACAATTGAATAATAACAAGATTTAAAAAAGAAAGTATGACAATGGATTTGCAATAAACAAAATAATTATTGTGTACAAAATTATACAGATTGATGGTGGAAGAAATTCTTACACGCTTGCACACCTTTGAATAAAAGCTGAGGTGAGCCTTAAAGTTTTAATATTAACTTATTTTGACTTCTGTCTCCATACCAAAAAAAATGATAATTTGTCTTGCTGGTTTTTAAATGCTGGGTAATTAAAATTTAGAAGAGTAAGTGCATCCTCTAAATCTTTAAGATATTGTGATCTAAGGTTACAAGAGAACATGACATGAGTGAATGTTTCATTGCTATACCCACATTTTCTCATTTGCACATGCATTCTTCGAGACCGAAGATACCTGTATAAGATAACAAAGAACACTTACCAAACAAAATTTTGCCTGGTACACGATGTGGGATTAAGAACATCAATGGAGAGACGAATGCGACAATGACTGCCGGGTAGATATAGACAACCGTCAAGAATGAGCTTCTCCTTTGGACTGTCAGGTTAAAGGTGATGTCAGGGTAAGGCTCCATACAACATGGGTATTTTTTTATATTTTTCACCGCACCTACATCCAGTATGTCCCAGCCATTATCAGCTATGTAGTCTGTCAAGTCAATGGACTTTTTTCCTTCGTAGAATCCTAAATCTAACTGGAAAAATCATTTAAAATGAATAGAATTTGTCATCGAGACAATATCAAACTGCCTGCTTGCTATAGTCACGTGCTTAAAAAGACTAAACGACTTGGTAGTTTAACGATTCTAAATAAGTTAGAGAATTTAGAATTTAGATTTGTGGATCGTTCAAGAGCTCAGATGAACGTTGAAGGAAATGCCCAATAAGGGTAAATCATGTGAAGCTTTTAAAACCGAATAGGAATCCAACAAGCTATTCTGATTGGCTACATCAATGGAATCTCTTATTCAACGAGTAAAGACAAAGCTCTTTTAAGATGGCAAAATCAAAAAGTACCTGAAAACCATCATGGGTCCATGATCCAAACTTCATATAACACGTTTGTTTATCATAAGGGTACAGTCTGTGGTTGAATGCACATTGTGTTGTGAGTGTGGTATGAGGAATATATAGCACTGTCCCATCATTGTATATTATAGCAGTCCTATGTTCTCCCTCATCCCAGTGCTTCTCATTTCCAACAGCATTATAGAGAACTATATCAGGTCTCCATACTGTCTTGATTGGAAGACGAACCATACCAATGTCCCCGTAGTCTGCAGGATTCCATATCATTGCAACATCATTCCATAACTGGAAATGAAAGACTCTTCTCTAAAGTCTAACATACGCCAATGTTTCAAAACGATCCCACTTGCCCCATCGAGCCCCATTGAATCCCATGAGGTTGAAGTTCCACGCAATGTAAGTCTTGGGAGTACCCACCGTGCCCCGTTGGTATATGTTCCGACTTCGACGGGCTGATGAGACACCGTACTCCGATGCGAAAATCGTTCAGATTTCTAACTTTAATTTTTAGATTTTTAGATTATAAATCTTGGCATATGTTTTCTGTCAAATTCTTTCCACAATGTAACATATATAATTTTGTCAATGCTCATATTGTATTTTAGTGAATAAAATAGTAATAACAAAAAGTTCATACTTACAAATCTCATCCACACATTTGAACGCATTACGCTTGCAGCTTCATCCTGTAATCAAAAAATATAAAGCGACATTAGGAAACTAACAAAGATATGACATTAAACAAACAAAAAACCAATCCAAACCAATCACTGCTATTATTGTTAATTGTTTATTCATAAGTACCAAATGGGACCAGTGTTTTACAAAACCTGACGGCAAGAAAAAGAAACATCGGAAGTAGTTAAAGGGAGCCGGAGTACAACTAAAAATAAAAAACAACCCCCAATATCCAAAGCTATAATCTAATACTATTTTTACTTATTTTGAGCTGATTTTCTGCAATCAGATGGCTTTCAGGATTAGAAATAAGAAGTTCTGGAAAATAGCGGTGCATAACCCCTTCCCACCATTCGCCCCTTCAGACAGGTATCATATGGCTAGCCATCTGGACTAATGTATCGTCATACTTTTAACGCCGTAAAATCTACTTTTAACGCCGTCGAAACGATTTTATACGCCGTTAAGAATTACTTTGCACGCCGTCAAAAACGATTTTGTGCGACGTTAAAATGATTTTGTACGCCATTGGAAATAAGTTTGTACTGTGTCAAAAACATTTTGAACGACATCAAAAATGATTTTGTACACCGTTAAAAATGATTTAACAGCGTCAAAACGATATTGTTTTGCGTCAAAAATGATTTTGTACGGCGTGACGGCGTCAGAAACCATAGTATGAATTATTAAACAGGTTATTCATCAACATATTTATGTAAAAAGGCTGCAAACTACAATGAATTAAGATTGTGTAGTACTTGAGTTCCCTTTTAATGATATATCGATTTAAAGTACGTTTGCTTACAAAGTCCATTATCTTTGTGAGAGCCAATCCTAGCTTCACTGTTAATGTGTCAGAAGCATTCCACACTGGTCTTGCAAAAATGTTATTGCTTCTTGTCAAATCATGAATCAACCCTGTAAACATAAAATGAGAAATTCACAAATTTTGCAAGAATGTTATTACTTGCTGTCAATAATGAACCAACCCTGTAAACGTGGTATGAGATCACGGGTTTTGCAAGAATATTATTGCTTGCTGTAAAATAGTGGATCAGACCGGAGATCTACAAAATGTTAAGAACATAACTTACTTTCTTCATCGGCAGCCAGTCCACTTTCAGCTGATCCTATCTGATGAAGGAATAGAATGACTGTAAAACTGGCTAATAGCCATGATAAATTCTGGAAGTAGTTGTTTAGGAGTGCCATCATTTGAACTGATTCTAACAGTTCAGATCATCTCCGTCAGCTTTGCACGTTTTAAACTCCCGAGGTTTCACATAACTTTGCCTTCGTTCGTTTTATCTCAACAAGTTTGACAGTTTGTTTATTTATTACATTTAGGATATTTCAGAAGCAGAGTAGTCAATGGTACAAGCATTGTTTACATCCTGAGCTATGAATGCTTAGTTTACTTTGAAATTGTCCCTTGCCCTGGATATGTTCCAGTTGTGACTGCATTGCAATTATGTTTGTGAAGAGGGACAAATAACCCAGAAGTCACTGGCGGGTCCAGAAGCTAACAAGGGGTCCACATTTCAAACAAGAAAAAGAATTTCCGCGCTTGTGGTGGGAAAAACAATTTTGGGATCCAAAAACTGAAAAATCTCCAAAATTTGATATTGCCAATTTCTTTTTATAAACATGCAAAATTGACTAGGCTAGTCAAAAAGCTAATAAACAGGCAACTAAATGATTCGTTTGTTGTATTAAAAGTTCGTTTTTATCGATGATGTGTGTTGTCAGTGCAAAATCCTACAATGTCTCACTGGCGGACATGAGGGGGTTAAGCCCCCTCCCCTTAAGCTGGGACCCCGAAAATGAAATTGGGGCCCAAAAAATAATTCAAACTATAAAAAGGGCGCAGCTATATATACGCAGAATACGCAGCCACGTACTATTAAGAGTCAAGACCAAAGTATAAATTAAAATAACTCATATAGTTTGATTCTTGAATCGCTCAGAACGCGCCAAATAAGCCAAAAAATCAATTTTTTAGAAAATAAATCATATATTTTGATTCTGGAATCGCTTAGAATACGTCCTGAAATTTTTAATTTTCCGGGGGACCATACCCCCGGCGGAGGACCTACGGCCTCGCATACTAGGCTTTACTAGCAATATTAATCCTGGCTACGTCCCTAACAAGCTATTATTTTACAAGTCCTAATATGGCTGAGTTTGTTTGGGACCACCTTCTTGCGAAGTGGGTTTTACATGATAAAAATTTGCCCGTAGCCAGCTTTTGGTAAGGGGGGGGGGGGGGGCTCGAACACAAAAGCTGGCTACGGGCATGTCACGTAATGATCTCGAGGAACATAAAAACTGAAGGTTCATCTTTGCTTTGAATGCTGGGTAATCACCTATTCATATCATGTTTGTGGGACAAATCCAACTTAAAAAACAACAGTGAAAAATTATAACAGCTGAAATATGTAGACATATCGTTTCAGCAAAGCAGAATTTGTCCTTGCCTTACTCCAAGTGTACTTTAGTTCACCGAGGTCCAATCTTAAAGTATGGAATTTGCCGTCTGTCAAGTAATAGTATAGTTTCTATATAGCTGAAAAATGCTGACAGATGTCACCCTTGTCATACTCCGTTTTGCATGGGCAAGACTGACATGGCCTTCCATGTTAAAAACTTGCAATAGTCACTTAATGTAATGATTTATGAAAAGATGTTGGTTGATTCAAATGGCATACTATGGGATGACCCTGTCAATGTACCTATTGTGATTAATCATGAAAGTTTTGGTTGTCAAACGAATAAACCAAAGAAGTTTCAAAGACTCTTAGCATTGCATCAATGGAAATTTGGCCCAAGTTTTTTAAAAAGACATGGAAAATGATCTAAATGACATAACTCTATTAATCAAAATTATTATTGTGGAAAATCTTTCACTGAATTGAAGTATACTATTAAAAAGAATGAAAAGTAAGTCGTAAGAGTTTAAAATGGCAAATCTCTTAAAATCTCATGAAAAACGAGAATTAGCGAGCTTTCAAAGCTATATGGAAACTCCTCTATAAGTTTTGATAAAATTATGTATATAAAATTAAGTATATAATATATCATATTATTTTGATAGTTACCTTGTTTCTAATACTGCAAAGTAATCATAACTGCTCTGTTTGGTAGATAAAAATTTTGTAGGGCCTCAAAAAATGGGCCTTTTTAGGCAAAATTTTCAATGCAAGCACGGACATTTTTTCCTGAATAGAAATTTGCACCCCCCCCCCCTTATTAGCTTCTGGATCCGCCAGTGTATATGGGCCATGTTGGCTGGCAGCTGGCATTTGGCTTCGTTTTCCCTGTAGTGTACTGTTCACTTTATGTGTTACTTGGGTAACAAATACCGATTAAAATATTTAGTAATTCAAATAAGTACTTCTTCTTTCACTTTCATTTTTGAAATATAACTAGGCAAGGACGGCCGATGAAAAGTAGTCACTTTAGAAGTGACACTGTTAAAGTTGGGAGTCTTAATACACTTAACAATTGAAAGTTTATATTAAGCTGTAAGGAACAAGTCATTAAGCTCTAAAGTTCATTCTTATATTTCTCATTTATTATTTTCATGTGAACATATTTTAACCTTACAAAAATAAAGAAACACACTGTAGTGACTGTACATTGAAATACATATTAATTCATCAATAATAATCCATAATCAATAATAATTCATCATTATTCATATTTATATGTATTAATACATGTTTATACAATTGCATATACATGTTATTTATTAGTCCATATTATAATGTGAACTGAGTGGCAGAGGACACTGAAGGCACATCTTAGTATATGAAAATTACAATGATTGGGAGATGACACTATTATGTTTAAATGTAATTCAACCAATGCCCATAGTCAGCTTTTGGCAAGGGGGTTTCAATGTTCAAAAAATTCCAGGGGGATTCACATTTGACTTTGGCCAAAATCACTTGAAAAGTGCTCAATTAAAAAAACTTCATGATTTTGAATGGATTTTGGGCAAAAGATGCTCGAACTCTGAAGCCCTCTGGCTACAGGCCTGCAACACCTGAAGCTATCCTTATCTACTGGAGCTAGTAAACAGAAACACAATATAGGATATTCTACATATTGCAACATGAAGCTAAATGACCAAATACATGATACAGCAAAACAGTTGATCTTATTTACATGCTATTTGTTGCCAATAATCTCCTTCTGTCATTTAACATGTCACCTATTGTTTTCAACTATGTGAATTAGCCATGAAGCAAAATAGATACTAATTCAGAGAGGTAGATACAAGCCCCTGTGACCCCCTCCCTAACCTCTCATTGAATAAAACCTTCTTACAGGCAAGGGCTTGTAATTAGACTATATGAGAAAGGTTTTTATTGAGGAAAAGCCTCTACTTGAGTCTCAGCTACATTTTCCATATTTAACAATGCTTGAACAGTCTCTAAGGGAATACTACCTCCTTCAGAATGTTGTAACTCTATTAATGACCCATCAGGGTTTTCAAGATATACTTTTCCATCTTCAGTTTGTATAACCCTAGTTTGCTGGGGTAAAAATTCCTCTTGTACTTCTGTTGGATTCTGGGTATTACTGATATTGTTTGTTTCTGATTCGTTAATCATGTGCACTGATTCAGAATTTGGGTTTGAGACTTCTTGGGAATCAGAGCCCACTGTCACAGAAACGATACTCTCATCCGTGGAGAATCCATTGTGAAAAGTGTTTGGTATATTGATTAAATCCTTATTGAGGTCTGTGACACTAACTCCTGTGTTGAAATCTGTGACATTCTGTGTATTGAGATTTGTGACACCAACACTCCCAGTGTTTATTTCTGTAACACCACCATTATTAAGCTCAGAGATCCCAGTGTTCTGAACTTGTATATTATTGAGTAAACTTGTACCTGTTGGGATGTTCCCTCCTTTTAAGCTAAATTCTGGAACATTTCTTACAGCTGAACTCACAGTTATAATGGGCTTTGGAGCTTCTTTCCTCTCTGTAATAATTTGATCTCGACTGACATATTGAACTTGACGTTTTTCCAGCTCAGGGTTGGATTTTTGAGGTATTTTAATGTCCTTTAAGGTTGGGTTACATGTGAGATATTTATATTGGAAAAGTTCATCCTCAGTCAAGTGGTCATCTTTCACTTTGTACTGACCAACTTGCATACCAAGTGATTCTGCAACTTCTTTGTTTTTCATCTGAAAAATAAGATGTTCATGACATATGTCGTTAACCTGGCTTTGAAATTATACAACAAAATTACTTAGGTAATAAAGATAAAATCTGGTACTCTTAAAGTCCACAATTGTGATGTTTTTGAATTTTCTAGAAAGCTCACTCTCAGAATTTTTGTTATCAGACTTCATTTATATTAATTATAGGTACAGGATAGAATTTGATGACTGTCAATTATCCTTAGTACAAGGTTAATACATTAGCACATAATTTTCTTCAAACACATGATATATAATTACAATAGAGTGGGATCTGGATACATACATCTAAAATCTTGCAATCTGATATTGGAGAAACTGTATTCCCTGCTGGTAGAAGATAATTTTGGCACACGGTTCGTACTTTCGAATGTAAGGCTTCATATTCTGTGTATATTTGCCGTAGGTCTAATTTTGGAGGTCTTCCCCTCTCTACCTTCATGAGCAGAAATTCCCACATGGAAACAGCCTGGCTAAGTCGTGGGAGGACACATTCCATAAGTTCTTCATCTGTACATTGCCGCATTAACTTCAAAGGAAAAAATTCATCTCAAAATACAATTCCAATGAAAAGGTAAAGTAAGATTTTTTCAAAATATAAACTCAAATGCTTCGTTGGTCGTATTTTGTTTTATATTTCAGCTTTGTTGGTATACTTAACATGAACGTCTGATTGAATGACATTCACAAATAAATGATAATGAACAAGGCACTAACAAGCAAAATGTCACCACCTGCCATTTGTTACAGATGCCAGATGTCTAATGCCGAACACCATCCATAAAAAACAATATATATAACCATATGCAGTGATCTCCCCAGGATTTTTTTCAAGTGGGTGCAGAATTTTTCATTTTCACAATTCAGACCAAAATTGGTCAAAATATGCCAATTTTTCTCATTTTCAAGTGGGGGCAAATGGATTTTCAGGTGGGTGCAAGCCTATTTTCAAAATCTCAGGTGGGTGCTGCGCCCACTTGCTTTAATGCTGGGGAGATCACTGATATGTCACCACTTCTTCAGAATATGTGCTAATATGCAGCAATGTCAAACCTCATTAAGACGGGCCTTTCTCCTATTTGATGTATTTTTAGACAAGTATGCAGCCTTGAGTTTCATTGCATTGCTCTCTTCCACTGTCTCAACACCTTGGTTACCTATCTCTTGGTTACTGACAGGTCCTGACTCCGCCCCTTGGACACCAAGTTCCTGGTGATTGGCAATCAAGTTTTGTAAAGCATTTGCCTTTTGTTCTTCTACAAATTAAAAGTACAATGAAAAAATAAAGAGTGTTAACATTTTTCAAAGTTTGCAGTGAATGCAAATGCAGAGAATCACTGTACCCAGGGAATGTACTAACCAAGTCAAAATTCAGCACACCCGTAAAAGCAATTATCTATTCAATTGAATTTGAATTATGGCAGAATTCCAAAGATCTGTGATAATTTATCAAAATTAAGTTATTTAAGAATTAAGATCCAATTGCCAAAAAAATGTGTAAGCTTTTCTGAATAACAAATCTGGATATCCATATTTATAGAAAAACATACACACATAAATCTAAAATTCTTTAGTATTTCTGGAATAAAGTATGAACTAAGGGGATCGTTAGAAAACATATATGAAAAGGAATGTTATGAAATTGACCTGTTGATTTGCCTATATCACAAAAATCATTTAAATACTCCATTTATATAAATACCATGAATACAAGAGACACTTTGGCACATAAATAATAAGCTTCAACAACCACAATAACAAGGCTTACTAGAAATATTAATTTTGCCCAGACATTTTGGTAAATCTTTGTTTTTCCTACCTCTTTTCTTCCTGGCCTCAACTTCCGCAGGGTCCTCCTCAAGGTGGCCATGTCCAGTCATCCTATAATGTCTGGCTAGCCCTCCACGACCAATGTAGCATTTTTCACACTTCTCACATTTCCAGGGTTTCTTTTTTGATGACCCAAATCCTGATATGGGAACATGTTTTATGTTAAATTAAGACTAAATATCAATAGGAAGTACAAGTGCAGACATGGCAGATAAGTGTAAATGTACTAAGAAAAGTTACAAAGACTTACTCTGTCGATAAGGATGAAATAAATTGCCTGGATTTGATAAAAGGACATAAGAGAAAGATGATGCATACATGTAATATATTGAAATGTCTGCGTAGGTTAGCAGCAAACTTCCCAATTAGCATCACACAGAATTAAGTATTAAATCATATATACTAAAAAGTCAAACTAACATCTTGATTCATCATTCATGATAAAATGTCAATACAACTCAGGACTTTAAGGATGAACAAAAAAAAACTGAATGAATTTTTCAGAGATAAATGATCTAAAAATTATAGATAAGGACATGTATGTAAAACTGTTGCTGGAATCCGAATATGAAAAATTGTGAAAAGTACATTCTAATTAACATCCTTCACCTGGGTGATGAAATTCCTCATCCTTGTTTTCCCCATTTTCCTCATCACTTTCCTTGAAGTCTGTGTAGCCCCCATCAGAATCATCCTCTTTATAGTCATCATTCCAATCTACCATAAACAATAAAAAAACATTTTATATTGTGTATTGCAGAAGGCAGCATGTAATAATAAATGGTAACACAGGATAACGTGCAGAACATGGATAACAGCTCTACGGCAACATGTGAAATATGAACTAAGGAGATATCTTATAATACTCTACAGCCATTGACTGTAAAATTGAGTTTTAGCACTTGGAAAATTTTCTCATCCAATTTTCTAAAACCCTTAGTCCCTTACCTAGTACATGAACATGTTTGAAGTCCTTTGTCATATGCCTTGGTGGTCGGGACACTCTCCCACTTCTAGTCCGTGGCCTTTGCTTTTTTCGCTCTTCTTTTTCCTCCCTGGATAGCTCAGGTTCTGGCATTCCTTCAACAGAGGATGTGTCATCTGAGTTCAGTCTCTTACGCTTAGGAGGTCTCCCAGGCCCTCTCTTCACCTGAGGCTGACCACTGGGTATCTGTTTTTGTTTTACTGAGATTTTGTTTATGACAGAGGTTGCACTCCCATTTTCAATAGGGGAGTTTTTATGAAGCTCAGAGGGATACATAACACGGTAGACTACCCGAGTGTTAGTTTGAGAATTGTAAAGTACACTTTGACCTCCACTTTTCTGAGTGGCTGCAGATAGTTGTTGTTGTTGTAACACTTGCATAATCTGAGTCAGTTGTTCCTGTGTTAGTTGTTGCATTGAGTGATACTGGGTGCCTTGTTGAACAATCCGTATTGGGTTTTCACTTGACCCAAGATCTCCTGAAAGATCTTTGGGCTTTTCGGCCTCAGTGATAACATTTGCATTCTCATTTCCTTGTACAATAGTGTAATTTCCAAAGTCTGTTTGTTCATTTGGAACAATGACTTCATTGTCACCTTGCTGTTCAACATGTTCGATGTACTGTTCAGTTTGCACAACTGTACCATTTTGAGTATCAGCTTCTTGTAATTGAATCTGATTGTCATTTCCAGCGTCTACAATTTTATATGTTACATTTGCATTGTGAGGCAACACTATAGTTCTTCCCTCTTGCCCAGGGAGTTGAACAGCGACAATTTCATCACCATTGATAGCTTCAGTTTCATCATATTCAACTTGTTCAAAACCCTCAGCTGCTTCTTGAAGAGCTTGTTGTAGAATGTCTTCAGTCACTTCAATATTCTCTTCCTGCATGGGTTGTTCTTTGACAACTGTTTCATCATCTGCAGGGGCAAATATCCCAGCTTTCATCATCACAACGTTTTCAAATTGTTGGCCTTCGTCAGACATTTCTTCAGCACAATTTTTTAGAACTGAGGATTTTAAAATTTTTGCACAGGATGTTTACAATCGTCAAGTTCATCGAAGTTTTTCAAAAATATTGAAAAGTTTTCCATACTTAACGACCATTATATACATAATATATTATCAACTACATTTATAATACAATTTTTAACAAGTAAACCGTCTCAAATTAAAGATATTTACGTCCCGTTGTCTCGATTTTCAAAATGTTCGAGCACCTTATTTGATGACGTCACGAATAAAGATGGCGGTTAGAAAAACTCTACGGTGGCCTCTTAGGACTTGATTTGTGGCTTATTGCTATTAGACCACAGCATTCTTGAATCGATGATGCCTGGCCCGCATGGCATGTTATTTTATTATATAAATTCCAATGATTTAGATATGCATAAGCAGCTACCTGCCCATCATTGTAATCAAATACATCCTAGTTCTTCCACACAATGTCACATTTCCCTAACTCATTTTTATTAGTTTCCCCTTTTAACCATAGGCAACTGACAGATCATGGTTCTTATCTGATTATCCCAAAACGTTCTCAAGAATATTGAGAAACAATTCCCAACTTTGTAGAATAATTATTTTCAAAAAAATATTCTTTGAAATTTAAAGACTTGATTATGGGCCACAGTAGTTTTATGTTAGTGTGGTAAGCCTATAAAGAATTCTGGTTTGAGCCGATGCCAAGCCAGCTCGTGATAGCTCAGATGGTAGAGCGGGGGACTGTAGCGGTAGCACATTGAAATCCCTAGGTCACTGGTTCGATTCCGGTTCGCGAGAGAGCTCATATTTTTATTTGAATTTTTTAAAGACTTACCAATTTTCTTGATTTTTCTAATTTGCTTTCATCGACAAAATCAGCTTCATTTCTCATAAGAAAATACTGAAGGGCCCCCCACTGAAGTACTGAGAAGATGTTAGCTCGTTACATCTTTGACTTTTCTCCCCAAATTAACACATTAAGTGTTGTTCTTAAAAAAATACAAAGTGTAATACAGGCCCGTAGCCAGGGGGTGGGGGGGGCTCGGCTCCTCCCCCCAGATATCTCCTAAAATAATGTGGACCTAAATAATGTGGACCTAAATTTACTAGAATAGCGAGACAATTAATCATATATTTTGATCCTATAATCGCTAAGAAGGTGCCAAATAAGCCTATATATTCAATTTTTATTTCAATACATAAATCATATATTTTGATCCTCGAATTGCCCAGAACGCACTAAATCAGCCCAAAAATCTTGGCTTTTTCAGGGGAGCATGCCCCTGATTTTTTAATAAATCATGATCCTAGAATCGCTCAGAACCTTGTCAAATAAGACTAAAAATTCGATTTTTTAAAATACGTAAATCATATATTTTGATCCCTAGAACGATCAGAACGCATCGGGAATGCCCTAAAAAAGCCTAAAAAAAATTTAAATACGTAAATCATATATTTTCATCCTAGAATCGCTCAGAACGCACTAAATCAGCCCATAACTCCTAAATTTTCCAGGGGAGCATGCCCTCTGGCTACATCACTCACAAGCTATTATTTTACAGGCCATGATAATTTGGCTCGAATTTTGTTCCGTCTAAATCAACTAACTACTAGTAACTAGTCATTTTTAACAACATTAAAACACAACGCAGAGAATTACTGGGCATTTTTCAAAATTTGGGCCCTCTTATTTTCTTCTGAACAAGCGCGGCAATTTTTAGGTCCCCTCCCTTGTTTTCGTGGCCACCCCTGGTGTCTTGTTAATAACACGTACCCTTGTGTGGTCACAATGTGAAGTTGGTTAAGCATGAAAACATTTTTGTGTGTGCATGGGGGGGGGGGGGTTCGAGCCCCCCTAACCAAAAGCTAATAGGCCTATTTTTGTAAAGGTTTTTTACTTAAGGACAAAAAAAATTATGGCGTATTTTTAAAGTAAAGTTTCTATCTTTACAATGAAGAGTTCCAGTCAGCTTAAATCCTTTATATTGTGTGTCGGACTTGAGCTTCCACACGTCACATCGATAGCTCTAAAACATCCGAACTCTTAAAACATTATAGCCTACGTATACCTAGCTTCAAGTCCACTTTAGACTTACGGCATATGTTTGTTCTACTTAATTAAGTGAATTCGTTTTACTAGCACCATGAGACGCGTCATCCTATGGAATGGTTTCTGCTTTATCATTCGTATTTTACTATATGTATTCGTAAACTGAACTTCTCTGTTATTAAATGCACATTTGATGTTCGTAACTTGAGTATTTTGCCTTTTCTGTTCGTTAATCTAATTTGTTTCGTTAAAACGTGTATGTGTTTTATCCTGAAATACATTTAAAAGTCCTTAAAAGCATTTGTTAGTGACACATTGTATATCCGTATACAAATAAAATGAGTTCATTTTGTACCTTTATCATTGTTTCTGCAAATATATTAATTTGATATCTACGAACTGAATGTCAAATGCCTTGGCATTTTCATTTTTTAATTGTCGAATTTATTTTCGTAACAAGGTAATACGTTTTCGTAAGTTCACATTTATTGTTCGTAAATATTGTCATTTGCCTACGACAAATAAATAAATAACCACATTTAATACAAGTAATAGGCAATTAATATCTAAAAGTAAATCTTTGGGCCTAATTGTCACAATCAACAATCATGACTTTGGATTTGAAGCACAAGCAATAAAAATGTTTTTAAATCGTTTCCAGTGGACTTTCAAACGTCTTTTCCGTCTCCTGTCCTTCTTTGGATAGGCTATTAGAAATGACGCCCCGGTATCGTGTATGGGCATATGGACTAGTGTTAAAATGTCAATTTCAAATCTGTCTTCTAGGAAAAGTGTTCTGATATCCCGGAGGGCTTCAATTGACCTTTTTCCATATAAATGAAAAATAGATGGCATCATGGGTATTGGTAGAGCTTGGGTAGGGCTAGAATACATGTAAATGTATTGCCAGAGTCACTTAATTTCTTGATTTAAGAAGTAATTCCATTTGGATCAACTTAAAACATCATTGGAATGTAACTTTATGATCTTATTGACATGTGGATTGTGATTTCGCATTAAAATTGTGATCCTTGGAAGAGTAAATGAACTTTTTAAGGTTTTTCAGCATTGTGTCAATGGGGATTTAGCCCGACCTTTTTTAGACAACCAGTAAATCATTAGAATTTGAATAATGGTAAATTACAGTGCAAATCAAAGTTGTTTTGATGGAGAATTACTCACATAATTCAAATATGCCATCAGATGGAAGAAAACATTAGTTTTTAATGGTTAAAAATGCAGATCTCCTAAAATCTCATTAAAAACAAGACCTTAACGAGATTTCAAAGCTATATGGAAAAAGGACCATTCCGTGATCGGCAAATCTTCGTCTTCTGGGCACTGGGCTGAACATCTGAAAAAGGTGCCACTTTTTTTAGTTATGATACTTTTAAAAAGGGTTTCAGAGTAAGTGATTAATGAACGGTTACGAAGAATGTAATTTTGTGTGTATTTTTGCCGCTTTATAGTTAAAAGTTCAATACTGAACCATTTTAATTCAATTTGAATATAAGAAGTACGACAACTACCCTCCCACGTACGCTGTGCAATCCCGGGTGCAACATGTATAAAATCTAAGGTTAAAAAGTATCTCACAGGAAAGACAAATGTGTCGACCTCATAAGACCATGGGCTCTCAACTCTACTTGAAAGCCCATGATAAAACAAACCTCTTTTCTATCTAAATTATCTGCTTCCATGAATGTCACCAAGAACCGTTCACTCTCCAGCCCTATTGAAGTTGAGAGGTTCGGATGATATAGCAATAATCGCATTCCTTCGACCTGATGACGAAAGACCCAATCGTTCGGATGAGTAACGACGGCATTTAGAGAAGTCATTACTCCAAACCGTTTAGATGCGGATGTTGGATATCTTCTTTGCCTAAAACCACGAGAAAACAGCAACTTTGGATGTTTGAATTTTAAAATAAATCCATAGTTTATAAGTTTCTGATTAAATGCATATCCTAGGTGGTATGGTATTGGGATATGGTTTGTATGGATTGCTGATGTGTTTACAGTGACGCCTGGCTCCGCTTGGTTGGTTTCATCGGACACATCAAAGTTAAGATCACTTCTTGCTTGCATTATCCACTAGAATTTTTTTTGCCCAGCATTGATGAAGGTTTTAATCAGTCTAGCATTTTTTGTGTCAGGCCGTATCGTTAGATGACCTAGATTAGGCATTGTTATTTGGTTGCTATATAAGAAAAAGTACAAGTAATCTAGTGTTGTTTTATATTGTACAGGATCACAATTGACTGTGTAATAATGTTCCAGTGTTTCATCATGGTCATTACTTTGTTACTATGAAACAAAATCGTCCATTATGAAACAAATCATAAGCGCGGTTTGTTCTTCCTATTAGTTTCGTATATAATATAAACTAGATTAAAACATTAAGCAGTGAAAATATGCTTAGATGCTATATTTCCTAAAACGATATCTACCAAATAGAAAAATAATGATTAATTTGCATTTTATTAGAAACAACGTATAACTATATCAATATTTTATGAAAAAATATCACATGGTGTCAAACAGACATTTTTCAGTTTTTCAATGAGAAAAATTGACTTAAGAACATAAGGAAATTAATAAGCTTTTTAGTCTCAGTTTTCACACAACGCATTGGCGTTTTGGCGTACAGTGTTCCTGCGCCACTGCATACCGCATACGTCCACTCCACATTGACCAAGCGAAATTGGTACAGGCCTGTGCTAAAGTAGACTGATTAGGCAGACTAGTACTCGTCACCTTGGTGTCACTGGCATTGGCTATATTCATTCCCAACAAATGATGAAATTTATTCGAATTTCCCGCCATTTTGACAGCAAAAGTTAAGCATGGCGTAGAATAATGGAAATAACGTCACAACGCATGCGCGTAAATCGACATTTCATGGTCCAAAGATTTCAATGGAGAGCAGTCTTCATCAAAATTTAAAATCTTAATAACTTTTTAGCAAATAATTTATTTTCTAAGGATTCAACGGATCCTTGTTAGACCCAACGAAGTGTTCATTTTGATATATAAAACAGCAAAATCCATCCACAGATCTTTCGGCCTTTTAATCATTTAATTTTCGGGATATTTTGCTAAAATCCCCCATTGGCCGCCATTATAGACTTTGAAAAAACCCAAATCCTCATCATTTCATATCATTCGTTAAGTGATCTAAACAACTCCAATCGCTTAGGATTCAACGGATTCTAAGAGATCAAAGCTAATACAATATGTTGACAACCCCCGTTTCAATATTTGCCGCATAATCTTTCGGCCTTTTAGGTTATAAATTTGTCAATATTTTGATTTTCGACCATTAATGACGTACTTGGATCCAAGATTCATTGTCCCGGGATTCATGACGCTATTTCCATTATTCTACGCCATGATATCAAATAGATTTACTTCACTTTGAAATACGCAATCTGGGAACTAACAACAATAACAATTCTGCCCTAAAACTGACCAAAAAGGGGTTCACCAAATTTGAATAATTAAGATTTGGCCTGAAAAAGTAGGCCTTAAAAGGCCTAGTAACACTAATTGGGCCCCTAAAAATTTACGTAACCCACCCAAGGCCAAAATCTGCTGAAAAAGACGACACTGTCCCCATTCGAAGCCAGTGTTTACAAGCTCTTCTCCGCCATTCGGTTCACTGGCACAGCCAGAAGCTAACAAGGGAGGGGGGGGGGGCACATTTCAAGTCAGGAAAAAAATTCTGTGCTAGCCCGTAAAAAATTCCTGGGCCCATAAAACCACAGATCCGGAGCCAGATCTAGCCCCTATAATATTGGTAGTAGGCTCAAAGGATGAATGAGTATATTTATTGAGCCTAGGCACAGAGGAGCTTATCTGGCAGAGGTCCGTGCATAAAACCCAAAATTGGGCCCCGGGCAAATTTTTAAAATGTAGGGCCCATTTTTGATAATTTTTACTGAAAAAGAACGCTGAAGAAGTCCAAGATGTGCCCAAATCAGCCCATTTTTTGTCCCTTACACGATTTTTCTGAGTCCCCCTAGGGGGAGTGGGGGCATGCCCTCAGGATCCGGTTTAATAGCATAGTGTCACAATCTTCCCGGGGATTTCATTAAATATTCAATTCTATTTCGTTTAGTGAAAAGGAGGCGAGATCACATTCGAGATCCGACCGCCATATTGAATGACATTTACGGAAACTCCTTCGATAATTATTTCAACGATATTATGTATTAAAAAGCACAAATCAACAAGAAATAATCTCAGTCTAAAGTGGACTTGAAGCTAGGTATACGTAGGCTATAATGTTTTAAGAGTTCGGATGTTTTAGAGCTATCGATGTGACGTGTGGAAGCTCAAGATTTTATAGAGTAGCAAAATGCAGTTTGATGTGCTGATGATCTTATTTAGAAGATCGGGCATTTGAAACGACACGAATCAACTACGAGGACTTGTAAAATTTTTCTGAAGACAGCAGTCTCACTGACTCGAAAATATTCCATAGCCAAAGCTTAGATCGGAGGATCTCGCATCAAAGGAATTGAAAACATTGAAAGACTGAGACTTTGCCTTGTACTTATTGGATTTGGGACGCTATTTATCTTGGTAAGTAGATAATTGTTTTTAGAATTCCTCGACATTCCTTGACAACTTTGACTGAAAACTAAAAAATTTAATGTTCACCACTGTACCCTACAGTCTGTTACACTGCTTCAAAGGCAAGCAGTTAAACCTGAAATATAAGAAATCTAAATAATGTTGTGCAATAATATATAGAAAAATATATTCATATTGCACACGAATGACATTTGTATATGTTGGGTTACTTGTAAATTGGCTCATAAAGTCTGTTACCTCTTATATCATAGCCGTAGTAACCGGGGGTTCGGTTGGTTCAGACGAACCCCTGGTCAGGGTTTCCCCAAAAAATATTTGTGGAAAACCAGAAACATTTAATTCAATTTATGTGACCAGTAAATAAAAACATAATAAAGTTGTACATGTACAATTCTCTCCAAAAGTTTGGCAACCTTAGGCAAGGGTTGGGATTGTCTAATTTTGAGAAGACCCCTGATCATCATGACATTATGCAAAGAAATAACAATAATTTCGCACAACTTAAAAGCTGCTTCATATCCGGTGAAATAAACCAAATGTCTTAATACTAACAAATTGAATTAGCTTTGCAACATTTCGATTTACTCTTTAAATCTTTTCCAAGCAACTGAAAATTTTTCCCATAATTATAAATAAATTTGTTCAATCAATTAAACATAAAATTTGTTGTTTTTTATTTTAACTTAAAAACAACAGTTACTACTTATTGTCTTACTACTGATGAAAACACATTTTCTTTCAAATCTGTGCGCCTTCGTTTTGTTTTATTTCAAAAAAAATCTTGCCCAGAGCTGATTAGTCCCCAGGAGCAAATATCAAATAATAGAAACTTTTTGAAATGAGGTAGTATGAAAAGCACACATGTATTGATCATTTATAAACACAAGCATTGAATGGGTATAGCATTTATTATCCATCACTTCAATTTCTTTTGTGATGTGACTGCTATACTTAGGCCATAGCCAAGATTTCTCAAAAGAATTCTACTTTTGCAGAATTTCAATGGACATTCGTAACACGCATGCTCCCTAATTCACTTGTACACCTCCATATACAGGTTGACTCAGAAAAATTACCCTCTCATTTTAGTATAAACTCAAACATAATTTTTTAATTTTAAAATAGACTGTTTAAATTCCAAGTTTTAAAATGATCACATTTTCCATCCAGGTATGGTCTTGTTATATTGTCCAAAAATGTTGAAAATGCAATTTTCTGAAAATGAGATTTCTGTCTTGGCCATTATTTGAGTCATTTCTGGATTGCTTTCATACACATTATCAATAAAATGTAAAATCTACCCTTCAAACAATTCAACAATCTCGTCAAATATGATGCACTGACTGCTTATTAGGTAAATTCCAATGATTATGCTTTTAACTCTCAACACAAAAAATCATGAAAAGTCCTTTAAAACGGAGATATAGTTATTCCCAAATTAAGGGGTGACATTTTTGGGGTCACCTGTACTTGGACTTGAATTTGAATTTTATATTTTCAATTTAAAGAAAGAACAAATGGGTATTTTCAGCACTATAGTAGGTGTCTTTTGTTGTAAGGCATTGCAATTTGAAAGAGGTTTAATTTTAGAGCCTACGGAGTATAATAGATATTGTGTTATTTCAATTTGGTCAGTTTGGAATTTCAGCCTATGTTTCATTTTTTACAAAACGAATTATCAACTGCCACTTCTATCGTCAAAGAGTATTCATGTAGCTATAAAGACTCTTCAATTCAGTCACTAAATGTAAGGTCATTATGAATGAACACTCCTCTATTATAAAATTATATACCAAATAAAATATTTTGATTTGGAGTTTTTTAGAAAAATCATAATCTCAGTATTAAATTGTGGGAATTGCGCATCGTCGGTTCCCACGCTAATCACTACGTTCTATCCCGAAGCTTGGTGAAGCAAGATGTGAGTCTATTTCCCTAAAGTAGCTCGTTTTAAAAATATGCATGTGTTCCTTAAAGATGTGTTAAGATTTGCCCTTAAACTTAGCTAAATATACGTTAACTCTTGATTTGAATTTCATTAAACTAATGTAATATTAAAATCATGATCTTGCCTTCAGATTTCAGGATATCTATTGAGTAAAAGATTCTCCATTTTAACATAGATTTCAAATTGTCTAACTTTTTCAAATTCAATTGTATCTTGCCAAAACAAAATGGAGGTATCGGACATGATGTCAATTTATTTTTTCCAGCACTAAAACAGTTTTTTCCTTTACACTGTACATATTATACGAATAATAATTCAAACATAAGGAGGCTTAAACACTCCATGGGGGAGTTTACAATTGACAAACTTTTGGAAGGGGTGTAAATTGTATGTAAGAAAATTACAAAAATGGTTTTATATGAGGAACCCCAATGAAGGTGGAGATTTGTGGATAATATAAAAAAATGAACTCCTGGTCACCAAATCCTGGCTACGCATGGAAACTAGCTTTAAAAAGTGAGCCAATGTCATTAGTATTGTGAAAATAACGTCCCTTATATCTATTTATTATAGGTCGTGTAGACCATTGTTGCCCGATTAAAGCAAAAACATTGACTTTTGCACATTGGTGATGATGCGCCTTTTTTAATAGATCTCATATCTTAGAAGGGTATCAGTTCAAAAAAAATACTAGATGACCTAACATATTTTGCCATGCACTGCGCCTATTTATTTGGCAATCCAGTTTTAAATTTTCTCTTGAAAAAATAAATCTTCCAAATTTGTTCCAGGTTTTCTTGCAGAAATCACCTAATCCCCCCTCCATCCCATTTGTACGATCACCAGGTGTGTTTATACAATTCACCAAGTTAGCAGAATAGCATCTAACAGGTGAGAAAATGACATTTGACCAATTTTATCTCTTCGTGGCTTTTTAAGTAGTGATATTTGTCCTGAGTACCCATCTATATAGTATGATTCCCCCATTATCATTAGTCAACATCTCCATTTGTCAAAAATCTCTAAAATATCCTTTTGAGATCCTGAATGTTAATTTGTTAATACCTTGTCGGAAAATGTGAAAGGTGTCTTCAACTTTCACTTAGTGAACCATTATATTGAATCTGCTTTCATATGATTCCAATATATAGATAACTTGACTACTTTGGTGGCTTATTAAAAAATACCTTGATTCAAAAAAGAGGACAAGTGTGAGTGGCACCACCCTTGAAGAATTCAAACCATAAATACTTTTTAAAAAATTTTCAATTGCCATTTGTAGGGAATATATTAAAAAGAGTTGAGCTATGGAATTCATTTATAGATTCAATAACTTGTAATTGTAAAGAAGAATCAGGAAGTAAGAGTTAAAATCGCAAGTTCTTAAAATGTTGATGTTTTGTGTGTTATTTATGGTAAAAATGTATTTGAAAGCCAGAAAACTAGTGGTTCATATATTTTTTTCATGGAGAGTATAGAGAAATTAATAAAATTAACAAAACATATATCTTCAGAAACTGTTAAGCATCTTGCTTCATCAAGCTTCGAACGTAGTGATTTAACGTGGGAACCGATGATGATAGTAAAGTCAAACTGCCTAGAATTATGTTCCAAAGTCAAGTTCCAGCACTGTACTTCCTGATTTGCTTAAATTGTTATATGAGGATGACTGATGATGCTTACAAATTAAAAAAAATGATTGAGGAAACATATGTAATGGGAATGATAAACAATAAAACCCCACTGTGCTTAGAGCCTAGAGTGTAGTTTTGTGTCAAGCCTGTGTTTTCAATCGTTATAACCCCCCTGGCTACGGGGCTGATGGGGGGGGGCAGATACTAGATGCAAGACTTGGAGTTTTAACAAAATTTATTGAGCCAGATGAGGAAAAAACATGTATTCAATATTGTAACATGAATCATAATTATGATTATGTTACAACATTCAGTATTTTTTATGAATCCTATCCTTATGCTCTTATAGTGTATTCCGTTCAGTCATGTACACAGATGTGGAATACCTCTTGTTAAATTGTTAAATCAAGATGCATCCTAGCACATCATAACTATCCTCTGTATATCTAGAACTTTCTTGAAGACTGCATTGTGTTAATTTCCAACAGACAATAGGTCACATTAACCATGTACAATGGGAGATTAACTTTTCTACAATTACATGAAAATCAATACGGTATATGAGGCAGAAATAACTCAAAAAGAAAATACAACACTTCATATAAATCAATCTTTTTGCAAGTATTTTAGTCATTTTTCCTCAAATTACTTGAATTAATGCGATCTCATACAAGTTGATACTATCATGTGGGTACAATTACATGTATAATTTGTACAATGAATATTCCTGGTTAACGTCTCATTTCATCATTTTACTTTTGGTTAACACTTAATGAAAGGAGAACTGTTACATGTACATATTCATGAATAAGATGCCATGTCATTATGTTTTTAAAAAAGGAAATAGGCATTTGCTTCATATATTTCTCTCACAATTCTCTCATTTTTGTAGTTCTATCTAAAGTTGCTGTCATATGTTATCTTTTCATGATTTTTGAAATTTTTTCAAGTGCATGTAGGACATGTGCACATGGGTTGTTGGTGTAGGTAGAGGCCTTTTTCTTTCAAGCTCAGGTGCAGCACCCCCCCCTCCCCCCTGCTTTAGAGCATGCTTGGGACTGGGGAGATCATTGTATGTTAAAATATAAGACAGACATTGTGTTAGAACGAACTGATATAGAATAATTATGACCTTAATGATAATTAAAGGCTATTAGTAGGAACAGGTTGATCTGACATCAGATGAAACATGATCAATTCCAATACTCAATTAAAATATTCACCTCGGTAATTTTATTCTAAATCATGATTAGCTAAGAACTGAATACTGTAGAAAATGACTTGCCTTATGTCAGAGTTGTGATGTCTTAGCTGAATGATATACTTATACAGAAATCATGTCTATTATTTTCCTCTCTTGCATATACTGTTATCAATATGTAAGCCAGATAAAGTTTATTCTTGTTTTTTAAATCTTTTTCTAATAACAACAAAGCTTTATGCTTTACTTCTGGGAAATGCTTAGAGTTATGTTTTTATTTGATTATGTTGTAATTTTTCTGGGAAAGAGAAATCCTTCGAATACATTTGATATTAGATTGATATTTGCTCTTGATATCTTTGCTAACATTTAGATCTTTAATTAGATATTACATCTTTTTCATTTATTGAATTGTCTACTCATTCATCCGTCTGTCCATCTGTGTGTCCAGTCTATCTATCAATAGTTTTTAATCCTGGCGATGTATTTATCAGATTCTAAATCATACTAGTATTTAAATGATTTTTATCACTTCACATGTATTCATTATAATGCTTCAAAATAGTATATTCAATAAATCTAATTGTTTTCTTCCTGAGGGGAAGACATTTGTGATATTTGTAAAGGATTATTTTACCATTACATATATTTATTAAACAATAGTCAATACATGTACCTATAATTCTCCAGGAGAAAAAAGCTTTAAGAATACATGAATATGTTCCCAATTTTGAAATAAAAGTTTTTTTCATGCCACAGAATTTTTTCCAAAATCAGTACATGTTATAGAATAATCTCATAGAATGTAATTATTGTAACTGAACTGAGTAAAAGCAAATTGCTAGGTATAACATAGTGTCATTTTAACCAATCAGCCAAATTACAGTCTATGATGAAAGCTGTTTATTAATGAAAATGAGGATTTACATGTATTTGGATTACATGTAACGTCATAGCCATGCATTAGGCAGCATCAGCTGTCTTTAGATCACTCTAGTCATAGATCATCACTACTCCCATCACTAAAAACATTTCAATTCATAGGATAGCAAAGGTATTGTCTTTTGAGATGTTATATTTAGAATAGTGAGGAACACATTGGTTTATTTATGAGTATTGGTTTCATTTTTGTCAACCGTATATCTCTGATTCATGCTTTAATAAAAGGTTTTAAAATACATAATGTTGTTTTGTAGTAATAAGTAGGGGTGGGACGGATAACCGAAATACCGAAAAACCGCGGTTCATAGCCTTCGGATCGGTTTTCGGATCACGGCCCTACTTTCGGATCAGCTTTTCGGATCGTTTTCGGATTAATATTTCATTGGTCAAGTATCAATAAAACAGTTAAAAACACTGTTTTACAGCAACATTTTTGATGTTCCTAGTCCCTACCTTGTCTGTCTTGTCTGTTGCTAGCTCACTCGTTTACTAGATTCGTTTCGTATCCGCGTATTCGTATCCCTCGGTAATCAATCATGTGGTCCCTGGTACTATATTCTTTAGTCGTGTATTCTAAATAATATGTATTGTTCTTGAAATACTATAACATAAAATTCCATCTATAAAATATTGTTATAACGTGGCATAATTGAGCTAATCATGTCAATCAACACAAATCCTTAAAATGAATGAACCGAACCGAAAAAACCGAACCGACGGCTGATGATCCGAAAAACCGAACCGAACCGAACCGAAACGAACCGTCCCATCCCTAGTAATAAGTCGCAAATCCTTTAGCTTAATATTATATATGTACTATCAATGTATCATTTATTCCCATTGAATAATGTGTCGTCCAAGAAACAATTTACCAACTCCATGAGGCCAACGAAAGGATATATTCCTTTTTTTTTAGAAAATGTGTTGTAAGTTAGCAAACTCTCTAGACCTATTGTTTGTGTCTGTCATCCACCTTTTGGATTTTCATTTCCCTGGGGTTTATTGTGGCATGGCTATAAAAAAAACATAAAAAACATGTTTGTCATCAACCCCCACTCCCCCAACTATGCCTCATGTTCACTGGTGATCCGCTCGATTACGATGGTTACTGAAACAGTTCGTTTTGATAACAAAATGTTGGAACGTCAAAGGTACGATTTTTCTCTTTTCCTTATTTCACGCGTTGTAGGCAGAATCCCAACGACGTTTTTTCTCACAAACGTGTATTAGCATCATATGTTTTAGAAAATGTACATGTTTGCAAAAAAATAGCTCAGAAGACAACAGAATCGTCGATTTAATTCCTCACTTAAGTTACATAAATGGTTTGGGTTAAATTGCAGATCTTAACTGTTTTTCGAAAAATCGACGATTCTGTTGTCTTCTGAAGTATTTGTTCGCAAATATGTACATTTTCTTAAATATATGATACTGATACACATTTGTGTTAAAAATGTTGTGGGAATTCTGCCTACAATGTGTGAAATAAGGAAAAAAGAAAAATCGTACCTTCGATGTTCCGACATTTTCCGGCTTAATCGAGTGGATCACCAGTGATGTTTATGATACCCTCATTCCAGTTAATATATTCATCATACCCAAATCATGTTATTATTGAAGACTGTCTGTCGTCAATGCTAATGTAATTTATCTCTGAATCAGGAAAATCGGCTGCAACTACAATATTCTTGCATAAAGGAGGTTCATTTGGTATGGAATGATGAATTAATATATAATTTATGTTAAAATACTATCAGTTAAAAAATCTATTTTGTAATTAGAATTTTTTAGTCACAAAACATTTTATCTTAAATATTTTTTACTGTTACAGGTAAATAGTGTGTAGGAAATGTAGAAAGCCTAGAATAAAGATGGACTATAATCTTATTTTCGTGAGTTTGGTAGAAAGTGTCTTCGGTTTTGATCTTCATTAAAATATGGTTTGTAGGGGGTTGCTTCAATTTGAACCATAGGTGCACAACTTTAATGTAAAATATCAAGAAAAAATGTTACATCTATTAATATTAAAATGCTTTGCTAAATATTGATATGTGAACAGCTTTCATTTAATGCTTCCTATAAAGTATATGTTAGCGTTCAAATGGCTCACTCGACATTAAGTACTTTTTCATAGATCTATTTCACAGTATCATATTTAAATGCAGAAAGAATATTGATTTCAATTTCATGGATTTTAGGTCAGACATAAAAATCCTTGACTACATGTAGTAATAATATTTTTTAGATTTCATTGAATATGGAAAATTTCTGTGGACTTAGTTGAATTTCAAAAGAGGCTGACTCTTTCGTAAAATGCAGCTTCTCATATCATATACTAACATGATTCTAGAATACACTAATAATCATTGTGAAGCTGCCTGCTTACTATGTAGACTAGTGCTTTAGCATGTGCATGTTTAACATTGTGTGTCGTAATGTACTTTCAGATCTAGTCAAACCTAACAGCCAACATGGGGACAGTCACCGCAGACTGGCAGCTGTAAGTAGTGAAGTATTGTTTTATGTATGTTCAGGGGTGAGGGCGCTGTAGAGGCATTACTATTATTGTAGAATATAAATAATAGACATAGCCTCATCGGATACACTATTATGTCACCATCAGAAGTGATGACATATTGTTATGGTTTCTAACATTTTTGTGGTGGCTGTTGGTGTTAGGTTTTCTGTGTCTGTAACAAATGGCAGGTGGTCACATTTTGCATGTTAATCCCTTGTATGGGATATGACATAGTTATGTAATAGTCAATTTCAGATATGAGAATCATCTTCTTGTAAATGCATAAATCCTGTTATATGAATTTCCTTTGGGAGAAACCTTATTTTAATGGCATATCAAAATGATAGTGCTGCTTATACATTGCATAATGTCAATGTGCTACACTGTAGGCTGTTCATGTATCTGTATTGCATATTGAGATACATTGATATAAAGCATCTTGCATCTTGCTCTATCAAGCTTCTGGCAATGACATCTTCATGAGTGCGTCAGTGTTCATTTAAACCCGAAAGATATGGCAAAGCACCACTGAATGATTTCCAAGGATGCAAATACATACATGTACAATGATCTCCCCAGCATTAAAGCAAGTGGTGTAGCACCCACCTGAGATTTTTAAAATAGGTTTGCACCCACTTGAAAATGAGAAAAATCATGAAAATTGCCATGTTTTGACCAATTTTGGTCTGAATTGTGAAAATGAGAATTTTCCACCAACCTGAGAAAAAATCCTGGGGAGATCACTGCATGTGTAAATTTCTTGTCAAAATTGGTGGATTTATATTAAAATCTGAAACCTGTAAATGGAGAAATCATTATTTTGAAAAATAAACTTTACTTTTGGGAGAAAACAGACATCAATATTATAAAATATTCTGAGCAGCATTCCAACTTTAAAGATGGTTTGAGATGAAGAATATTCACTAAATTTGAGCCAATTCTCATACAAAATGTGACTTCTGAAAATGTGACTTCTGAAAATGTGAATTCTGAAAAATTCTGCTATATGATTGCATTAATGTCCTTTGTTTCTGTCATTTTTGCTTGATTGTTGTGTTTATATTGTAATTTTGTGTCTTTATTAATTGTAATATACGGCAACGATATTCCAGCATTGAACCAAGTGAAATTAGAATCAGCTGTACCCACCCATTTACATCTCCCTGAATATCGCTTGACCTTATTTAATGGGATTTTTCTATATGGTTTAATGTTACACCTAAAATATTAGGTTTCTTCCTTTTGAGGAAGGGAAACAACCAAGATAAGATCTATTGGTCCCTTTACCATACTTTGGCAAATCTTTATTCACTTGTAAATTGCCGCTCAGTGTAAAAATGGTTGCCATTTTTTGTTACAAAAACATTTTTGGCTATGAATTGAATACTGCTTAACCCAATTTGATGGGATTTGCAACATGGTAGAGTGATGCTCTAGTTACAGTTAATATGATAATGAAAATGCAGAATCAATCTTGTTTTTCATATCTTGGCTCATGAAATTCAAATAATTCACTCTGCATTCTATCTTGTCAGTCTTACTGTAGTATTACCAAAAATGGCTTGGATCTCTTTGTATTCAAGCTCAAATTGACACATATTTTGCAGTGATGGTTGGTACTGAGACTCTCAGGTTGGATGCAATCAGGAACCTTATTTGACTCAACCTTGAATTGGATTGAGGTTCTGATTGCATTAGCATGTAATAAATGTCATCTTCCTTTATTATCAATTTCTTGAAGAAATATTCTGTAGTGATAGGAGAATGAACATGTCAGAATGGAAAAATGTGATATTAGTAAATGTCTTTATTAAAGAACTGTACATATAAAAAGCAAAGAAGCAAAGAAGATTTATCAACTGTTGAGGTCAAATTACTAGGAAGTTTTTCTCGAAAGAAATATGGAAGCGAAAATTTTAATGTTCAGATATTAGTAAATGTTTGTGTATCGTATTCTACATAAAAAAGCAAAGAAAATTTCTCAACTTTTGAGGTCAAATTATTAGGAAGGTTTTCTCGAAAGACAATAAGGAAGAGGAAATGTTAACATGATTATCAACTTAGGATTTTTGCCTCTTCTGTTCTGTTGTTACCACTAATCCTGCAAAGAATAGAAACATTTTCGTGGAGTTTCTAGTGAATGCATAAACTACAAATAATTCTAGCACATTTGAGGATTTTCACTTAATGTTACAAATTGCCTTAAAAACTGATCAATCAAAAAGCCTTGTTTTTTTTGATAATTTGGGCGAATTTTAGAAAACGTAATTTTTGAAATCAGAAGCTTGGAGAAACTTGAAGATTCTGTTACCATCAGATCAGATATTAATCTCATGATGAAGAAAAAGACAGGAACATTGGTGTCTATCCCTATAAAGATATGCAATTTATCTTTCTCCCAGATGATGCAAAGGTAAGGTTCATAGAAGATAACTACCATATTTAATGTGAATGATCTTTGATACATATATATGTATATTGTTTGATACAAGAAAGGTTTCAAATATCAAGGATTTGTTTGAGCTTTGAAAAGAATATTTTCTAGTATACAAAAATAAAAAGTGAAAGTCAGGATTTAGTATATAATTGGATTGTTATAAAAAGAAACATAAGAAATGCTCCTCATTTGAAATTTTTCTATAAGTAGATGAGAAATGAAAGTTATAACCAAGCTGAATGCCCAATGCAAGATGAAGTAGAGTAGTACTCTTTTGTAAAATAACATTTCGATTAATAATTTACAGGCTCCTGTATCATTTCATTATTTATTACTGCACTGATATATGATATATCTACCTCTTGTGATGTTTTGATGCAATGCCATGCTTATCCCAGCATTGGCCTTGATGAACAGTCAAAAAATTATATCAAAATCCCTCGATATAGCCACAAAAGTCGACCAATTCAAAAGGGAGTAACTAGGGGGGGGGGGGCTAGCCCTGTGACTTTATCTTTTTATATCTCATGTAATTGAAAAATAGAAGATAATCATAGGTTGGCCTGGTAGAGCAATTTTGCAATTTCTGAAGACTCAAAATTAATTAAGCCATAAGAAGTAAATTCTTTGTTTTGCGTCCTGGCAAAATCCAAATCATGGAAGGGTACAAGGAAAACAAACACAATCTCAAGAAAAAACACAAACTTGTTTGCTAGAAAATGTATATATTTTATGGGCATGAAAAGGGATGAAATACCAATTACAAACACATATGTCTTACACATATGGCTATGAAGCATTATATCTCAAAGGTAATCAAAATAAGAAAAAACACAATATATGCCAAAGTAATCAACAACACTGTCAATGTTGACGCACATCAAATTGTCCGCCATTTCTGATTCAGATGAAAGGAAATGTGATGGTACTTTCAAACCATTAGGATTGCTACCATTTTGATGTGTTTGCTTTTTCTGATTTACTCAAAATCATGCAAACAAGAGGACGCAAAACAAAGAATCTACTTCTTATGTCCTTATTGGGAGTTACTTACTTTACTCAGACTACCTTGATTGTTTTGAAATGTTGACATTATAAATAAAAAAACATGTTGCTATCATTTCACTTGAATATTTACACCTGAGATACTTGAAAAGATCTCACTTGTTTGCTATCAATACTTTAAAAGTCTTAAAAAGGGACCTTAAAAGATTAGGGTCAATGATAGCATGCTCTATCTTGTTTTGCTTTTTACATTTAAAGTGGTTTAAAACTCAAATATGATACTTTTTTAAAGATACAATAAAGGTACAAAATCATGTACTTTCTAAATATCTACATATCCCAATGAAATATTAAATTATGTTGTTTTATTTTATTTTATTGTTGAATCATTAACTTTCATTCTCTCTTTGATTGCTCTGGTTGGTTGGTTGATAACTCAGGAAAATACTGCATCATTAAACCTTTGTTTAAAGTACAGCTCCTTTTAAGAACCTTCTATCCATATATTGAAAGAATGAATTCAATTTATTCTTATACAGAAAGATGTCTCATTTATTCAGTTGAAGATTGTATATTATGGCAGGTCTGAGAGATCATATTAAGCTTCCATGACGCAGCTTATTACACCCTGAGAAACTGTTACGAAACCTGCTTTTTTACCCCTTTAACCAGTTCATTTCAAATAGATGTATACATTTAGTTAGTTGTAAGAAAATATTTTTCACAAGAATTTTGGTTATAAAGTGTTATCAGTCTGATATAAGATTGGAATTTATTATGCAAGTTTTAATGCACATTGGATAATATGAGATCCCCAGTTAATTAGTAATCTTGTTTGGACATATTGCCACAAAGTTTACAGGATTAAGACAGTCTAATGAAACTGTTTTATCATACCTGTATACTATATCAATTTCATCTCTGAATGTGACTCATTTTTTCACCTTATAAAGTTTTAAGAATATGTAACATGGTGATATGTCACAATAGACAGTTACCATAGAAACAAATTCTATAATCGTGACATTTTATTTCTTTAAAGTAATTAATTGTGTGGCTGACATGGAAAATGTAACGTTCACTTTGTTAAGATATTCAGACTTTTTCCCTTTAACTATTTTACATCATTGTATTTTTATTTTCGTGCGGTAAGTTATGAAAATAGAGGTGCAATTTTGTCTCAGCTCTGTGGGCTTATTGCGTTTAGTCAATATCGATGTGCGTAGAAGCCGCCAGAACATTATGCTGAGGGACCTTAATATCTGAATTCTGTTCAGTCGTGGATTTTTATGAAACTAAAGCAATTTTGGATAAATTTTAACCTGAGGAGGAAAGAGATGAAGGAAAGGTAAACATTTACTTCCTTTTTATGTAATCAAAAGTGAGAAATATTGTTCAATTTATTGTATTTCTTCAATATCAGATATTGGATTTCTCGGCTGGTTTACATATATGAATCATGTGCCATGAGTCCTGTCTGGGAAAAATCAATACCCCTGTATTATCTAGCGCACTGCAGCAAATGCTATGTGCACATAATATCTTGGTTAAGTCAATCTGCTTGCTTTTTACCAATTCATACTGGAGACTCATTGTCTATAGTTTCACATAAACAGCAAAACCCGGAGTTTCTGGTAACATGGATGGAAACACCGGAATTTGAGTAAAAATTGTCACAAGTTAGGAGTTTGGTGATGCCGAATATACCAACTACATCTGTGGATTTACATGCTCCTCGTTGGCTAAGGCTTTTGGGACAGTTTAATAATAACAAGAGAAGGCTTATCAACAAGATGTCTGCAACACTAAAGGCTTATAGGATGTGAGTGAAATATAAATGGGGAGGGGTGTGTATGGTGTAGAAGTTAGGTGGGTGTATATTATATCGGGAATATCATTGTATCTGATTTGTTTTCTTTATTAGGCAGTAGCTCTTCTTGATTTTCATATAACATAAACAGATGTTATTCTAAGTGTTTCATTATTGATATGGTAGCATGTGTCTTGATATAGTAGGAGAGAGGTAGATTTTGGCCCCTAGCATGAGGGATAGTTGTAACCCGTTCCTGGACAGGGGGGTTATGGCCTTGAAGAGAGGGGTTTTGGCTCTGGAGAGTGCAGGTTGGGGGGAGGGCACTTGAAAATGGGTTTCAGGTCCTTGGAAAGGAAATATGGTAAAAGTCAGAGGGGTTTTGTGCCTAAGCAGAAGGGGTCTATAGAGATGGTCAGTTATAGGCCTCCAGAAGAGGGAAGCTAAGTACCAGCAAAACATAGGCAATAGTGCACTATAACACTGGTTATCTGACTTTACTTCCTTCCATACTGTGATAGTAAATGAACTAATGCTACCATTTTAGATTCTTATTGTGAAGAATCAAAATTATGAGAATTTAGAGCATGAACATACATGTACCCTCATGTTGCGTTGAAGTTTATAATTTCCCATCAATGTAAACCATGGTATCTTCATTCTCAAGTCATTGCAAGACAAAATGTGAAGGATATTAGAAGGATATTAGAAATATTTTTCATATACAGGATTCTCTATTGTGACAAGGGATATTGACAATTTCATAATAGCCCATAATATTCTATGAACCTGCGTGTCAGTAGTCTGTAGTTGTATTCCTACATTTATTGATTATGGATACAGGAGCTAATTCATATGGAATAACATATTCATATTTTATCTGGTGAATACTCCAATTTGGAGTAAGCAGGCTGTTGTAACTCCATGTTGCTTCCTTGGCCATCTCGTAATATTCTGTAATGCCTACCTAAGCAGGGGTGGGGGAGGGGGTCAAGGATAAGTCCATTGTTTTGTTCTAATCTGACTTCTGTTGATGTATTTCATGTTTGACGTCAGGCAAGCTTTTGCCAAGGGGGTTCACTTTTCAAAAAATTCCAGGAGGGTTCACATCTGACAACTTTGGCCCGAAATAACCTGAACAGTGGTCAGAATGGTGAAAACCTGCTTGGTTTTGAAAGATTTTTTGCTAGGGGGTTTCATTTGAACCCTATATCCCATTTTGAAGTTTTATTTTCCCATTGACTGGATGTGAAACTGAAGGGATGTTGGTCTAACCATGTTACATTATTACATACCAGGCAGATTTCACTGTATTCATATACATGGATAGTGTCTTGAGCAAGGCAGTATAGTAGTTGTAGGTAGTATAACTGCAATACTGCATACAAAATGTGATTTCCTGAACAAGTCTTAGAATCCTTATTAGCAATTACCTTTATCTGTAATGATAACTTCATGTTCTTTTACTTTCTTTTACATTCTTGCACGTTAAGTGTACATGTTGCTTGTTCCGGTCTCGAATTAACTATACTTTAAGCCAGCTGTTTTCAATGTTTATCTTTAAATAATGCAACATAGTAAGCATGACATATAAATCAGTGTGTTTATACCACTCATATATTATCTTGGTTTTATTATTTATTTTGATAATTTAAAAACTTATCTTCAAATAACTAGTATAGAAATGATTTTAGATATGACAACATTCTTTAAAACATTAATTCTATATATAATGACATTATATATCACCTTTAATTACATCAATTTACACAACATAACATAACACTGCAGTACATTACATTATATCACACATTAGTTCATGTACATACTTTTATTCATATTTTATATAAATATCAAAACATTAAAAATGACTTGTGTAGAAGATGTCTGCTGATATCTGATTTCAACTGTTTATATCTGGATTACTGCTACATTTGATATATGTTTCATCTTGCTATTTTAATCCAGAGAAGATGTTCATGTTAACCTTCTAAAATAATCTGTAGACTAAATGTGAAAACGAGACATTCAACATTTTTGATAACTGACGGTGATACTTTAAAAATAAGAATACATGTGTATCTTTTACAAGTGATTTTTCATGAAGCATGACTTTTATTCAATAATGCTGTTAAAAGAAATAGAAATGTTATTCAATTCAATTCAATTTTCTCATAAAATACAGATTGTTGTTAAACTTTTTATATTGTTATACTGCAAAGTATGTACATGTACAGTATATATCACTTTATTGTCAACCTGGAAATTTCAGACTTTTCAGGCATAATATTTTCTGTATTTGACTCATATAAATAAGCATAACGTTATGATCTTATATATAATAGTTATATCCCAGTATAATGCTGGTAATTGATGCTTTAATAAAAGAAATGGAAATTGTGGCATATGCCATATCATTGTAATTGTAATGCAATATGAATACAACTGATTATATTCACAGATGTCAAGCAGGATTTTGTATTATTAGGCAGATATGAATAAATATGTATTATGATGGCAGCCATAATCAAAACATGAAATCAAGTGATATATTAAGAACAAGGATTATAATCTATGGACATGAGGATCATACTATTTGGTATGTTATTTATAAAAATCTGTTACCTCATTAATATTCTAAAGAGGAAATATTTTGAAGTCTATATGACTAGAATTTTATTTTTAACACATGTACATTCATGTATTTCCTTTAATTTGTGATAGATAAGTGAACCTATTTATTAGTTATTGGACTACAATATATTATGAGGTTATAATATGGGGAAACACTATATTGGGGATGTTTTAAACAAAGCAACATTGCAGCCTTTAGAATGGATTCAGAGAAATGACTCATTTTTATTGATTTGAAGCATAACAGAGTTTGTACTCTGAGATCAGGTGATGTTTTGTATTGTATCTGGTGCTAAAACTAGAATAACAGTATTTATTTATGATTTTTCTATTGTGTCATAAACGTCAAATATTGATTAGTTTAGGAAAAACACCATTGTGTAACTAGTATGTTTAAGAATAATGCCTGGCTAAAACATGGGATATAGATGTACTTGTATTGCAAAGAGCTTCCTGATAGAGTTAGAAAGATGATATCCAAGTGCAGTATATATTATAATGTTGATAGTCGTGGACAGTCAAACTTGAATCATCAGAATATTTATGATCATTTTGGATTATATATTAACTCACATGCTGTAGAACTATGAGTGAAAGCTCAAACCAGATATGTTTGTTTAAAAAAATGAAATAATATTGTTATTGAAAGGTATTTGTATCGATTTACCAAGAGAGAGGAGCATAGTGCCTCTTGGGACAATAAACCATGACATGTGACGTGAGACTTACATTATACATGTATTAGAGGTATATTACCAGCTAACAATTGAACTAAATGTGATATTTTGTGTGTTTTCAGAAAGAAAATAGAAGAGATAGGCAGGATGACTGCATTGTCACAAGAGGAGATTATCTCCAATACAAAGACAGTCGTCCAAGGATTAGACACACTGAAGAATGAGCACCATCAAATACTCAACAGTCTCCTCTCATCCATGAAAACCATCAAGAAGGAAAATGGCGACACAAATCTTGTCGAAGAAAAAACAGGCATTCTTAAAAAGTCAATTGAGACGATAGAGTTAGGATTAGGGGAAGCACAGGTTTGTGTTGGATTTATGAAATATTTGGGAGTCTCATTATATGGAAAATGCTGATGTTCAGCACTAAACAATTGATCAGATTGTTTGTATTGAGCAGAAACCAACATTTTTAGTTTTTTTCAAAATTCTTGATATTTGGACTTCACTTAATATATGAATGTAACTTTCTACTTAATGTTGTGTTGAGTCACTTTTGGTGGTGCAGTTATACTGTAAGCCTCTGCCAACAAGTTATCATCATCAAGTCTGTCTGTTAAGTCTGTCTGTTCAATGTCAGTATATCGAGAGTTAAATCATTAGTCATTATGAGGCCTATCGCATATTATTTTGCTTCATGAACCTCAACATATTTTTATGATTTTTAAAGAACTCAAGTCAGAGCAGTTAATGGAACAATCGAGGCATGATCTTTAATGTTAGGGGTATGATGGAAAGACGGAAGAGCATAACCAAATATCATGGCTAGCGTAGACTAACTGAATTAGATAGTCTGATGACATTTTACTGTATTTAATCTCATTTTGCCTTAACCATGAAATCAATAGGCCCGCAGATACAATATTGGGACGTTTACCATTATTCTAATTGTATTATCCCATCCTTTCAAAAAATGTTGAGTGGAGCATCTTTCATGCTTTAATCATAAATCTTAATTGGTATTTAAAACTGCACATTATGTCATTTTGAAGAGAAAGTGGACATCTCACTTTAAGTGTAAAATACATCAATTTCCTCTTTGTGGTCTTTATTTATCTTAGATCATTTGTTCATTCTATTTCTGGTTATCTTGAGACAAAAGTATGACGTTCTAAGATAAGTTCTAAACATGTTTGTCTGCTACATGACTGAACATCAAATAATTTAAAAGTAGATTAGTTACATGAATTTTTCCATTCATCATGTCATTTATTATTAGTTATTGCAATGCCAATGACTCAATTATCTAAAGTTGAATCTAGGATTCTAGGTCAAGGTCATTTAATAGAACAAAAGACATTTTGACATTATATAAATTTTCAAAGCTTTTTTATATCATCAAAGTATAATTTTCTAACCAGCGATAATTTAGAATAGAGGAATTAAAGATATTTGTTTATTGAACACAGGTTAGCTTCCCAATGACATGGCAAATTAATGTCCTGTCATTATTATCATAATCCACCTTATTATGAGGTCATTTGTAAAAAGGTTGAATATGAAAAGTCTCCATTGGTTGCGAGTATCAACAGCTGAAAGGTCTGACTAGAGAAAATGTATTATAGTCATGGGAAATATTTGGCCATGGAGGAAATATATTATGTACAGATCAAATGATTTGCCAAAGATAACATTGGAGTCAGGTCAAATATCTGGCAAAGAAGGGGTATTGAGGTTAAGGTCAAATGTTGGACCAAAAAAAGAGTCCGGGTCATATACTTGATGATTGGGTATTGAGGTCGCCCAAGTAGTAACATTCAAAGGTCAAGGTTAGTAATTGTACATGATAAACAAATGAGTAAAACAAGCATTTTTTCATCTTGTTCATCTTGCTATTGGTATGTCAACATGGGCTGTCTAGAAGGTTCATGATTTTGTTCTAATCTCTTTCACTTTCATCAAGGCATTATTGATTTGCCTCAACCTCATTTGAGAAAAATAGTTAGATAATGTAATGTTCACAAGCAAAGTGCAAAGTAATAGAAAGAATGTTGAGATCGTCATGCCCTGATGGGAAGATGATCTGAAGAAGCAATAAATATTACATGCATATTTGCAGCAAAGGTTATGTCGATTGAGAAAATCTTTCAATCAACATATCTTATATTTCCGCACCTCTTTCTAGCCATATATATAGGAGGGGATCTAGTGAATTAGAATTTATTGAAACAGTGAGATTTGCTGATATAAACATCATCAGCCAAATGGGATCGCAGTAAATCTCATAGATTTCCATGTTGACGGAAAAAATCAATAAATCAATATTTATTCTGTTCCTGATGAATGAAACATGATTCTTCATTTCTGATTGCATCTTCAAAGGTTCCTTTGCTTTTTATGGAAATTGGACTTAGATATTTTCGGTAAATTCAGGATATTTAATTAACTTTATTTGTTGGACCAAGTGGTTGTTGTTAATCAGTACAACTCAGTGTTACTAGGGCTTTGATGGTTTCATAATTTCTCATTTGGATTCCGTAATATAATTTCAGTTCATGGTTTTTATCTGTTCGGTTTCAGTTCGCATTTTAATTTAAAAAATTAGATAACTCAAACCGAAGGTTCATCTAGCAAAATTTCTTTTTTCATGCAGACCTTTCTTATGTATCACCCTATCAGTGTTCACCTTTCAGTATTTATCTAGATTAGTGTTCACCTTTCAGTATTTATCTAGATTAGTGTTCACCTATAAGTGTGTATCTCTTAGTGTGCACCTATAAGTGAATCTCTAAGTGTTCACCTATCAATGTGTATCTCTTGGTATTCACCAATCAAAGTCTATATCTTAGTGTTCACCTATAAGTGTTCACCTCTTCAATTATAAGTTAGAGTTCAATAACTTTGAATTTTCTATTTTCAGGTTATGATGGCCTTAGCTAGTCACTTACAACATGTAGAAGCTGAAAAACAGAAACTTCGTGCCCAAGTTCGGCGATTATGCCAAGAAAATGCATGGCTTCGAGATGAGCTTGCAAACACCCAACAAAAACTACAACAAAGTGAACAGAAATCCGCAACATTAGAAGAACAAAAAAAACATTTAGAATTTATGAATGAAATGAAGAAATATGATTCTCCAGAAGATCAGAAAGTAAGGAATTTTTTTATTTTGACTGCAAAAAATGGTGAAATTAAGAGGAATAAGCAGGAGATTAAATGAAAAATGAATAAGCATGAAGTTACATTACAATACCCGGTGATTAACCTTTTCTAGTCTTCGATTCGTGCGGGGCATGATCTTGATAGTCCCCTCTTTAGCTCATAGCAAGCAATTGGCAATGTTGTAATCAACAGGATGGGGTGTTAGAATTTATAACATGATTAAATACCCCTCCCTATTAATTTATTGGATAGTCAGTTTCAAAACTACCGCACCTAGTCCTAGACCTGGTATTGAAACGTTCCTTGATTGAAGTTAATGTTCCTAATTGTATGTAACTAAATTGTATGCTAAATACCAAAAAAGACATTAGAGAAATGTTTGACTGAATCAAGCTTTAAGCTAACTAGTTTTGTGATCAATGGGATTGGCGATGGATTCATAATTTTCAACTGTAGCACAGTTACCAACTAAAACCATTCAAGTAAATCATTGCTTATTTAGATATATTACCCCCTCAGGCATGTTTTCAAGGGTCCCTAGACTAGACTGAGACTGTTCTAAGCAAAGACTTAAAAGACAACTCCTAATCTAAATTATTAATCGCATTCCAAGTTCACTATAATCAGAAACCCATCAAGGAATCCAATTTCAGCAAAGACCGGCATATGCTAAATAAGAGACATGGACTCATGAGGAAAATATAATCTCTTTCAGCATATTTAACATATTTCTCTCAAAAATTTCAAATATTACAATATTTTATAGGATTTACTCTTTTATAACTATGTATTTCATGTCTATTCACAATATTCCTTGGTAATCTCTCTGTTTTCTGTATCATGTGAATCATCTACAAGCATGATCTTATATCTACGGCTGATTAGAAGGCTTTTTCTTGAACACCCGAAGTAGGCAGTATATCATGACTCACCCCATATAATCAATACCGACCATAAAACGAGATTTTATGTCTATGGTGAACTTGATCTTTTCTATCATAGGGATGTACATTATTCATATGCACTTAGAAATCGCTCATATCTTTTATTGAAAAAATATTTAAGATACGTTTTCTCCTAAATAAGTTAGTTTATGTTGATTTTATATACAATGTGATTCCTTTGAATATACAGAATTTAAGCATAAAGGTTTTATAGTAGTTCATGAGATGTATGCAAACATTGCCAAGTGATTGATGATATCTTTGATTCTCAGTAATATACTGGGACTTACACGATTTCAAATGATTTGGTCCTTCAATTTTTCACCTTTATCTCACATTTCATCATCGAGTCAGATTTAAGTCAACTTCTTTTTGAAGAACTGCTGTTGATTTTCATTTCTTCGAGGTTAAAGCCTACTTTTAGCTGATAAACAATGCAATACATTTGCCTTAAAAGTATCTTACTCTCTTTGTACATTCGCTCAAAATGATAGTGAGCATCCTAACATGCAATTTTAAAAAAGATTTTTAAAAATCAGTTTATATTACATTAATTATTTCCTTTTCTTTGTTTATGATATAAAACATAACAGATAATATGTATGAACTGTACAGTATATTACCAAGATAAGAAAAATGGGATTGGAAATTGTGTAACGAGAACACCATTAAGGTGGAACAGGTTATAATTTATTCCCTTTATTGAAGGGACAGAGATATGATAATTTTACTGTAATAATATTTACTATTGTTTTATTAGTAGAGAAATGGATACATTCAATAAAAGCATCAATAAAATGTTAGGTATTTCATTAATAACGACCTCATTTGACACTTTATGAATATATGGTTACATTACCCAATTTATGTTTTGTAGGAGAATGGAGAAGCAGAAAACAATAAGAAAGAAGCAGACAAAAGTATGGACCTAGGCTTTCCAGAAGATGATGATGACAACCAATCACAGACTGGAGATTGTGAGTACCTTACATCTAGAAAACATCACTTTGTAAAGCCTAGTATTCCTTCTACAACGATGTGCTACCAGTTTCTGAACTCTATCACATGTTCTTTAGTTTCAGCCTTTGGTAGTTTTCTATCATGTATTGATGGCCAGTCAGATTATTTTATGTGTTTTGTCTTGACGATTGACAAAGTTTTCATTTTACCAATTTTCATTAAGAAATGTATTTTCAGCTTGAAATGTATTCTGCAAATTCTAATCTGATATTTTACCATTGCACCAACATTATAACATTTTTTAAACTCAATGCTGACACCAATGACTGATGTCATTATATATATATATATATATGAATCCCCCAAATGTGCTATTTTATGATTGCAGTATTGTCACCCTCACAGCCAAGTGCCAGTGCAATGGCCCAGGCAGCTAGTGGGGGTTATGAAATCCCAGCGCGTCTCCGCACACTCCACAACCTTGTTATCCAGTATGCTTCCCAGGGAAGATATGAGGTTGCTGTCCCACTATGTAAGCAAGCTTTAGAAGACTTGGAGAAGACTAGTGGTCACGATCACCCTGATGTTGCTACCATGTTGAACATTCTGGCTCTAGTATATAGGTAAATATTTTGGGTTTGGATAATTACTCTTTACATTGGTTAATGCTTGTATATGTATATTAGGAAAACCAGTCATACACTTTATCGCTTGAAATTGAGTAAATACTATAAATAAGAATAATTATATTATTTAATCAATTATTTAATCACAAATGATCATTACTTGATTATAGCTTATATCATTTGTATATTTTATGATTGCAGACATAAATGCTCATATAAAGCTTACCACCTGTTTAACATGTAATCACCCAAATTCACATCACTGGTAGTCACTTGAAAATAATGATCAATCTCAGATTTTATAACCATTTTCTCTAATCATTTCATTTTTAGTCAAGTTCTTCTGATGTTGAAGTCTAGAGTTTAGAGTTCAGTTTATGATTCATAGTGCAATTGTTTGCAATATATTTTATGATAATCTATTTTGTGATCATACACAAAGAACTTTTATTTAAGCGTGGATTTCATGATTTTTATGAGTATATTTCGATATTTTATGACTAATTTGAACCGCATATTTCATGACTATCATTGAATCATACATTTCATGACTATCATTGAATCATCTTTCATGACTATCATATAACCATACATTCCATGACTATCATTGAATCATACCTTTCATGACTATCAAAGAACCATACATTTCATGACTTTCATTGAATCATATCTTTCATGACTATCATGGAACCATACATTTCATGACTACCATAGAACCATACATTTCATGACTATCATTGAATCATACCTTTCATGACTATCAAAGAACCATACATTTCATGACTATCATTGAATCATATCTTTCATGACTATCATTGACTCATACCTTTCATGACTATCAAAGAACCATACATTTCATGACTATCATTGAATCATATCTTTCATGACTATCAAAGAACCATACATTTCATGACTATCATTGAATCATATCTTTCATGACTATCAAAGAACCATACATTTCATGACTATCATTGAATCATATCTTTCATGACTATCAAAGAACCATACATTTAATGACTATCAAAGAACCATACATTTCATGACTATCATTGAACCATATATTTCATTGGAACTTTACTTTTAGGGACCAGGGCAAATATAAAGAAGCAGGAAATCTATTACACGATGCTTTAGGCATACGTTGTCAAACTCTGGGAGCTGACCACCCCGCAGTGAGTGTGTTATGATCACATGCTAGGGATTGGTTCAATATACAGAGAATCATCATGACCTAAGCATGCAACCTTTGCTATACATGAAGGGGGGGGGTAACTAATATTACTCATACTCTAGCAATATTAGGCATGTGAGGGCCTTTGGAAAAATGATTAATAATACTTTTTTATGTCACCACTACAAGTGGTGTCATATTGTTTTAAATCTCCTTGTGGACAGTGTTCGGTGTTTGGCGGATGGTGTCTGTAACAAATGGCAGGTGGTGACTATTTGCATGTTAATGCCTTGTATAACATGGACTTGCATGTTTAATCAAAATGGCCAAGTCCATTGTTGGAGCAGACAATACAAAAGGGGTGGATTGAAAAGGTGAAGCTTTAAGGAATTGACATGATGCTGTATGCTGAATTCTAGCCCTGGGTTCTGTTACAGAAATAACCATGAATGTTCTTGAATAATCTTTGCAGAGACCAGGGTAAATATAAAGAGGCGGCTAATCTTCTAAACGACGCTCTTGGTATCCGGGAGAAAACTCTCGGCTTTGATCACCCTGCAGTGAGTCCTGTCTAACATTTTGCTCGGCTTTGTTGTCTTCCAATCCCCGCATCCATCCCCCATTTACACTCTGGCTGATTATAGCTAGAACTTAATGTAGATTTCAGATTGATTTGATTTAAGTTTTAAACGATTTGTTCAATTTTAATAGAGTTTAACTGTCAAGTCCTTTTGGGAAGTGTTGTACAGTGTAATTCATTTTCTTGCATGGTTAAATGTGTCATTGATTTTTTTAAGTATTCATGTCATTTTATTTTCCCTGTAGTTTTTCAATTCAGATAAAATTGCTTTTTGTTAATTTCCTCCACAAGTTTTTGTTCAGAGATTGAATCTTCATGAACCAATGACTGATTAAGTTTGCATGATCATTTTTCGTATGAATCATTATTGCATGAGCTAATATTGCATCATTCAAAATAACATTGGCTTACATAACTTCAATGTTGCATGAACCGAAATGTGTCTGTCAATAAAAGTTGTATAAGAAGTGATGTATAAATATAACTTTTAATAGCTTCTCTTTAGGATATCTACATTATATTGTAAACCACTTGTAAGTAAGATATACGCACCAGTCATCAACAGTAGCACTGATAGAAAAATGCTCATTCAATATCACCATCCAAGATGTCCTAAGAATTGTACTTTTCCTCAATTTTGCATAAACCCAAAACAAAGCTTCGTATGGTGAAATGTTATGTTTATTATCTACAGTAATGATGAAACAGGTCCAAGGTCATCATTTAAAATGTTTTTCATTAGACATTTTGATTTTAAGGAAAATGGGAACGTTTGTCTCATTATATTACCCTGTGTTTATTTCCTATTTGTTTCTATCATTTATGTAACAATTTATATGTTTTTATTTTGTATTTAACATTCATGGCCATTTCTAATATACAAGGGGTGATCAATTAGTAATGGACACTTTACTTATTGATCACCCCTTGTATATGTGTGTTAATGTTTGTATTTCGAGTCTTTTGTCGTAAAGTAACACCATTGTGTCTGAGCAAAGCATATTCACTGATTTTATAGTTAACTTTCAAAACATCTAAGAACCCTGCCTTTGAGTTCTAATAAAAGACCATGTGCAGTATGGCAAGTGATTTTAGACTGTCATATCTTTCACCATGAGTACTTTCTGGACATATATACAGTGGTTTTTATTAAAACAATATGTTTTCTTTCAAGTGAAGTACCCATAATGATAAAAATATCAATCGAACAATTCGAAAATTTATGAATAGGGACCCCATGTCAACATTTCTTTCAAAATATTGAACCTATTTACTCAAAAGAGGATCTCCCTTTTCTGATTTTTATTGCATGAAAAGATTATTCAACAAGGGGTCTAAAACATCTTCAAAAATATAATTGTATTGAAAGTCTAGTTTTGAAGATATCAATTTTCGATGACCAAAATGATGCTGAAAACAATGGATAGCTTGAGTTTTCCCTATGGGAAAATAACATGGGATATGTGGTTTTCAACTTTAACGCATCTCAATACGCATCCCCTTTTCAGAAATTGTTCATATTGTGAAGAAGAAACTTTTGATATGTTTAAATTGAGAAAAGCAAGATTGTCTCCTTAGAAAATAAGCCTAACATTTTTTTTAAAGTGCCAGGGTGGGGCCCTAATCCATAATTTTTCAGAGAGTTAGATTGATATTTTACTATCATGGGGACTTCACTTGAAAGAAAACATATTGTTTTAATTAAAAAACATTATTTTTAAGGCCAGAAAGTACTCATGGTGAAAGATATGACTGTCTAAAATCACTTGCCATACTGCACATGGACCTTTAGAAACTACATCTTGAATCTTCAGTCTATCATCTATATTTTAATTCCTTTTTTGGAAAATGAAATTACAGTTTCAAGGGAAACTTTGGTGTGCTTTTTGAAAAGATTGCCACTCACTCTAATCTGCTGTCACTTTATGACCTCCAAAAATGATTGAAGACTATCAAGTGAATGCTTTACATACACGATGCTGAGACTTTGACTTGTCTGACTGGCTGTCATAAAATAGTACCCCACATACAAATACATGTATGAGTGAAATACATTTCAGGTCAATATGTTTATGTTGGCGCACCAAAAATGAAATTTTTAATTCAGGAAAAAAATGTGAAGATATGGTCTCTACTTCTGTCACAAGACAAGAAGATGGCTGTCTGATTGGTTCGTTACTTTTATCTTAAAAGTACAACCAACATAATTTCCGGGAATATCTTTCAATCAATATTATTCCGAGACCAATTTCCCTCATGGAATTCCCCAGTTCTCTTGAACATATTGAATGTCAGGCAAATTACAGTATCTCCTGTTTTAGTTATTATAGCTATATTAAAGACTACCCACAGGATTGTCACAGATATATTTTTTAAATTCAATCTTAACATGTTACATTTTATGATTCATACATTTCTTACATAACATTCTTGCTCAAATAAGCATATCAAATTGGGGTACGTTCCATGTTTGAACTTACTTAGTACATGTACTATTAATTTTAGAGATATTGTACAGCTTACTGATCTCCCTTCATTGAAGTTTGCACCCAGTTAATTGAGAAATTGGTTGAGAAATCAAAAATCCTACTTTCTACTTTCATGTTGTTCAAAATATTTTAAAAATCGTGAAAATTTGATGCTTTTTCCAATTTTGGACATTTCTCAGTCAGAACAGTTAAAAAAGAATTTGCCCCAACCAGCAATCTAGGGAAGCCAGTATTTATTTTAATATTAGATTAACTTAATTGTCAGTGTTCAGAGTTGTAATAATGGAGGAGAGACATGAGAAACCATGCTTATATGAGACAGCCAGTCACACTGATCAATAAATGTACTCTTAACATAATTAGGTAATATGCAGAGAAGTCATTAAGGCAAAACATATCTGGTATAAAAACTACTTTCGTTTTAGTTATATTATTTTTCTCAGCAGTCAGTTTTACTCATTCCATGTGTTTATTGTAATATTATAATCATGCTATGGACTTAATATACACTTGATTTCGGACTGGAATTATATGATACTGTAGTTGACTGAAATTGTACTATAATTTGATTAAAATGATATAGCTTGTGTATATTGTAGTTTTACAGCTAACCCCTCTTAGTTGAATACTTTGGGGACAAAACAAAAACTGTTCAAGTTTGGGTATTTTTATATAATAGAGGTTTGGAAAAATTAAAGTTAGCCCAAGTTTAATAAAAGTTTTCATGTTACGAAGGTTTTCATTTTTGAGGGATGTTCAATAAGTTGAGAGGTTGTACTGTATATAAATTTTGCCTGCTCTTTTTCAGGTGGCAGCCACTCTGAACAATCTAGCTGTCCTCTATGGGAAGAGAGGCAAGTACAAAGAGGCCGAGCCACTATGTAAGCGTGCTTTGGAAATTAGGGAAAAGGTAAACATACTGAAATTATTATGTTGTAACTTATTTTTACCTGTTCTGTACCCTGTAATCTATATGCAGTGTGCGTGCGTAAACATAGATGTAAACTGAGAGGATGTGATGAAAATCCCTTTTACTTACAAGGACAATGTCACAAGGACATATTATTAAGTATAAAAGTAAGATGGTACAGAATGAATGGTACTTGTAGAATGAATTGGTCATTTTGTATTGATAAAATATGTACAAAGCAGCACTTTCAACATTATAGTTTTCTGCTTTCTTATTTTAGGTATTAGGAAAAGATCATCCAGATGTAGCCAAACAATTGAACAACCTAGCTTTACTTTGCCAGAACCAAGGCAAATATGAGGAGGTATTTAACTAGCTATATTTAACCTTCATATATATAATACTGTACTATGAATTGAGAATTTAAAAGCACTTTTGATTAAAAAATTTAATTATTCTCTCAAGAGAAATATCAATATTGTTTAATACATATTATTAAGTTATATTTATATTGTTAAATTATTTGGGAAGTTCATAGTTTTAGTTAAATATATTTTGACCAATAAAATTCAGCAATAATAAAAATTATATACGACCAAGGCATTTGTATTAGCAGTATTATACATCAGATTCTGTAAATAAAATATATTTAAACCTGTAAATGTGACCATATATGGTAAATGATAATGTTAGGTGGAGCAGTACTATCAACGTGCTTTAGTCATTTACGAGGCAAAGCTTGGACCCGATGACCCAAATGTCGCTAAAACTAAGAATAATCTGGTAAGAGTTTATCGTAGACTATAGGTGGCGCCTTGAAGACTTGGATGTGACGCATGGGTTTTATATTTTTTGAGGTGGGGGTACATTTCTGAAAACTAAATAAATCTGAATCCGTTGTTACAACAACTGAAGTCATGGCTGAGAAATAGATTTAGAATTTTTTAAATGTTTTAAGAAATATGCCCCCAAGTTAAGATTTCTGATGCACAAACTTTTTTGTGAAGCACTTTACAACGGCATACTAACAACTAGGGTGTTATATACTTGGAAGAGTATGTCTTCCAGGTACAATAATATGGAAGTTGCATTTACCTTCAAATAATTTGAAAATCCTTATCTTTTTCTGACATGCAAACTGTTTATCATTTGGGAAATCTTGTTCATAAAATATAATGGGCGACTTTTGAAAAAGGAGGCTAGCAAGCTTAAATCATTTTGATTCATCATCAAAAAATATTTTGAGCAACAGAAAAATTACTGTATAACTCTTTGCTTAGCATTTGTTCTGTTCTGTAAATGTTGCAGAAGTATATGCTAAATGCTTACTATATTTTCAAATTTTATTTAGGTTTTGGCATGCAGTTTGTGCACTATGCATTGGCCCATGGTGTGATATTTCTTCCATAACCTCCATCTTTCTTGTCATTATTATCCCAACGAACGAAGTTCGGTAGGGATATAGTGAAGCCCTCCGTCCGTCCGTCAGTCCGTCAGTCCGTCAGTCTGTCAGTCTGTCAGTCCGTCAGTCAGTCAGTCCGTCCGTCCGTCCGTCCGTCCGGAAGATAACTCAAATATTAGTAGACGGATTTTCTTCATATTTGGTGGAAAGATGTATATTGATAAAAAGTTTTACGCAAAAAAAAAATTTTTCAAGATGGCCGCCGCTTTAAAAATGACGGGACTTTTTCGCAAAAATCATAAATTTTGCATTCTAAACAAAAGTAATTAATATTATTGTTTGAAATTTTGGTAGTATATTCGCAACATCTATCTATTTCACATATATTCCGTGTTTTTCATCCTGACCCCCAGGGGCCGTGTATGGGGGGTCAGGAAAACAGAAATTTTCGCTAATTTTTAGATCTTTCTGAAGTATAGCTTTATTATACTCAAATGAAAGGCAATTAAGAGTAGATTGCAAATATTGCATCTTTTTTCTGATTCGAGCCTCGTAAAATTCAAAATGGCTGTCTAATGTACGATTTCGCAATGATTTTTCGATCCCTTCAAAGTATGGCTATATAATACTCAAATTGAAGGAATTTTGGAGTAGATAACAATTATGGTATTATTTTTCAGATTTGTACCTCAGAAAATTCAAAATGGATTTTTTCAAGATGGCCGCCACTTTAAAAATGACGGGACTTTTTCGCAAAAATCATAAATTTTCCATTCTAAACCAAAGTAATTAATATTATTGTTTGAAATTTTGGAAGTATATTCGCAACATCTATCTATTTCACATATATTCCGTGTTTTTCATCCTGACCCCCAGGGGCCGTGTATGGGAAAACAGAAATTTTCGCTAATTTGTAGATCTTTCTGAAGTATAGGTTTATTATACTCAAATGAAAGGCAATTAAGAGTAGATTGCAAATATTGTATCTTTTTTCTGATTCGAGCCTCGTAAAATTCAAAATGGCCGTCTAATGTACAATTTCGCAATAATTTTTCGATCCCTTCAACGTATGGCTATATAATACTCAAATTGAAGGAATTTTGGAGTAGATCACAATTATGGTATTATTTTTCAGATTTGTACCTCAGAAAATTCAAAATGGCTGCTTTGCAGGAATTCGCAATTCTAAAATCTAAATTTTTCAATTTTAACCAAAGTAATGAGTATAATTGATTGGAATTCGGTAATTGATATTTTGTTCGTTGGGATTTGCTACTCCGCGGAGTTGCCATTATCTTTTTATTTTTATTTGTGTTATTTTTTATTGATTCTCTATGCATGTACATGTACATATTTCTGCATGAACACCTATTAACTGTTTTTCCTTAGTGTGTGAAGGCTTGGGCATACTATACAGCATACATGTACAGTAAACACTTCTTCCCTATGTGGAAATGAGAGCCCTGTCATAAATGAGAGATCCCTCAGTGATCTTTTCCCCCAATAGCCTTATATGAGGGAGATGGGTTTACTGTACATTGTGTGTAATGTTGTGACTATAGGTTGAGCGATACTACCAACGTGCACTAGAAATATATGTGATGAAACTTGGGCATGATGATGCTAATGTAATCAAAACTAAGAATAATTTGGTGAGCACTCTTAGAGTAAAGGAACTCAACCTCTATTACCCTATTAAAAACTAAAAGAAATATGTAAATTTAAATCAACCTTTAACTTTCATTATGGATTTACTGGTACAGACTCTCTGTAAATATCAATGCTTTTTTGAAAAGACTGATTTCCGTGATTTAATTTTGGGGATGTTTTAGTAAAATGGTGAATAATGATACTAAAAAGGTCTTTCTATCATTTTTATCATGACTTGATTGTTTGATAGTTATATATGTTATATATGCACTTGCATGGGACTATTAATGTATACATTGGTTGATTTGTTTATTCTTTTCTTTTAATAAGACACATTTACTAAAAATGCCTTTTAATATTCAGTTTTTTTTATTTCACTCAGCATATCTTTTTAGGAATTTAAAGGCATGTCTGATTCAGATTATAGAATTGGAAATTACACAAACATCACAAAAATTGATACAATGCGTCGTAATTAATTTATTGCTCTATAGTTCATCATACTAGTACTACGGTACTGATAAGTAATAATTAGTCCATTATGGTACTGATAGATAATTAAACAAAATGATACCATTAAATGGAAATGAATATCCCGGGATATTTCAAAGTGTTTGTGAATTTCTAAATGCAAACAACTTAACAATTTGAAAGCTTAATTAAAGTCAGTCATAGCAAGGATCACTTTGGAAAGGCATTACTTTACTTCAACCTTCCGAGCCAGTTCTTGCAGGTCAAATTGACAAGAATACTGCAATGTTTAACCTCTCTCATTGTAGGCTAGTGCTTACTTGAAACAAGGCAAGTACAAACAGGCAGAAATATTATACAAAGAAGTTCTAACACGTGCACACGAAAAGGAGTTTGGAAAAGCTCACCCTGACAGTAAGCCTATCTGGGTACATGCAGAGGAGCGTGAAGAAAACAAGGTGAGACTCCAACAAAAGTTTATTTTTTTGTCCCAAAACAGTCACAGTCTGACCCTTTTCAACCCTTGGATTTTTTCCTATAATGTCACCACCATAAGTAACAGCAGTTGGTATCCAGTGTCTGGTGTTCAATGTTTGTAACTAATGGCAGGTGGGGACATTTTGCATGTTAATGCCTTGTTTTGACTTGCATAGAGTAAATAGAAGAAAATGTTGATCACCTGATGCATTTAAAAGAAAATTCTATTAAATAGACAATTAATCTCTTGATTTTTCAATACACACATAAAATATGTACTTGTAAAAAAATACGACTTTAATTTGTTGAACCACTTTCAGCTAGAATTTATGAGATCAGGAGTTTTTTCTGGGCATGAGGATGTTCATGCAATATGGCCAGTTGGGGTATTTGTTTTCCTTTCATCAGCCCCCCTTTAGGCAAATAAGTTCACAATGTGTTTTCTTGGTAACTTTGAATGTACACTGTATAGTATATAGATAATTAATTGACATGTGATATTTTTATCCATAATACACCCCCAATTCACACTCTGAAATCATAGTACAATATACAGCACAGTACAGTTCATAAAGAGTATTGAACCATACAGTACCGTTTGAATATGGTACCGTATGGCATCATTGGAGGATGGTACTGTTGGCTGTGTACCTATCATTTAAACCTCCCTAAAATGTCTAGTTTTTTATTCCCACTGTTAATCATGCTTCAGTGTTGATAATAATAAGGATACTCAATCAGACACTGGACCAGAGTTCATTACCTCCCTCATGGAGAATAAAAAGGCATATAATACACCCTTGATATAAGCAGCTAACGAAAATTGACCGGTACGGGTCAAAAGCTGGAGCGGTACGGGTTAACGGTTTTATTTGAATTTAAAACAGCCATAACTTGCTCAATATTGACTTCCTCGTGTCTAATTTGAAATATATGATGCCTCCCGATGCTTTTAAGTACCCCAATTTTTTACAGATTTTTAAACGGACCAAAACTCTCTAAATGCGCATTTATGCTCTTTTCTCTCGAGAACGACTGTCTCAATTTCACGATAACTTTTATTTAGTACTTCTAACATATAAGATCTATTTTTCCCCATCAAGGTATGATGTAAATGACATGCTATTTACATCTTGTGAGTTTCAATGACGCGCGTTTGATTTTATAAAAAATGCCAAACTTTGTGAACATCATGCTTGCAGCGAGAAGACGGACCGGTTCGAGGCAATCTGCTTGCAACGAGAAGACGGACCGGTTCGGGGCAATAGCTGATGAAATTCTTTGTCACAAAGTTTGGCATTTTTTATAAAATCAAACGCGCATCATTGAAACTCACAAGATGTAAATAGCATGTCATTTACATCATACCTTGATGGGGAAAAATAGATCTTATATGTTAGAAGTACTAAATAAAAGTTATCGTGAAAATGAGACAGTCGTTCTCGAGAGAAAAGAGCATAAATGCGCATTTAGAGAGTTTTGGTCCGTTTAAAAATCTGTAAAAAATTGGGGTACTTAAAAGCATCGCGAGGCATCATATATTTCAAATTAGACACGAGGAAGTCAATATTGAGCAAGTTATGGCTATTTTAAATTCAAATAAAACCGTTAACCCGTACCGGTCCAGCTTTTGACCCGTACCGGTCAATTTTCGTTAGCTGCGTATACCAAGGGTGTAATAGTTATGTAATTCATCCAGTGTCCTTTTAATTCAAGGCTGTTTTATTGTCTTGCTTGGGTGTGGATTAGAATAAAATCTATCTGTTCAATTTCAATTTTTTTCAAAAAGTTTTTGGTACCTTAGTGACATCACTAATGTTTCAAATTATTTTTGATATGTTAAAACATTGAAGTGGCCCATTAAATATGGCATTTTATTATTGAAATAGTGTGTCCTTTGTTCAACCTTTGCATTGGTGTTAAAAAGATAATCTTTTTTGAAATGCATTAAGAAATATTTGATGATTAAGAAATATCAACTTTTTTTTGAAAAATGGCGGGAACTTTGAATATTTGAGAAATGAAATGCTCACAACTTTTTTTCAAAATTTTTTTTTGTTCAGATATCTCTAAAATCACTTTTTAAGTCCTGACAAATAGTAAATGAATGATAAAAAAATATTTTCAAACTTTAGACGGGGACTTTAAAGACGATGGAAAATCAGGAGTTGTAAAACTTTCAATCTGTGTAACATTTGCCTGTATTGTATACTCCCAATTCCTTTTGTTCAAAACAAACTTTTAGTTTAAGAACTAAATATCTATATATAGCTCAAGATGTTATGATGAAAAGGTTTTGAAAGGTACTTAATTCAGTATTTATTTATTTTTGCATTTTTCTGTTTGTAGGGAAAAAATAAAGATAACACACCATATGGAGACTATGGAGGCTGGCACAAGGCTGCTAAAGTAGACAGGTAAGAGTTAGAGTTAGTTAAATTGCTGGCATATAAGCCACAGTGTAGGGATTCACCCTTACAGGAATTTATGGTTTTCAGTGGGATACTATGGGTCAATTGGGGCCTGGTCAAGATTGTTCAGGTCACTGGATGTGTCAGGTTGAGTTTACTGCCTGTAAGGCTGATTGGTTCCTCAATCTTCAAGTAATCCCATGGCCTGTTCTCTGTGAAACCTGTTGTTATTAGCTCACATGGTGAGCTTTTGCAATCACTCACTTGTCCGTCTGTCTGTCCGTCCGTCTGTCCGTCCGTCAACAATAGTGGCACGTTTTAAAACCTCTGTCGATAGGATTCCTGTTTTAAATTATTTCTGTTCAACATCAATACAGAAAACTCCCCTATGACTCCTGGTTCAAAAGCTCGCCTATTTTCAAAATGGCCGCCACTTTTGTCTCGCGAAATTCACTTTTGACCCATTTGTTTTAAAACCTCTGTCGATAGGATTCCCGTTTTAAGTTATTTCTGTTCAACATCAATACAGAAAACTCCCCTATGACTCCTGGTTCAAAAGCTCGCCTATTTTCAAAATGGCCGTCACTTTTGTCTCGCGAAATTCACTTTTGACCCATTTCCTAGCTTTACAAATAATTTCAGGTGTCCTTCACTGTAAAAATCCATGTCAATGTAAAGGGTAGATATATGTTATAATATTGTTACAAAAAATCAGCGAAAAATTATATCCATTTTTTTATTTTCAGCCATTTTAGTTAACATTGATTTGTCTATCTGACTCGCTAAATCCACTTTCCGTCAATAACAGTGGCACGTTTTAAAACCTCTGTCGATAGGATTCCTGTTTTAAATTATTTCTGTTCAACATCAATACAGAAAACTCCCCTATGACTCCTGGTTCAAAAGCTCGCCTATTTTCAAAATGGCCGCCATTTTTGTCTCGCGAAATTCACTTTTGACCCATTTCCTAGCTTTACAAATAATTTCAAGTGTCCTACATTGTAAAAATCCATGTCAATGTAAAGAGTAGATGTATGAAATAATTTTGTTACGAAAAATCAGCGAAAAATTATATCCATTTTTTTTATTTTCAGCTATTTTAGTTAACATTGATATGTTCATCTGTCTCGCAAAATCCACTTTTGGACCATTTACCTAAACCCTCTGTCGATAGGATTTCCGTTTTAAATTAATTTTGTTCAACATCAATACAAAAAACTCTCCTATGACTCTTGGTTCAAAAGCTCGTCTATTTTCAAAATGGTCGCCATTCTTGTTCCGCGAAATTCACTTTTTGCCCATTTCCTAGCTTTACAAATAATTCCAGCTGTCCTGCATTGTAAAAAGCCGTGTCACTGTAAAGAGTAGTTGTATGAAATAATTTTGTTACAAAAAATCGGCAAAATATTATATCTGTTTTTTTATTTTCAGCCATTTTAGTTAACATTGATTTGTCCATCTGTCTTGCGAAATCCTCTTTTGAACCATTTGCTTAAAACCTCTGTCGATAGGATTCCAGTTTCACATTATTTTTGTTCAACATCAATACAAAAAAACTCCCCTATGACTCCTGGTTCAAAAGCTTGCCTGATTTCAAAATGGTCGCCATTTTTGTCTCGCGAAATTCAATTTTGGCCTATTTCCTAGCTTTACAAATAATTTCAGGTGTCTTGCATTGCAAAAAGCCATGTCACTGTAAAGAGTAGTTGTATGAAATAATTTTGTTCCAAATAATTGGCAAAAAATTATATCCGTTTTTTTTCTCAGCCATTTTACTTAACATCGATTTGTCCATCTGTCTCTCAGTCAGTCCAAAATAGTGGCAAGTGGCTTGAAATAATTTTGTTACAAAAAATCAGCAAAAAATTATATCCGGTTTTTTCTGTCACCATGTGAGCCCAGTACCCACGGTACTAATTTTTTATACTATGGGCCACATGACTCATCTCTACTTATCATCCTCAGATGATGTAAGAGGCTTATGAATAGCCTCGGACATTTTAATTCAGATGTTATGAGAATGTTATGTGTATTTGCCACTCTTTATGCCCCTTTTAAGCAGTTTTAGAACAGACTAAAGTAAATGAATGATCTTCTTGATTGTAGCCCAACTGTTAACACCACATTAAAGAATCTAGGCGCCCTCTATAGACGTCAAGGCAAATATGAGGCTGCGGAAACTTTAGAGGAATGTGCATCTAGGGGCCGGAAAAATGTGAGTGTGAGTAATATTTTGAGCTAACATTTCAGTATTCAAATGAATCAACCTTAAAAGTCACAGGAGGATGCCATTTTTGGATGTTGAATGATTTTAGAAGTTTAGGACACTTACAGGGAACAGGTGAGTTATTTATCAAATGCAGATACTAGTACCACTCACTTTGTGACATGAACAACACAATTAATGTCTGGAACACTGTATTTGGAGAATGGAGGTGATTGTGCTGAGTATCATCTTATGTTAAGTTCATAACTAATGCCTTGGTCACATTTGCTCTGATTTTCACTACGGCTCCCGGCCGATTGAGTATTTTGTTCAAAATTGAATACAATATTGAACAAAACACTCAATCGGCTGGGTGCCGGCTGATGAATCGGAGCAAATGTGACTGAGGCATAAGCAACATACATAACAAGCAATGGAGAGTTTTCATCATACAGGAACTGGTATTGTCATAGTAGCTGTATTGTGATTGGTTCACAGAGATGGAAGCAAATTACATTAACCAATCAGATTACAGATTGAAGTTGCCCAGATATTGTCATAGTAACTGTATTCTGATTGGTTCGCAGAGATGAGAGCATATTAAGTTAACCAATCAGGTTACAGATTGGAGTTGCCTGTTAGGCATAATGGAAACTCTTTACAAAACCTTAAAACAGGAATAGGTATGATATCTTTACATTTGGTCGCAACTACTTAGTTAATTAATGCATGAAATAATGCACAATTCTTGTGATTATTTACTCCCAGGCTTTGGAAGCTGTCCGGCAGACAAAAATTGCCGAAGTTTTAGGCGGTGAAGCAAAGGACCACCAACCCCAAAATAGGCGGCGCTCAAGTAGTCGAGAACGTCGACGTGAATCCATTGAAAATGTAAATGTCTCATACGAAAAGGGAAATAATGAAGAAGTGAGTATTGGAGTGGAATGGTTCGGAGAAGGGGTGAGTAGCCTATGAGTATGTTGAGTATGTTTGAGTAAATAATGTCAAAAAGCACATTCCAACATTTTATGAGATTACAGTGTCTTCTTAAACAATAATTGTGTTTATTTATGTTAATTATTTTTTAATGTTAACTTTGAGTTTATTTGAGTTATTAACTGGGCTTTTAGTCCCAGGCTTTGATTGTGTATGTTTGGTGTGAATGAGTTTAATTGTATTGTCATGGGATTGTCCAAATCCTTACAAAAATGTCATGATAGACAGATTAATTATTACTTAAAAGGACAAACTCTGTACCACTTAGGGGTACATGGGGCTTCATTTGTATTCAACATATTGTATGTTGTGATTCAGTCATAGTCATATTGAAATAGACATATGGTTGACTATCATGATATTTTAAAGGCTCCATATAATAAGTTATGAAAAATAGGAAATGAATGATAAAAATATATTTTCAAACTTTGCATAGGGCCTTTAATGAGTTGATCATTCTGTGTGACTGTTGATATTAAGCATTATGCATTATGCAGTTGCTTGTTTGTATGATTTCAATAAGCATGATGATTTGTTAGATAGTACATGTAGTGAATGATTGTTTTAGTTATTTGGTTGTTTTTGGTTAATTTCAGATTTTGTCTTTTCTTTGACCCTTTAACTCCCAATGCATGTGGCATGTAATTAAGTCTCTTTAAAAGACAATCTTTATTGTTGATGTATGGATATAATCAGTTTTTTTTCTTCTCTGAGATTTTTATTATTTGATGAATTTAAATTAAATTAATTCAATAAACTGATTTGAGTTTGCAAATCTTGATAATTGATTTAACTTGCTTCTTGTGATAATGCTTGAAATGTTTTGTTGCATTAATGTTGTCGTAAAATTGTTTATTGGGATATAACAGAAATATCGTCAATATGTTGGAATGTGTAAAAAAAGTAGCATCGCTAGTACAGTAAGTGAAAGTAGTAAAATAATAATAAATAAAAAATCTAAATTTTAAAATAGCAACGGGGCTTCAGTTTTCGTACAAAATATGTTAACAGCCTATCATGCAACTTGCTTCCTAAAATTTGTTTTGCATGAATTTAATATTTCCTAAGAACAAGCCGATTTGCATGATAACTCAGGTAAAATAAAAACAAATTATAACTGTATTTTCATTTAATATTGATTTGAAGTGTACATAATTATTAAAATGGGCAAATTTGAAGCTTTTCCTCGCACACTTCCTTTCCCTTTGTATGTGGTCCTTAGTTTTGTTGGTAGTAATTTGTAAATAAAAATAAGATGTGTTTTTATCATTCATCAGATCAACAAAATATGATTTTCATCAATTTCATCTCCGTATATTACCCATATATATATTTTATTGCTTTTGATGTGTTTTCATTTCATCATATTTCTGCTATCACAAACCTTCAATCAAAATTCAACAATTTTCCATATGATACAACCCTTGTGTTATCATTAAATTTGTTAAAAAACGAAATCCCCAAAAATTACTGTAAACAAGTTTGAAACTCTGAATTATTATACAAATCCAAGAAAATCACTATCTTTTATAAAATTGTATATATTATTACATTTCATTGTTTTTTATAAAATTATATTGAATTGCCAGAATGTGTTTTGCAAATTATTTTATTTTGCTTAGCACCATAAGCTGCATGTTGTTTAAATCAGAAAATTAAATTTTACCGAACCTCTCACTGAAGCCTCTCCGAAAGCCTTGTCTAATCAAATGTCAAGATTGTAAATTTTGGCTGATTTACTAACAGAGAAAAGGGGAGGAATTTATTATTTATAATATGCATGATATTCATCGTAAATTGAATATATGTTACAAGAATACCAAAATGGAATTTTACACTCTCAATATATCTTCACATAAATACAAAAATTTTCACTTGCTGTATGACGGTGCTGTGACATTGTATCGATTAGCTCACATGCTTATAGGCTTACTCAAATATATCAGTCCAACCAAATGCAATCACAAAACAATAGCAATTATGCTTTCGTGATCTTCTCAAATGAAGGATTTTTGAGAGGAATTCTCTTGTCAAAATGAGGGATTCTCTTGTCAAAAACTAAATTTTTAGTCATAGAGAATTCCTTGTCAGGAAGAATTCACAAATCTGGTGAGCCTATGAATTAATCAAGATTGAATGAACATGGCTGGATGTTGTCTGTTGCCATAGTAGACTAAATGATTGCATTTGCCCTGGTATTGATCGTCATATTGAGTAGACTGTCTAAAGAATCCCTAAACTCCAAAATGGAATATTAGATTTCAGTGAGGTCATCATGACCGCGAAAATTGTTTTTTCATCTCTTTCATCGTCCCTATGGACATTTATATCATAACAGAAAAATGTTGTTTTTATTATAATGTGTTACTGTACAACTTAAAATCTCTTTCACATATCTAGCTTTTTGTTAAGTTGCAGTTCGAAAACTTTGAAATAATTTAATTTAATCTTATTCTGTCTCTTTTGTTATCTATAAAATCACTGTACTTACACTGTACTATTAAAAGCTTCATTTGCCCATGTTGACAGATATATTATATTGTACACTTTGACTTATTCAAGGTCTCAAATTATATCTCGAATCTACCTCTTTTTGACCTTATAATGTGAAAACAGTACTATTGACATTTTAACTATCAAGGAAATCTTGTGTGAGGACTCTTGACATTTCTCTCTTTGTTTTTTGTTATTACGTTTTATCGTTCCTTTGTATTTTACTGATTTCAACGTGTTAAATCTTTAGATCATTTATGACTATAGACTGCTTGTTATCTGCTATTTGTTTTGAAGCTTTTCGAGCCTAGTTATTTTGAACAATAAATTCAGTCTCTCAAACCAGTTAGTTAGTAATATCGGGTTTATGTTTCCGAACCATTCCACTTAAAACTCATTGTTGCATTATTTGTATCATCAAAGATTGTGCATTATCTATGTCATAATCTTTACTGAAATAGATGTGTAGTTAAGCTCTAATCTGGGAGAAGGTGGAGGGAGAAAGATGTAGCATTATTTCACAAATTATTCTGAATAATTAATGAGTAAAAATGCCATTGATTCACAAAGATTCATCAATGTTGATTCATTTGGAAATTTAATCATGTCTCTGGAAATATCTTAATCTCGCTCGTGATGAATTTATCATTAGCAAGGTTAAGGTGACCCAGACACAGGCTTTGTGGACAATACAGTTAATGTCATCTCGGCATTTTTATTTTTGCAAAGGGGGTTATTATTTGCTAAATGATGACATCTTTCAGGAATCATAGGTGACGGGAAATAGACTTGGAATTATCCCCCTACCCTCAAGCCTTTCCCGAGTCTCAACTGATTTTTATCTTGACTGTGGTAAGAAACATATACTCTGATCATATTGAAATACATGTATTAAAAATTTAAATATTGTCTCCATGAACTGCCTTCAAATTACATATGTATTTTATGAGTAATGTTTCCTAAACATCAGTAGCTTTTTAAGAGTTGAAAGACATGAACAGTAAATGCAATGTATTTTGAATTTTTTCTTCCAAGCCCTTTCTGTTCCTGTTTTTATAGAGTCTATTCATTAGCAATGTGGAACTTCTTCACTTTTTATTAAAATTAATTGAATTGCTTTAAGGAATTCATTCAATTGTTATGTGAAAGTTATTCAATGACCACACTGCGTTAAATATAGATATAGATAAAAATCAGTTTTGATTGAATGAAAGGACCTTCCTGGGCTTTAGAGCATTGTATTGAAACGATCTATACAAATTCCATTCTCTATGGGCAGATGGGTAAACCCTCCTTTAATTTCTTGATAGTGAAAATGTCAATATGCAAGTTACACATTGAATCCCTTCCCATTGGAAATAATCAGACGGGGAGCAAATTAAACCATTGTTATAACAGACGTGATGTTCTGTCATTATAGAAATTGATGAACATTTCATGAAAGTTTTCATGAAAGTTTCATGAAATTTCACATTTGCTCTTCGTCTGTGCTGTTACTAGTCAAGCTGGAGGTAGGTGTGGTTTGAGACCTTGAATAGCCAAAGTGTTGGACAAAATACAAACACAATAAAACCAGAAATAATTCATACTTCGTTTGAATGCAGAACTCAAAAATGAGATGAAATAAGTTTTTATGGGCCCTGCATTAAAATGACGAAGTTGTTTATTTCATAATTTCTATTTCTGAGTTTTGTTTGTATTTTGTCTATATATGCACTTGGGGGAATCAAAATGTTCACACAGCCAGAATATAACTGGTTGTGATTGTGACCAATTTGATTACCCATCAGGTTTTGCAAACTTAATACTATTTAGTTTGGCCTAGTAGACCAGATGAGACAGCATATATAGTGCTAAGCATAGTATTATTTTGCATTGCCTTTTGGCTAATTCTATTATTTGCTACTTGACACGCCAGACTGGGAAATTGAAACGAAGTGGCTCATTCTCAAAATTGCGAGCTTCTATCCGACGAAGCAGTGCAAAACTCGTCCAGAAACTAAAAGGAAAAGGCACTGAAAATGAATGCAATGGAGGAAGGTCAGTATTAGTGTGATAGTTTTTGTGTTGTTAGTTTTACATTATTATCCTACCAAACAAAGTTCTTGTAGGGATATAGAGAAGCCTACTGTTCATCCACCCATTTTTTATCTGTTTGACGACGCATTTGTCTGTCTAGGTGATAACTCAAATACTAGTTGACAGATTTGGTTCAAATTTTATAGGCTTGCACATTACGAGCATGGGACCTCTACTTCAGAAGAACTTTCAAATATGGCAACCTAATTCAAAATGGCCACCATTCTTGTAAATAGTATAATGGTAACTTAAATACCAGTTGTCAGATTTGCTGCATAGGACCTCTGCTCGAGAAGGAATTTATAGAGTGATTTGATAAAACACGCTTTGTTTGGTGGGATTTGCTATTTTAGAGAGTTGCTGTTGTATATTCATAGTAAAATAGAGTTGAAATGAGAGGGATATGCAGAAAATCAAAGAACCAGACATGAAGTTAGAGAAAATATTCATGGCATATCATTTATTTTGGTACTAACTATAAAATGGGCCTTTACAAAACCCATGCTGTTAACATCTATAACTGTTTTTACTCTTGCCCAGTAAGTATATTACTTCCAGGTCTATTATTAACATAATGTAAGCAACTTAGAAGAAAGTTTTTTTCTTTTGAATTGCTTTCATAACATATTATCTAGTCTTACTTCAAGAGCCTACCCCCCCCCCCCCCTTATCTACTTCTCCAATACAACATACTGGTGTAAAGTAGACAGGGGGGAAGGTAGGGTCTTGAAGCAAGACTACATTTTCTTCAACCCTGTTTAACCCATCCCAATTTTCTTCATAATTTAGGTTGGTGTTCATCCACAGGTAGAATATCTTAACATTTGCAATTATTCCATCCCAGCCAGTTAAAATCATCAACCTCATAACCAATCAAATTTTACCCCATCCAATCAAATTTTACCCAATCCAATCAAATTTTTCAGTTGTCAACCAATCAACATTTTCCTTCTACCCTATCAAAACCAACCTTATCAAAATTTTCCCTTGATAACCAATCAAAGCTTTTCTTTCCTAACCAATCAAATTTTTGTCCTGTCAACCAATTAAAATTCTGCTCTTCCAGCCAATCAGCACACACTAGGTTCTCTTTTGTAGGAAACTGGTCCTGAATAAGTTGACAGTGACAGCGTATGATTTATCATATAGTTTTGCACAAATTCAAATGATTATATTATAATATACACTTATGTTTAGTTACATGTATTTGTGATTGTATATAAGAATTCATTACAATTATCGATTGCTTGCTTTTATAATATAGACACTCGCACATGGGTATATCCCGGGGGTTCACTATATATAAACCTTGACGGGGATCCTCGGCGCATGTGGGGTACCTTTTTCAACGTTTGGTATGGCAATGGACCCATATTTTAGGATTTGGTATGGGAATGCCCAGAAATTTCTGACTTCTGAGGTATGGCAATGGTCGGACTTTTGCTCTTCTGGTATGAGAATGGTCGTTGTAGATACGTTACCTAACATTCGTGGTATGGCATTGGTCCAGTAGTTGCAAATTTGAAGTTGTTTTGGATCGTTTCTCGAAGTATCTTCTTTCCCAGGGCCTTCTTCAACTTTTGAATTTTAGCCCTTTTCCCGGGAAATGAGGACCAATTATAGGCTTTGATGAAGTCTCGTGACATTTGGTATGGCATTGGTCCTACATTTTGACATTTGGTATGGCATTGGTCCCATAATTGGGCATTTGGTATGGCATTGGTCCTATATTTGGACATTTGGTATGGCATTGGTCCTATATTTGGACATTTGGTATGACCTTTAGGCGTTATTTTGGTTGGTATGGGAACATATTGAAATTTGACAGATTGGTATGGGAACATATTGATATTTGAGGCTTCAGCCTAGGACCCCCGTTGAGTTTTATATACAGTGAACCCCCCGGGGGGTATATACAGGATGTCAAGAAACAAAGGCACCTGGTGTAACAGAACCAACTAAACCATATGTAATGTGTCATATATAAAATATCTCCTTATTAGAGTTTAATTTTCGAGTTTACCAATAATTTCCTTCAGATGATTTCTGACACACTATATACGATTCAATAATTTTAACTGGAGAGTGCTGTTGTTTCTTTATATCCTGTGAAGAACATCTTTGTCCACTATCTGTCTATGCTTTAATATAAATACATTTAGTGAAGATTACCAAGCACTATGAGACCAGGACATTACCAAGCACTATGAGACAAGCACTATGAGACTAGGGCATTGCCAAACACTATGAGACCAGGGCATTACCAAGCACTATGAGACCAGGACATTACAAAGCACTATGAGACAAGCACTATGAGACTAGGGCATTGCCAAACACTATGAGACTAGGGCATTGCCAAACACTATGAGACCAGGGCATTACCAAGCACTATGAGACCAGAACTCTTCCATATTCATTTGAATATACAATATTGAAAGAAAAGTATCAATCTATGCAGGTTTTATGCAGAATCTTGTAGCACAGAATTTTTCACTTGGGGTTACATGTATTATTACACTGGTTAAATTTGAATACGATTTCTTCAATTTATTTGAATCCAGAGTCTATTGCACAGACGAATCTTCTGAGCCAAAGCTCTTTGACTGAAAATTTCTCTCCAGTCTCTCATTAAAGGCATCAACTATAGCTCATGTGATTATTTGGAGTAGGTCATTCATACAATCATTTTTGAAAATTTTGTTAAGCCCAATAGTAGTGAAAGATCATGCATGGACTGCATTGAAATGCTATTACTGGAGGAATAAGAGGTGGTGGTCTATATATAATTATCAAAAAAAGCTATTAAAGCATGTGTAAGATTAAATAACAACATGGATGCTTGAAGTATGAGTGGAGGTGAGCAATGGTGATATAACATTTTTTCCAATTCTTCAGAATTGCTAGAATTTAAACTTCACTTATATTAGAAGAATACGGCTATTTGATTTCACTTTGTGTTATGTTTCAAATTAAAGTTCCCTGTTAGAAAGATGATGAATCTCAGAAGTGCAGTTCTATAGAATTTTCAAAAACATATTTTTCAAATTGAACAGAGAATACGAATATTTTATGAAATTCCCATGAGATGATGTATGAATGACATTGAATGTATGAATATGTGTGGAAGTCGTGTTATTGTGGCATACCAATCAAGATCCATTAGATATGTACAAATTAAATAAATTCCATCGAGAATATATCCTGAATATAATATAATATAATATAATAAGAACATGTAGATATAGGCGTATATAATGTGTAATATAAGGGGCTAAACATAAGTAGGGGATCTAAAGATTGGCCCCTAATAATAGTATTAATATTTGTGAGCAGGGCACGCCTTAAGCGTCGGACAGCTGGTCATTATCTGGTTACTTTTGATACTGACCAGTTGATTTTTTCACTAGGTATAGGAAAATAACATTGCAACTGGTCAGTAATGCCTTTTTGACCAGCAGCTCTGGAATCCTTAAGGCATACACTGTTTGTGAGTACATGTATTTTTCGTGTTTCTCTTCCAAATTTTACTTCAAAAAATACCATGTGCGTCAGAACAAGAAATGTGACGAATCCCCTGTGCCTTTGTTACATTTCTTTACAATTTTAAACATGGTTTTGTCAGGAAATATGACAACACATGCCATGTTCCATTTTCCCTCATGGATACATTTTGATCATTTCGTTAATCACTTTGGAAAGAATCCATTTCTGCTCTCCATTGTCTTTTATTTGAATGGTCACTTATTATATTAACCTCTAGAATAAACCAACTGCATCACATAGTTGTACATGTACTGAATTATGTGATCACCATGAAGTCATACTGTTATATCATTTGTTTGTCTTATGTGACTGGCAGTTGCGTTTGGCATATTTTACAATTGTTATGTCACCACTAGAAAATAGAAGTGGTTTGTGTTCAGCGGTTGGTGTTCTGCAGTTGCCAGTTGGTGTTTGGCAGTCGGCGTCTGTAACAACTTGCAGGTGGTGACATTTTGCATGTTGATTCCTTGTTTACAATTGTTACATTTTGGTTCATGCCTTGTTTAGATATTATAACGTTGATTGATTGTTTGTTTTCAGCATGAAAAGGGCAAGCTCACTGTCAGTCCTGAACTCAAACAATAAAGAAAACAGCAGACAAGATGAAAAATATAGTGTGAGTATGAACTTATATAGTAATATAATTAAAATTATTATTATCGGTTCAGTGACTCATGTATCCATCTTTGCATGCCCTGTCTTCTCGTCATTCATGCGAGAGTCGAGTGAACGAAGATATCATATATCATCAACAGGAGAAAAATCAGTATTCAATTTGGTAAAAAACACGGAGTATTGTCTAATGTAGTTAAAAACAGTCACAAGACTATTAAAAGACAACCATTGAAGCAAGCTATAGGATGACCCAAAAAACAGAACCCACAAATCTGTTCTGCCGAATGAATAGTTCTGATGTTTTCGAGTCACCCTGTATTTATCAAAGTGTGACCACTTTTAAACCATGATTGACTGCTAATGAGTGATGATAGCTTGATGAGATCCTGCACCACTTCCAAACATCACTTTATCACACTAAAATGCATTTTCTGTAAAGAGATGAAAATACTTCACTACAGTACTCATTCTAACTCATTCTGAAGTGAAAAATAGAGGTCGTATAACCTGTTTGTTCACATGGATTTTGTTGTGATAATATTTTCATAGTAACCCTGACATCACTCTGTGCACAAAAGTATATGGAATGGAAACCAGTAAAATAAAAATAAAATCAAAGACACCATATTTGGTATTAAACTTCAAGGAAAATCCCTCTAAATCCTCTAAGAAAATGTCCTTTGAGATAAGTCAAGTTTGAATTAAGGTCATCTCCTCATGGGTAGGGTTGTTAGGCACTGCTTATGCCATGTGCTATATGTTATTGGTATCATTTGGGCATCTTAAGGTATACTAGAATCCATAATCCCTTGGGTACTAGCCATATTACTGTTTAAAGAAATAACCTCCTTCTAACCTAGACATTACAGTGCGGAAACCAATGTAACACACTGAGAATAAAAATTAACTGTGTACATGTGCACGGTGACTATCCAGGCCCTGTATATCTCGAGCAAGTTCCTGCTTACATCGCGAGCAATGAGCTCATGTTAGAAGTGGGGCCTTGAGAGATATGATAAAATATAGTTATAGTTGAAGAATGTCATTGTCCTGCAATTGAAATAGCTATTGTACTATGAAATAAGGTTGTACTGGGTTTCACTTACTAAAGTTCCATAGAAACGTTTATATTTTATCATGTCTCTCGAAGTCCCACTTCTAACATGAGCTTGTTGCTTGTGATATCAGCGGGACCTGGATAGACACCGTATTAAAAAAAGTGGCCATCTAGATTTTTCCGAATGTGGTCAGTGTATTTCTGGAATGTTTTGAGCTGAACTTAATGAAACATTTTCTGGTTGGCATTAAGATTTATTGAAACACCTTTCAAAAAAGTATACTTCATATTTAGAAAGTAATAGACAACCACTGATTATTATTAAGCATGGTTCTGTTGTAAAATCACTTTGCATGATCTGACTAATTTCTAGACGATCTCCAAACCCAAACTCGCAAACCGTGTACGACAGAATAGCTTCAGCTAGGCAAGTTATGCAGACTCACTTCACCTGGCTTTCTACGTTCTTGATTTTCAGCTTGTTCTTTTATGGCAGTTAGATATGTGGTTTGCTGACATTATAATGAGCATGTTATATCACTCCCCCCAGTTTTCTGCAAGTTAAAATGCTCAATTCTGCAAGTGAAATTAGTGAATTCTGCAAGAAGAAAGGGCTAATTCTGCAGAAATTCCGCGGATATTAATGGTTTTCGAACCAGTAAACGGGAAAATATCGTGATAGTCAGGTAGTCAGTCACTACATACATGCTGCCATCTAACGGCAGAAATCAAACGATGGCGTTTAGAATTTTCACTTCGCATAATTTGGGTTATTTCTGCAAGGGATTTGACTGAAAACGTGTCAAATTGTTACAGGTAAGACTGACTCTTTTTAAACTTTTGGAAAATATATGGATTCTGCGGAAAATTCCGCGGAAATTGACCAAAATAGTTGATTCTGCAATTCCGCGGGCAGAGGCAAATTCCGTCCGCGCTCTGCAAACACGGAATCCTGGGGGCAGTGTTATATAATGACTTAAGAATGCCCCATCTTACTCAGCATTCATTTATCTAAATGCTTACAAAGAACTTCCTGTTGTATTTTATGAATTATGATTAGATGTTTTTATTAGTTCATATGTAATCACATCTCTGTGGTATAGCCATTGTTACGGCAATTGTTTTTGAAACCAGCAACAGTAATCAGTATCAGCGTTTGGCATCTCTATCATTTATCAGCCATCCTGGATGTTTTTAAAGCTATTAATAATAATGTTCCATTTCAACCATGGTTTGCTCCCCCCCCCCCTTCAAAGCAAAGTGTAGCAGCCCTACCATATATTGCTGTGAGCGAATCTTCCTTGTTTTTCATACCTTCTGAATCCTGAGTAGAAATATACATCATACATTTAATACATGTATGTGGTATGTTATGTTACCATAAAGTGCATGGTGTCCCGTCCCATTATTTAAAAACATCATATATCCCAATATCTCATGACAGTCTGTATTGCAAACCTGATTTTGCTTTCAGTTTTATGCTTTGTGTTTATCAGATTTCATTTTGTTGTATATTTAAAAAATGATGCACCTTGATAGCAAAGATTTAGTATCCTTTAGTGATTTTATGAAAACTTTCATCTTTTTTTCCATTTAAAAACTCTAATGAATGATACAGAATAATGTAAGACGTATTTGCCCAAAGTCAATTTTAAAAACTTTCTTAGACTTTTAATGTTCAATGATTACCATGTTCATGTGATCATATACATGGAGGTATAAATCAGTTTTGAGACGTAACCTAAAATTAACCTTGTTCTAACAAGCCTGTGTTTGTGTTGTTGATTTTAGAAAATAAATATATCTAAACAAAATCATATGCCATGTGTTCATGTATTGAATTCTGTACTTGCAGGAAAATAGAAGATCAACGAGCGATTTATCATTTAAAAGTGAATTATCTATACGAGGGAGAAGTGGTAGTTCTGACCAATTGGCAAAGAGGACATTCTAGCGGAAGAACTGTCAAAACAATGTAATCTGTAAATATCGTGCTTCAAGTCATATTGTCACGCTGTAGCAGATTTAACCAGGTCTCCTTAGATTAATAATTACCACATGTAGTAGTATTTATTATAATAATTGTAGATTTTTATTATTTTTATTTTGGACCTTAACTGTTACTAATAGGTAAGGGTGCCAATTATGGAATTGTAAATATAGCATAGAAATGTATGGGTTTTTAATAATATGAAGCACATAGAACTTTATTAATCCAATGGGACCTGGTTTTATATCAAAATAATAACTGCCAAATGTGTGCATATCTTTTGGTGTTAACGGACATTTATCCAAAATTATATATGGCCGTATATGGCAGTATATTTTAAACCTAGCTAATATTTCACATGCTTATTCCAACTACTGCCTGAAATTTTGTGCACAAAATGAATTCTGTAAATAATGTTTTGCGCACTTTTTGAAAATTGGGAGATAAAAGTGTATTTGAAATATTCCCTAGGTTAATTCCTACACTGTTCACTTTCAAACCATCTGTAAAAACCAGACATTAACCCTTTCCCTCCCTGTACATAGTAATTCGATGATTGGGATGGAAAGGGTTAAAATAAAAAAAATCAGAAAAATGCATTGAATGTATTATTATAGTGCAATATATTATAACCTGAGTGTATATAAATCCAGTGTTCGTTCATGCATGCTTTATCAATGTGAAATTATTTTTAAAAAAACCTCCAAATATTTTTCCTAATGGATATGATTGCCCCGAAGAAACGTGCAAAGTAATTTCCCCAAATTATTGCAAATAGACAAGAGTTTCTTTACAGAAGTTGAGTAGAAGTACACAAATGCTTTTTAAAGGCTGTTTTACCTCCCAAAGTTTCCAGAGCCATTTTGAAAATATTTGGAGGAGAGTAAGATATGAACTTGGTCTTTGCAGTAAGTCGCATATTTACATTCCATGGTGTTTGATCTTTATGTGATTATTATTCCCAGAAATAAAATGTTATTGGGTCATGCTTTTATGCAAAAATACGTGCAAATATGTGGAATAATCAAGACATTGATTTCCATGTATTTTTGTAAAGTGCATTCTAAATTGTAATAGAAAGGATTAGCGAAGTCCAAATGCCCGAGTATGTTTAAAACATGACCAAATTTACATCTTAAAGATGGGTTTTGACCAAGTTTTACATTTCGCTAATTGTATAATTTGTTATTACCATTTTTGCCTGGTTTTTACAGATGTTTGCGCCACCAAATGTGTTCACTGTCTTAGAAGTATTAAACCAAAATCAAATTCATTTTTGAGCTTAACCCTCCATGGACCATTTTTGAAAATATATTGATAACATCATAGAGAAATAGCTCAGTGTGTGCAATAGAATGGACTTCATAGAAGTTGGAGCTGTTTGAAGTTAAGGTAAGGTGATCCTTATCATAATGGCAATGGTGATGGAGGGTTAAAGCAATTATACATGAAAGAGTTAAACTGCCACATTATAATTTCTTTCATGTAAAATGATTTTTGAAGCATGAAAAAAAGATGAAGATTTAGATTTTGAAAGGTGAAATTGTTTTCATTGAAACAATGTTTGAAATGTTACTTCTAATGAAAGTGTGAAACAGGAGAGATGATCTGCATTGATAATGTATTGAGATATATCATATCAAATAAATTAAACCTCACATCTCTGCTATAGAAGGCATCAAAGTATTCGCCTGATCACAAAGTTAATTTTCACTTACAGACTTAACAACCCCACTTAACCACACACAAAAAACAAGCTGGAATTTTTGATAATAATTGTGACTGACCTTCTCCCCAAATTGAAGCGAGGAAGTGTATCAGTGTTTTGGTCTTTGTTAATGAAGCACTGAATTGACCATTTGATCTTGTTAAACCAAAGCTCAACATCCTGTTATAAAATGGCCTCCAATTTCCATTTCGGGAGGCCATTTATTTCGAAATTACACTTTCATTAGAGATTATCATGATAGAGATTGTAATGTGGAGAAATGACAGGAAAACAAATTTGAAAAACAAATACAGTGTGACATCTAATGTTTGGAACTAGCTCCTCTCTAGCTGACTTCATGTTTAGGCCCATGGGCTTATAAGCAGTCAAACTCTGAATATTTACATGGGCTTGTAATTGGAAATGTAGGACAATTTGGTGTAAAATTTTTAGGCGAATTCAGTGATTGTACATTTAAGTGGAATAATTTGAAAGCTGGTCTTAATCGTATGATAAACTATGTACTGTATATAACTAGTTGTGAAGAGAATTTAGGACATGGCTTTATATTGTATATTGTACTTGCCTATTTAATACATACATGTTCCATATATAGATTTCTCTTTCAAATGCACAGTTGGCAATATGTCGATATTGCCAGGGTGGCATTTATTGTTTTATTTAATTTTTTAAATTGTTGAGTTGTACATTATAAAATTGGGAGATTCTTTTTCAATATTTGGAGATACGTTTGTTTTAAATATTTCGAAAATATGTTATGCTGAAACTGCGTTCAGTTTCAAGATTATTTAGGTGCTGTTTTATAATTCAAATAATCCCATGTATCCTCTCAACACTGTAATTTGTCTTTTGGAAATGTACTTGTGCACTGTGATTATACTGTGCAATGTATGTGTGCAGTGCGATTGTACTGTGCAATGTGCTTGTGCAGTGTGATTGTACTGTGCAATATGCTTGTGCAGTGTAATTTTACTGTGCAATGTGCTTGTGCAGTGCGATTGTACTGTGCAGTATGCTTGTGCACTGTGATTGTACTGTGCAATGTACTTGTGCACTGTGATAGTACTGTGCAATGTACTTGTGCACTGTGATGGTACTGTGCAATGTGCTTGTACAATGTTGAGAGGAAATAAGGTAGATATGTACATGTCTGTTAGTGTGACGCACTCTGACTCAAAGTCAATCAAAACATTGTAACATGGAGGACATTGACTCACTGAAAACATTAGTAAAAAGTTCATTTATTGATTGCATGTTTCTTACTCTTTATTGGAATTTGTGTGGATTTCACCACCATGGTAATATTGTAAAATATCAGCCAAGCACACTCTTTGGTCTGGGCGATTTTGTTGCTAGAACTGGATTTAGAGCTACCATTGCTATATGTGCAGGTAATTATTGAAATGTGTTATCTGTCTTAGGATTTATGCTTCAAAAACATCAGCTTTGTAACATTTTAAATGAAATGTTGAGTTTTAAATTTTTAACTAGTTTCCGCTAAGTACTGTTCTTGCTGGAGGGGGTACCCATAGGTAGGGTTGTTCCAGATATTTCAAACTGTTCCCCTCCCCCTCCTTTGATTTATAATAATACAACATGGTGTTAGCTTCATATCAAATTGCATCATTTGAAAACTTGCTTTTTGCACAAGTTTCCATTTTTGTATGATTTGAAGAAAATACTGAAAAATACAATTTTTAAGGGTGAATTTTATCAATATGCATGTATCCATTAGCTTTTACTAGTATGTGATTAGAGTCAAACTCTAATTAAGATGGTTAGTAACACAAAAACAATGATACATAGGATGTAATTCACGTTAGATCAATCACAAAATTGTTGTTTGGACATAGGCTACACTAGAATTCATCAATAGTAAAAACAAAATCTTCCTATTTGAAGTTTATATTAATGACTTTACCAATGTGTAAACATGAAAGAATATTATTGTATCTAGGTAATAGTAATACTGAATTCCATGTACATGTATTGTAAAACATGTTTGTTTTGGCAAACGTTAAACTTCAAATAAATCGTCAGTACAGCTTTCAATATAATTTATGATGTTATGTCTTTTTATGCTTCCTCAACAGTGGTACATAACATGGGCATCACCTAGAACCTAACATACATTTAGTTTACCTGTAGTATATCTTGTATGAGGGGCCTAATTTTGGGATACAAGTAGCCCCTTGCATAAGATATGAAACCAAAGTAAGCTGATGGTATATTGGTAGAACTTGGAGGGTACCCATGTGTGTATATACTATGTATAATAGGTTCCAGTAATAAGAATGTGGACAAGACAGGTACAGTACAATGAATACATGTGATACAGTACTGTAATTCTAGTCATATTTCTTTGCTATTATACTTCTACTTTCCACATTTTTGTTCAAATGCAAATCAAAAAATATATGGCAATTTAAAAAGTTTTTAGAAGCATCAAAATGTCTTTCAAAAAATATATACAGCAGTCTATGAAAAGAACCAAGCTATATCACCACCAAAGAGTTACAAAAAGTGACATTCTGGATTTTGATATATCTTGCATGTATCTTATGCAAATCTTCAAAAAGAATAAAACCAATTTCCCTCCCAAGTCTTATAATTTCCAATCACTATTGAGACTGTACTAGTATTTGGCAATTTGCTGCAGGACGTACAGATATGCAGTAATAGATTTGTTTTACAAAAAAGTCCTGACATTGGGTGATTAGAGCATATACAGGGTGTCTCAAAAAAATGTACCCAAAAGTATATCAAGAGCACAGATAAACCAATCAATATTTTCAAACATTTTTTGCATGTTGATGTAGCCAAAACATGAAAGTTTTCTCCCCAATACACCGTTTTTATTTCAGCCTTGTCTTTTTGATGCTTTAACCCTTTACCTTTTACACCACACAATCGATGTAACCTCATATTTCGATGACAGCCTATATCCTTACTGCTACATTGTTCATCACATTTGATAATAATTCCGGTGGAATGTTTTGGATTTCTCTTTGGATGTTGCTCTTAAGTTGTTCTAGGTCTGTTTGCTTGGAATGAGCATTAAAACACTCCTTCAAATAGCCAAAGAGAAAGATGTTTGAGGATGACGATGGCAGAACAAACACAGATAATCAGGTCAATTATCGGCATATTATTCAGGAGTTACCTTCCAGAGTTAAGCAGGCTAGCCTGGAGACCAAATCATATCCAAATGAAAACACAGTGGTCTCAAATTGATACACAAACAAAAGCTACACTAGAATCCCAAGCAATGCCGTTTCTTGAACCTCTGAGCTCTCTGTATAAGGGGGCTATAAGACATTGTGAGGGCCTCCCTATTCACTATATTTGACAGCCCATACTTTTTTCTCTGAGGCTATTTGAAGGACCATGTTTATGCTAAACCCAAGCTAAATGACCTAGAACAACTTAAATGACTTAAGACCAGCATCCGAACAGAAATCAAAACATTCCACCAGAAATATCAAATGTGATGAACAATGTAGTAGTAAGGACGCAGACTGTCATCGAAATATGAGGTTACATTGAATATGTGGTGTAAAAGGTAATGGGTTAAAGTATCAAAAAGGCAAAACTGAATTAAAAACTGTGTATAGGGGAAAAAACTTTCATCTTTATCTACAAGACCATGCAAAAAATGTCTGAAAATATTGATTGGTTTGTCTATGGTGTTGATATACTTTTGGGTACATTTTTTTGAGACACCCTATATATTACAAAAGTGTGACTGTTTTTAAACCACTCTCATCTGTCCCTATCCCTTCTGGTCCATCCTTGCTGCAAGGGTATTTTACAAGTATATATGTATGAATTTGAGCATAAATGAAGTCCTTTGAAGAAGGATGTTCTGGTCCCTACCAACAAAGTTTGGAAATGGAGGAAATAGCCCAGAATTCATAGATGAACTGCGTAAAGATGAATCTCTTGAGGGTCATTTTAACATGGGAAATAGGTTCCTCGATAGACTAGACCTGGCATGTGATAATTGAGTTCTATGAATTCTGGGGTATTCATGGATACTTTCACAGGGATATTTGGGATTTGTCTTTTATTCATCCTAGGCATTTTCTTGTCTAATAATCACAATCATAAAGTGTTACATATTGATACATTCACTTGGTACTGGAAAACCCTTCAAATTCTACAATTGGGTTTTGAAATGTTGCCAAAAGTTATCAGATAAATTGCTGGTTAGTATATCCGTTCCATATGCTTATATTATGATGAGTTTGTATTTTGGAGTTAACCAACTAGGAAGTAAAGTCAGTTGATTAACTTTCCTCCAAAAACTGAATGGATGTTTTTACAAATGTAATATATCAAATAACTTATAATTCACATATTATTGCTTCAGTCATTTCAATTACATCAATTATATGTAGCAAATCAATAAACATTATCTTCAATTATAAGGTTATGTCCGAATATGCAAGTAAAACTATTACGAAGTTAGGAGGATGTCTAGAAAATAGAATGGCTTCGAAAAGAGCCCGACCAATGAAATTGTGTTTTACATCTCGAGTAGGTGTGTACGACATTATGAGCCGGTTCGTCTAAAATATCCAAATTTGTCCTTATAACTCCATACTCTGGATATAAAAGCACTAATTCTGTCTGCAACACAAAAGTTGAATATATGAAGCTTCAATAGCAATAAAATTGTAGGTGAGTACAACGTAGAAGCATGACAAAAACATCTTCAAATGTACACGTGAAAAAAATGTGGAGGTCAATTTTTTCTGTCTACGTGGACTGCTTACTTTGATGTTCAGGTGTAAACATATTGATATTCCTCAAGTGCTACACTTCTAACGTGTGTCTGTCAACCATCTTCTAATTGTCTAGTTTTTGTACAATTCTTTTTGTTCCTCCATACATTAGTGTATAATTTTTGAATGGGAATGATTCAGTATGGCATCGCATCACTATCTTCAAATATGGCACAATTCAAACTCATCTGGTTCCAGGACTGATAGTCCTGCGCCATCTCGCATACTTTGTCTGTATGGTGAAAATTTTGGGTACAAGCTATGCGGACTGCATAAATTTTGAATGGGAATGATTCAGTATGGCATCGCATCACTATCTTCAGATATGGTAGGCTTCAAACTCATCTGGTTCTTGCTATATTTGCACATAGCCATCTTTAGATAGATGGCTATGCCCATTTTAAAGGTCTTTTACAAAAATGTAAGAAATCTTGGAAACATGTACCCTACGTCAATCGATGCAGAACATTCTAAGTATCGTTTTCCTGACCATATCAGGCGATCCGGAGTCGGGAAATAGTTTAATTGACGAAAAATATATTTGGAACTTGTTATTTTCCATATCGTCTGACCAGGAAGTCTTGCCAATGTGCATGCGTGTAACCGGAAGCGGAAATCTCATGGCATAGAGGCGCATGCCCATTACCCAACTTCCTGAAAAGCCATCTTGAAAATGATCAACTCTTCGACATTTTTCCTCAATATATTTCTTCTTCCACTCTGGATAGCCCGATATGGTTAGAAAAACGATACTATAGAATGTTATGCATCGATTGAAGTAGGGTAAATGTTTCCAAGATTTCTTATATTTTTACAAAAGACCTATATAAAGGACTGGGAATATCAACATATGCAAATCTATCTCTCAGGAGATAGCTTTGTGCAAACTAAGTAATCTGGTTCCAGGACTGATAGTCCTGCGCTATCTCGCATACTTTGTCTGTATGGTAATAATTTTGGGTGATGCGGCAATGGCCGCTACCTTCTCACCTAAGATGGAGGACAGAGAGTGTCGAATTCGATATTTTGGGTTTTTGTCGAATTAAACTACATACATGTAATTTATGATTGACGTAATGCTTTGATATTTGAAATTGATAAGCCATATATATCATTTTGTGATATTCTAACTATGGTTGACAAAACGAGGCTGATACAGTTGTGCATATATCATCAAAATCTTAGATTTAGATTTGATCGATGCATAATCCAATTATCTAGATGCGAGTAGGTAGTTAGTTTCACCACCAGGTGGCTGATTTGGGTTAAAAGTTAAAAGTGGATCAATTCCCATATGATCCTTATGTGTCTGATAATTATACAAATGAAAATATGTCCAGTAAAGGAAAATATTATCTGCTCAACACAAGAAAAGATATTTCACTTTTTGTGATTTTGTAACATGGGGTCTATGAGGAATCCCCCCGACCTAAGTCACATTTTCAAAGAAGATTAAATTTTCAAAGTTGATGAACGCTTTTTAAAACTACATTTTTAGATGCAATTTTACATGTAAAATTCAAATATAATATCCGAATATTTAATGATGTAAATCAAGATTATTTCTTTTCACATCTAGTATATTGAATGGCAGAGTTGGTAACTTTTTCTCAATGCACTTTCTGGCTATTTGATTACAATACTTTCTTTAGCGAGGCGTTACAAGTATAAAACCTCATTATGTAACCTAAGCAGTTGTAAATGCCTGCAAAATTACTCAGCGACAAAACAACTGTGATATGACATCAATAGATCACGCTAATTGATATTATGACCACTATTGCCATGTTTATCAATTATGTATATTATCTATACATTAATATATTTTTTATTTATATTTAGGTAGTGACAACTTAAGCATGACAATGACCGAATCTGCACTGGCCATGGACCCCCAAACATTGATGATAGCAGCTGCTATTATCATTGGGGCGTTTATTCTAGTCTACCTAATTTCTGTGTTTGGAATCCGTGAGCGTTCTTATGAAGAAGCACTCGAGGCCCAAAAACAGCGTCAAGAAGATGATAAACAAACATCAAAGAAATCTAAGAAAGACCAACGGGCTAAAAAAGGATTCCGTCGAAATAAGGGAGATAAAGAAGCATCGAGAGCTTCTCCAGAATCAGAAGAAGAAATTCCACACAAGATGGTGGAATTGGAAATTGAGCCTGAAATAATCGAACCATCTGAAACCACACCCAGGAAACGTAAGAACAAAGCAAAACCTGAGAAATCCATTTTGTTGAACAAAGATGAGGTATCGTACCGTCAAGATGAGTCAAAAGTCCATGAAGCCTTCCACCCTAAGTCACTCCCAAGGGATGAGATTGAACAGAAACATGCACATGAACAGGTCACTGTTGTGGAGACAACTCAGACTAAATCCCAGAAACGTACAGTAAAGACTGAGGTTATCACAGAAGAAAAGGTGAAGGTGGTTGAGAGTGAGCCAGTGAAATCTGCACCAGTTCCGAAAAAAGAGAAGAAGGAACGTAAATCTGATAACAAAGGTATTGTTATATTTTCATATCACTATAGATAAGTGAAACTATAGTTTTTTTACACGACATGCATCTGGATCTCCTTGACTTGAAGTGTTGGAGATGTCATGAAATTTATGTGTTTCCTCTTGAGGCAGAGTAGCTCTAGGTTAACATGAATCTGCTTCCTGTATACTTTATCTAACGAGGCCAATCTGAGTTTAGCTTCATTCAGTTGAGTTATGAGTTGTCAAAAGTATAATGTGGCAGAAATTGATAATGTACATGTACAATATGGTTCAGCTGTAACAGGTTTTACGATATAGAATCGAAGTCTTCCATCTTCGACTCTAATTTGACAATTTTTGCCCTGATTTATTTGTACAGGTTTTATGTCAGTATGACAGTCCCTGCTCATGTGTCTACCACAAATAAACCATGGGGTAAATATCCCTGATGGGAAGGGGGTATAAACAGAGACAGCAAGGTTTTCTAGTTTTTTTTGCAAAGGTGATACTTTGCTAAAAAATATTATCTTGACAGGAAAACATGTGGAAGCGTAATTCCACTTCATGTTTATGGTTTAAAAAGTTAATATTTTAAAGTTATGGTGACTTTGGATATATGTTGACATTCCCAACTCAAAAATCTACGAAAAAAGTTCAGTGTTGGTAGGGCTTCACTACAGAGGGTGATTCATACAGAAGTCAGTACAGTATGTGAGGTAAAAGGGTGTTCACTAAGAGCAGATTTTATTGTACTGTATTCCATAATTGTTGATCATTGTTGTTACACATTATTCCTAGGTTGACCTGGTTAGGGTAGGCAACCACTTTACAGCAAATTGATACATACCATATGCCAGTTCTGATTACCCCAAACATGTAAACATTTAGTGTATCTATCAAACTACTGCTAGGGGGCACCTAACCTAAAATTATAAATGTGGCTTTGATCTGATAGATGTCTATTTTATCCTACTTTATCAAGTAGATTTGTCAATAAAATATTGTAAAAAAGGATATGAGCATAATGGCTCTATTGTATCCTCTTTCCTGGGCTAATATGTATGGATCTAAAACCCACTAGTGTGGGAGTTCTCTTGTAAGGGTACATGTAGATAGATGTTGTGGTATCCATGGTTTTACTCAAATAATAACATAGCGATTTGTGGAATAAGCAAGGGTCAATGTAGAATGAAGTCACCTCTCTAGAATTATAAAGCAATGCTAGAATTTCAGACACTCAGGTAGAGAATTTAGGTATGCCAAGGCTAAGAGTAACTTTTCCTTGAACATTTTGTTTTATACTCAAACCCTTTAAGTTCATACTCCCATTTTGATTTATCAGAGTCTCTTTATCTACAGCTCGTGTCTCTATCCCATGGGATGGTCATGACTTTGGATCCTACAATGGCACACTCCTGGTCTTGAATAAACCAGACTTTTACTTTACCTCTGTGAGGGAGGGGGGAATTGTTGTTTAATTGAATTTTTACAACAGTTTCTCCAAGTTTTGAAACCATTACCTTTATATTGATTGAGGCATGCCAAATAATTGTGATAATCAATGTCTCTTCTACCTTTTGAAGAAAGACGTTGGTCCTCTGGTAGTAGAATGGTTGTTTGCCCTTTTCAAGATTGTTTGACAACCAGTTTGTTTGGAGACACACAGGGTTCAGAATAAAATTGTGCTATGCTCAATGCTAATATGCATTCATTCGGATACTCATCATATCTTTCTGTTTCATTAAAAGCGTTTCAACTCATTATGTGACTAGGTGTGATAGGTATTACTTTATTACTGCCCTGAATACATTACATAATAGGCATTGTATTCTATAGTGGGGTCATTAGATATTAACACAGGCACGGATGATGTAATCTCCACAGATTTTATAAGATAAAAGCTCTCAAAATACTCCTCAGATCACAATGGCATATCGTGGCTGAGAAAAAATAAGATATTAAAGTTTATCGTGATACATGTTCATTTATATCGTCTTTTTATAATCAATTGCTTTTCAATCTTTATTTTTCCGTGTTGACTTTATCGATCATACAAGGACATTTTCAACTTGGCTTTGGTTAATTTATCTCAATTAGCTAATTGAATATTTTCTCATAATATGACTTCTATATCATGAGATTATTTCTGATCACCTACCACTATACAAATATAGTCCGATGTCATCGTATACTATGGCAGTCACATTGACCTGGACCTATCAAAAAGATATCCCTCTAACTAATCAGGTTAAGTTCTTTGTAATTTAATAGTGAAATGTCTGAGATTATAATTGTTAGTATTTTGGCCATCCTTGGCAATTCCTTCTTTGAAGGACTTCATTGATGCTTAAATTCATATATAAAATACTATATACCCATCTTCGTTCACTCGGCTCCCATTGCAGTGAAGACCGAGCGTGCGAAGATGCGATATACCCTTGCTGCAAGGATGATCCTTTCCAATGGTATTTCAATTTATTCCATATATTACACATGAGCTGGGACAGTGATGCCCGATCTTGAAGGATGATTTTGGCTTCATGTCTTTGTTTTATGGAATCTTTTATTTCTCTTGAAAATCTTGGATTGATATTAAAGACTGCTGTAAAATTTATGTCACCGTACCATCTGTGTTATTACATGTCACAATCATAAAGCCTGATGTGAATATAAAATACATTTATATTATTCCATGAAGGAACTATTACTAGATTGCATCCTGTTTTACTTCATAGAAATAGCTCTGTTTTCTAACCTGTCACTCTGTTATAGGAATGCAATGTTATGTCTTCATTTCAATAAAATCTAGTTTTCCTCATAAGGCCTTTCTAAGGATATCTTGTGTCTGTAATTCTGCTGTATTAACAAGAATTCTCACATAGACAAAAAAACTCCTGATTGAAGGACAAATATATGTGTGGGTGGAGGATTTGTAAAAATGTGAACTGGGTCTCTATAAATAACTCATACAAGGATACCTACTAAACACTCATTGACCTCAACGGAATGATCATAGGTTTTTCCTCATTCATTGGGGGATCCAGAGCCTGTACTATTCATTAGAGTAGTTATATGTCCACAGGTTGCAGTCTGGAGTGTGTTAACTTATTAATCAATTTATTTGAGAACTGATCGTGTTCTAATTGAACAGCTTTTTATTAATCAATATTTGTTTTTAGATGCACATGTCATTTTAATAATTCAAATGAAATACACTGTATGTTATCGCTCACGAGAATTCAAATTTTCAAAAAGAGACCGATAAGTTTTTTCAAGATTTTTTGCCCTATTTTCAATTTTCAGGTCTTCACTTTAATCCGATCTTTAAGTCTGAGTTGCTAAATTGAAGAGTTTAAACAAAACTAGGTCTCACAAAGGGTTGTCTTGTTGTAACATGTTGATGAATAATGATTGTAATTTATTATATTCATAAGGTCTCAAAAGAAATGAAACAATATGTAGGGATGCATTGATTTATTAATAAATCTATAAGCATCAAACAATAAAATCATTTACATTATTTGGAAAATATGGCATGGACAGATTGATAGATTTATTATTCATGCATTATCTAATGAATGAAACATTCGCTGCATACATGATGTTGAAAAGGGATTTTAAATGGATCAACTATAAATTATTGAACTCCATCTCTAATATTGTGTAATTTTAAAGAGAGGAGAGCCCCTTGATAAGCAAAATGCTTCTGGGCAATCCTCTTAAAATGAATAAATTTTGACAAAAAATGTATCACTATCGCATAACTTCTGGGAGTCATGCTTTTAAATGCTAAACTGAATCAGAAATATTTCTGGTTATCTGATGAACTGCAATCCAATTTTATCTGGCATTCAGGTTTAGCTTAATAGTTACATAATGAGATATAATCCCCTGAATGTTATACATCCATCTGTATTCTAATTCTATGAAGCGAAAGATAGAATTGTTATTTCTGATGAAGATTTCTGACAATGAAGCTCAAATTGATTCCTGATTGACATTCAGACTTTATATTATTATACAATCATTGGTCTCTACTTACCCTGAGTTTCAATTACCAAACCACCCCACTCTCTCATTATTACAGATGAACTGGTAACCCCAATGCTTAAAAGATCTCAATAATCTTTAATGGATCTTATATGTATTTTTGTGGGAAATTCAGTTATATAGCTGTCAGAATGTATAGTTCAGTCAGTAATCTAATAACTAGAAACGTCAAGATTAAATTTAGGTCTCTAGATCTTAGTCTCTATTTCGTTAACTAGGGTCTTGATTGTCATATGAAAAAATCCTTTTGAGAACACAGAATTCTGACTTTTATATAAAACTGCTCATGGTGCTTCTCTAATCAGGAAGAATAAATCCAATGTTAGAAAAATATGTGACTGTGTATATTTCTCCGAGTGCCAACATTACATGCCTGTTGTATTTTGCCTTATCAGCTTATGCCAAGATTTACTTTTAAATCTTTCTACAAATAGAGTTTACATGTATGAACTTGTGTTGGTATGCCACTGTGCCACATTAACATGTCTCATGTCTACCACATTCATTAAAGATTGTGTGTTTGTATATACCATAGTACATGTATATAAAATGTTAACAGGGGGTGGAAGGGGGGGTGGCTGAATGGTATTTCAATCACATTGACTGTTTTATTTCTATGATCTAAAACTGCAGCATTTACAAGAACTGATTTTCATTTTGTTGTATTTACAGAGACGTTCCAGTTGGCCACCACTGTACGCCAGGCCACCCTCAGTTCAACTGAGATGCAGACTCTCATTGACATTCTCCTTAATAAGCAGGGTGGGGCCACTCCTGGAGATACCTGGTCTACAGTAAGCATTTCTTTTGTTACTAATAATGCTAAGTATCACATTTTACCCCAAATCCTTTTTGTATGTAAGTATAGTAATGTATCTGTTGTATATTTAAAAGTACAAGTACCTGCTTTTCCAAAAGAGCAAAGCATAAGAGTTCAGCTTTAATGTATATCTGTTTGTGTTACAGAACAGCAAGAAAGGAGACCCAATTACACAGATGAAGAAACAGCTTGAGGAGAAAGAGGAGGCTTTAAAAGAAGGTACAATAATACCTCATTTATTTTAGATTTACAGTATTACCAGGCATATACTATTGTAACTTTTTGGAGATTGTGTTTCGCAACTTATGTATTCTAGACCAAGATTTTAAATGTGCTATGATGATTTTCAATCCAACTCCTAAAACGTTTTGATGACATGCTATATCTGATGCACATTTATAGATTATGAATTGTTATTACATCGTGTGGTATTCCAGTGATACACCTTATTTTAAATAAATTATAGTACAATATAATAAGTACAATCATTAACTGTCGGAATCAAAAAATAATACCAGCGTATGAGAGGTAGTTGATTATTAGAAGAATTTTATTATATTCAATACATGTTACAGTAATATTTTCTTTCTCGAATTATGAAATGCCAACAAAAATGTATTCTTGACAGTCAACAGTATCTCAACAGTGGTCGACTGTATCTTGAATCTGAATAGTTTTCAAGCAACTATCTAAATGCTATCACACAATGTAACAAGATTCCTTAAAAGGAATGAAATAGATGTTGCCATAATCCAATGCTAAATCAGACAGGTTTACTATTTCAGAACAACAGCGCAGTCAAAGCGCTAACAGCAAACTATATGAGATCCGTCAGGAGCAGGCACAAGAAAGATCAAGATATAGTGTCAATGAGAAGAAATTACAGGAAACTATTCAAGTGAAGGATTCTGAGATACAAGCCCTGCATACCAGGTATGCACCTACATATAACATGATAATCCTTCAGGAGAGTTTCAGGGTTATGTTCTAATAAGAGGGCTATAACTTTTCTCCACTTGGCAATTTTTGTGAAGACAATATCTTCAGTAGTTATAAAACTACTCTATGCTCAAAAAAGTTTGAATGGTGATCCCTCTGCAATGATGAAGAATTCTTCCTCTAGTTATTACTATGAGAGTTTGTTATTCAGATCTGAAGCAAAAAATATCACAAAAAATTATCATATCCCATAATGCATCAGCAAATTAGCAGACGTTTCACGAAGTACATTAATCAAAGTATAGGAAACACAATAGTTTCTAATTCAACATTTAGATTCATAATTTGATTTGAATGTTTTACCCAGGATGCAACAGACACATGGCCAGCATGTAGCAGAGATGAATGCGATGCAGCAGAACAGCCAATATGGCGAGGGACACGCACAGTTGATTCAACGGCTACAGGAAGAGAACAAACAATTGAAAGAGGTTGCCTCCAGGAAACAGTGAGTAGCTTTCCTTCTTCCCTGTCCCATGGAGCAAGATGTGTTAAGTTCACTCTGACCTTCATAATATGTGTAATTTTTTTGTCAACAGGTGGATGATTTTGCACCATCTTCTATTGACACGTGAAAACTTTGATTGACTTTCTGCTTTATATGGAAAAAATGAATTCAAATTGAGTGAACATGCTAGTAGTGCCCACAAACTAAGTATAGCTTTGGGCACAATTTAGAGTCACCTCAAATCTGTGCATTGTACTGTATTTACTTTTAGTTTATTTCACTTTTATATGATAAGGCTGATATCATAAGGATAGATGAGCAGCTAAATTATAGCAAAAATCTTTTCAGTCTATTTTGCATTTATAAGATAACCCTTTGTGATGTTCCAGATCCTCTGAGATCTCACCTGCTCAGTTTGCTGGAATGAAGAATCAACTTGAGATTATAAAGACAGAGTTGAACAGCAACGTCATCAAACTAAACACATCGGAGAATGCCAAACGTAACTTGGAGCAGAAAGTTGCAGGATATGAGAACCAACTGCGTCAGATTGATTCAAGCAAGGTAAGGCTCGTGTCCCACAATTCATAGTTGCTTTATTTTTTATTTGAAGTCAAGGACATGAATTCGAGGACCATCGAAGCATTTTTGTTATTTTTCACAAAATGTCTTTGCTATGAAGTTCTTCAATTAGCCTACCACCAACTTTTGTTTGGCCCAGGTTAGCTATGTCCATTTCTAATGGAAGACCTTGACAAAATTGGGAAATTATTACTTGCAACTTTCAATAAAACATGGTGCCCAAGGATGGATGTACAATTGAATGACATAGAAACAAACTTTCAATACAAATACAATTGTATGCAAAAGCATGGAATGGAATTAGCAAAAATATTGAGCAGAATTTTAATCTGTATTCTTTAATACATATCTAGAGAGACACAACAATGCTGTCGAAGAAACTGGATGAAGTCAGTGAACAACTACGCCATGCAGAGATGAAGAATATTAGCATTGCAAAGGATGCAGACCAAGCAGCCAAGGTTGCTGAAGATGAAATCTCAAATCTTAAGGATCGTTTGAGGAGTCTGGAAGCCAACTCTAAAAATAAAGAAGATAATACAAAAGCATTGGAACTTAGATACAAGGTTTGTTGTTATAATGTTTGATTTAATTACCTGTGCTCAGTGTCTTAGCTATTTCAACATGAAAAGCTCAGAATTTAATAAATGCGTAATATTATTCATAAAAGTGACATTGATCTTGCTCACGACTCTCTGGATAGAATTACACTTATTTTTCACTAAGATGTATCTTAAACATGATTTTAAATGTGAATTTCTCCTCCATCCATACTCTATTTTATCTTAAATATGGAAACCATTCGGAATGACATGTTTTGTATTTCTTCAGGATATTGAGAGACAAAAGATAGATTTGGAATCAAAGGTGAAATCCACTGAAACCCAACTGTCCAATGTAGAGAGACAGAAAGCTGAGATCAACCTAGACCTCATGGTAAATAGTAAAATGACACCCTGAAAGTCATTAATTGCTTTAATATCGATAAAACAGATCACCCCATATACGTAGCAGACAACTTAAAGTGGTTATCAAGTTCAATTAATATTTAGTTAAAATCCACGTATCAGAAAGTGGAATAAAAGAGCTGTTAATTTACTTGGAAGATTACTCATAGTAATTTACTACAATCATTGTACAATGATGATGAATTCTACCCCTAGTTATTAACTATGAGGGTTTGTTATTCAGATCTGAAGCATTGAATATCTTGACTCATGTACTCCATAATCTTGTCACATCTCACAATATCTTGTTTTTCAATCAGTTTTAAAGGTGCACTAATTCTCACTTTGTTCTTGTAGGCACTTAAACAGGAGAACAAAGCACTTAAAGATGAGCTGCATACTACACAGGAAAGACAACAAGGGGAGGGTGCAGAAGAGCCATCTGTAAAGGGAGTGACAGTGAATGGTGACACAGCCAAGCCCACCAACACTGTTGATATACACACACATGAAAAATTGTAAGATATTGAACACATTTGATAACTACTAAAAATTGTATGCATGCATGGTGTGGCAATTTCAGAATAAAGAAATAAATTCATCCCAATAGATTTATTCGCGATAGTTCAGAATAACAACAAAATTCTCACTTCCCGTGTTGAAGAGCTCAAATTCCGAGAACAGATTTTTACATCCTGGTCTTTTCCACATTGAAATATACAGGGTTCGGTTTTGAAAACATCATTTTAACTTTATTTGACATTCCTCTTCACGTATATTTGCACAATCGATAAAAATATAGGTCCTCGTGACAATCTGCATAGCATTTTCACGAATATTTTTCGAAACTGACGATAATCATGAAATGTTCTACCTTGACGTCACCGACTTGGTTCCCTGAAGCTGAGACCCGATAACTCGATATGAAACAAGAAGCAAGTCCTCATGTATAATGACCATGTTTTTGTATATCGCTTATGAGTCACAAGTACTTTTGAAGTATCATTTTAAATGAATCTTTAAATACTTTGTCTTCAACCATTTACAGAGAGCAATGAAACATAGGGTCTTTGTCACACCTTTTCAGATTACAAGACAAAGATAAAGAATTAGGAAGACTGTGTGAAGACCTTGAAGCACAAAAACAGAAAAATAATGTGAGTAAATCACATCTACATTGAACAATTCTAGGATATTAGATTACTATATCTAGTAGTGACAACATAGTGTTTATAGAGAATTCATTTTGTGTTTTTATCATGACGTAGAAATGATCTTCAATCCTTTCCTGCTTGCACCTGACCATTTTAGGAATTTATACTATCGCTGATTAATAAAGACAACTTATTACGACCATTTCTATTTAGTCATGATTATTGTAGTTCTTTCTATTAATAGCATTGCAGAAAACTTATTTATCTAAATCTGCTATAAAAGGAAAACAAGTAATTCCTGCTGTTATTGTTTCATTGCAAAATGGCTTTAAACTGTCTAAGCCATTCAATAACCACATGTATACTCTTTTAATTACTTTGAATGAACTTTAATTTTAATGAACTTTTCTAACTGACTCTCTAACTATTTGTCTGTTGAATTGTTGACTAATCGTTAGTAACCCTTGCATGGTGTTAGTGGTTTTTGCACCTTGTTAGAATGATGTCATTCATTTTAGGATTTACGGCGTAAAAATTGGAAGGCAATGGATGCCTTAGCCGAGGCAGAAAAAACATCTGCAGAATTAGCTAAACTTCGGCAAGATCTTAATTTGAAGGAGTCAGAATTCTCTAATTTACAACAGCAAAATAATGTAAGCTTTTCTTCCTTTTAGGTGTCATCATTGTTGTGTCTGATTATCAGGCAACCATGCATGCAGGCCTAGAAATGTCATTGAGTTCATGTTTATTTCTTGTGTTTTCTCTCTTAAACATGAATGAAATGTTTGATTTTCTTGCATTTCCATACAGTTAATTGTGTTGTCTTCATGGCTATTTAATTAATTTTTTGTTAATTTCACTCATTTTTACTGAATTTCACATTTTAAAAACATGACCTCCGTGACAAATAATAATGAGCAGATCTAGAGATTTCATGGTGGTAATGGTATCAATCACTCAATTGTAAGGAATTTGGAATTAACATGAAATCACGCTATAAGCATGAAGCATTTAATTCTTAAGCATTGTAGTTTTTGGGAACACTGTAAAATTTGGGTTTTTGTGGTAAAATTGGGGTTTCCATGGTCACCATGAGATGTCTTATGAAGGCCCTCACCCAGCATGACTAATGCATTTCAGCACTACACACTAGTTTAGATTATACACTTTCCTAACTGTTACATTTATCTCATTGTTCATATTAGCTTGTGCTGTATTTTGTTCAAGAAACAACAATTAATGTTGATATTTTCTTTAGTTTTATTGATTTTTATTGAACTGAGGTACAGGATTTTGTTTAGAGCTATATTGCAGTTTATACATGGATATAATGGAATGCCTGCTTCATTTTCCTTTTTGTGGAAAACAAACATGAGTCAGTAGACAATAATTCATTCACATTTTCCTGAATGTGTATCATTTGATAGTGATATTCCTAGGATTTTTCCTAATGTGGTGCAAAGTCGTCAATTCCACCAATTTTAGTCAAATCTTAATGTTACACTTTTAGCAAGTTCAAACAAATCTTCTACAGGATGGGGCATATTTTTTATTTATTTAGGTTTTGAACTGTGTACAGCACCCAGTTGCTCTAAATGCTAAGGAGATCACTATCTGATATGCTTGTTAGCAGTTGGTGTTTGTGAAATGAAAATTCAATGTTTTGTTACTAAACAACTAACAATGTAATTGTGCACAGTCTTATTTCAGCAGTTATAAAACATTGTACTGATTGTAACATATTGTACATTGTCTGAACTCCAGTGTACATTGTTGTATTTTCCCTTCTTAGATCTTTGACAAAGTAGCCAATCCCATTAAATATATATGACATTGAACTATGGGATTGATGAGCTTTCTCTGTTTCTATAGGAACTAGAGGATCAATTAAAAAGTGTACAGGGTAAGGACGAAGCACTGCAGCAGGTTACTGTGGAACTTGACCAACTGAGGTCAGAAATTGAACCATTGAAGTCAGAAATCACAGAGAAAAATTCTGAAATTGACTTACTTTCTAGCCAAATTAATACAATTAAGAATGATGACCAAACATCTGTGCTCCAAGCTCAGATTTCTGAAAAAGAGACTGAGATATCTCAGAAAGAGGTTCTGATATCTGAAAAAGAGGCTCTGATAAATCAGAAAGAGGTAAATTACACAGAGGTTAATGAGAAATATAGCAAGCTGTCTCAAGACTTTGAAGAAAAAGCAGGCACCATTGTAGCCCTAAATGAGAAGATAAACGCACTGGAAGAAGAAGTCAAAGAAGCTGCCCTGAAGGATGCCACCAACGAACTTAGCGAAGAACTTGAAAAGCTTGGCCAAGAAAAACAAGAATATGTCTCCACGATTGAAACCAAAACTGCAGAGATCCAAACCTTAACAGATCAGATCACTGAGTTAAACAAAGCCCTACAGGCCTCTAAAGAAGACCAAAGTGAAGCTGATAAGTTGAAAGAAGAATTGGAAGAGATTAAGAAAGCAAATGAAGTAAGAGATGTTATAGCATAAGTTCTATGCATGGTGTGATGGTCCTGTGCTTGCTTGGATGGCAGTTCATCAGGAATTCCATACATTTTAACTATGTTCATCACAAACATCATTATTATGTAAGCTTTATTTAAGGTGTGAATAATCTAATCATAATTATTATCAGTGACTTGAAATTCACCTTACTTATCAATCTTCTGTTTTATGATGTGTCTTTGCATGGTTTTTACGATAATCAGCACCAGGAACTATGATTAACAGGATGAGTGATCAGAAGATCATAAAGTAATCTATTTTACTGCACATTATAACTTTCAAACAGGAAAATTGTACACATTAACGGGTATATGATAATATGTCACAATGTTTGATTAATCTGAGCATGATAATATATGAAAATGTACATGATAATCTATTAATCTGTACATGATAATCAAATAATCAAGAGAGGCTAACCAATCAAATGATTGTATTTTATTTAATAATCAGTTACTATGTACATTATAATCTACAGCTACTTTAGTTATGTTTATGTAATTTTTGTGTGTACATGCACAGTTATGTGTTGCACGGCCCACCAAGTTTGCAATTTCTGTATTGCATATCCTCTGTTCATTGTGTTGCAATATGTACCACCAAGTTTGCAATTTCTGTATTGCATATACTCTGTTCATTGTGTTGCAATATGTATTACAAAATATATTGTTGCAAAATTTACTATTGTCCCATAGTGGGACCTCGAGATGCATTGGAAAGCGTTTACTCATCTGTTGATTATGAAATACATTTGTATTAGGCTAAGTGGAAGTTGACTTTTCGCAGTATATTTTAAATTCAGTCTATAAAGTAAATTGCAGTTTTATATAAAGCTTCAGAAGTGTGTAGTGCTAACTAAGCTTTATGAAATATACAGTACTTTGCTTAGGGCTGCTTGCATGGTGAATTCACTAACTATTATAACATTTAAAGTCATTACACTAACTTTAGATCATATTCTATTTTTAATATGCACATCAAATCGATTCATATGCTGTATTGTTGTTTTCAGTTTTCCAGTTTTTAAGATAAAATATTGATATTAGATTAGTTTACTGTCAAGTCTATTGATATAGCTCATAATATAATTTACATATCATTATAAAAAAGTTTGGGGGTTATTTGGATGAGATTTACACCTATTAGTAGTTTGAAGCCAATATTATTAATTGAATGTCTCATTGTCATATTCTTGCTTTCCAATGGTGGGAATCACAATTCAATCCATTGGCTTCAAATGTACAATGAATTAAATATGACCTGTTATCACCTATAGGACCTCCAGCGACAGTTAGAAAACAATAAGACAGCCTCAGAGAAACAGCAAGAGCTACAGGCTTTACTTGAGGAGAAAACAACAACCATTGAAACACTTCAGTCTACCATAGAACAGACTAAAGTGGAGAATATTGTAAGAAATACAGAGTAGTTTTCAGATGCATGCTCACAAAATAAATTGGTTGGATAACGTAATGTCAGAGGTTTCATGCAATTTTGAGAGAAAAGTTAATGAAAAGGTTCATGACAAGAGTGCAATTTTTATAATATTTGGGTCATTTCTAAATTGTATATATGGGGAATAGACATTGTATGACTGAGGACGTGATTTGAATTTTGGGTATTTCGGCTCCATTACTTTGCAGTTTTTTAAATGTATTAAGTTAAGAAAGTTTAAGTTAATTTCTAGTAGTTTCTTCAGTTCTGATTCTTTATATCACAACATTACACCTCAAATTGCCCTTTTTGGAAATATGGTTTAATTTTCTGTTCATTCACAGGAAATTCAACAAAAATTCACAGAAGTTTCCGAAAAATGTACCAAATTATCAGAGACAGCATTAAGCCAGGAGGCAACAGAAATCCAGCCCAATGAAGAATTCCAAGCTGAATTAGAGTCCCGAAATAACGCCATACAAGACTTACATGCCTTATTGGACGAGGAGCGACAAAGAAATGATGTAAGGGTTGTGAATAAAGATGACCAAATTTGGTCATGCATGTGAATAGGCTCCCTTACATTGCATTGCATTATGACTTATATACTTGAGAACTAGAGAGAGAGAAATAATATAGATGAATGTGAACTTATACATGATTGATTTTTTCCTTCTAAAAATGTTATTCTAATTAGAATCAAAGTATCTAACAAAATTGCATGCACATACATCTTGTCAGTGCAATGCTGAACTTAGATGCTAGTTGGGTAGGGAGTTGGCTGGGGGTTATATTATCTTGTGCCAGATTTAAGATCCCAATGTTTCGTTTACACATACTTCAGCAAGAACAGAACACTCAGTTGACTAGTTAATGTCATCGCACAAGGGTTGTTGTAGATACAGTAACCAAGTTCCCATTTCTTCATATTTCCTCATCAGGAACTACGACAGCAGTCTCAGCAAATCTCAGAGTTTCTCGCAGTAGCTGAGGCATCAGCTGAGGGTATGGGTCTTGTGCAGAATCAGTTGTCAGAAAGTTTACAGCAACTTGCCTCCCTACAAGAGGAGGTTGAGCACCACAAGAGGGAGAAGGATGTAAGCTCCCATCATGCAATACATTAATTTTACCCATTAGGCATCCGTGTATTAAAATAAGGAAAACTCCAATCCATTTGAGGTCAAAAGCCTGTCATTGACTCATTTCTTTCACTAACTTAAAGTGTTTGTATAAGTTTTCCCTTTTCTATTCTATAATCAATTCTATATTATAGTTAGATTTACAAATCTCCCTACATAACTATCACGTATCCCATAATTACCACTATATCCCATAATAACCATTGATTGTAGGAATTGCAAGCCCAGCTAGATGCCCATGGAGTCAGTGGCAAGCAGGACCAAGATGTCCAAGTTCAGTTGTTGCATCTCCAAGAGGAACTGAACAAAAGAGTACAAGATATGGATGTACTTCTAAAATTAGTAGAACAACAGAAAGATACTATAAATGTAAGCTTATGAAACCTTGGTAACCAGAATCGGATACCATGGTAATGTCTGAGCTTGTGTTAATTAAGCTTCTGTCACTATGGCAAAGATGTATTAAAGCCTTTGCTTCTGTTCTTGGCTTATATAATTTATGATGGTGTATATATGACAACTATAATTACATGATAACTGATTCTATGATCACTTAGTTATTAATTCTCGTATTGTAACCTTAGCTGTTGCCATGGCGGCTTTGCTGTCGAACGTATTCAGGTTCTTGTTGCTTATGATGCTGCTTATAATAAAGCTCCTGCACAAGTTTTGAAAACCAGTGTAAAGAGTCTGTCCCTTCATCAGAACTATAAATACCACTGTCACTTCTGTTACTATGGTAACAGATATTAACAAATACTAGTGTATTGTTCTGTTACTAATGCCTAAATTTAGTGAGCTAGCAACCAGTGCTTCTGTTACTTTGGCAACCCTCTGCTTTATACAACCAAAGCAACACATCTAAATGCATGGCATGTATAATGATAATCAATGAAAGAATTATTTTTGTTTCAGAAAAGACTAACAAATCTTTCTTGCTAAAACTATAATTGCTTGTAATAACGACAGCACTGCTTTGTATCTATGTATTCACCCCTATGCTATAGCTATTGTAAGATAATACCATAGCTCTATTAGAATTATGCAATTATGTATCTATCATAGGAGTGATTTTTCTTTTAGTTATTTATTTTAAGATTGTGCTGTGGCTATTCTAGAATTATGCTATAGGTCTTACAGGATCATTAAATATATTTTGTAGAATCAATTTTGCTATATCTATTGTAGGATTATCTTGTAGTTATTCTAAGATTATCCTGTAGTTATTCTAAGATTATGATATTATGTCACCACCAAAAGTGGTGACATATTGTTATGGTCTCCGTTTTTTTGCGACGGCGTCCGGCGGTTGGTGGTTGGCGTCCGGCGGTTGGCGTCCGGCGGTTGGCGTCCGGCGGTTGGCGTCCGGCGTCTGTAACAATTTCTTACAACTTCCTATAACTTAACAAATACTGTTTAGACTGACTTCAATTTTTTTCTAAATCATCTACATGTTCTCAGAAGTTCAAATCTGACTTTAGATTTGACATTTGACCTTCAATGACCTTCTCAAGGTCAAAAAGGTCTTTTTTCAACTTGCTTCACATTGACTAAATTTTTTTTCAAAATCATCTACATGTTCTCAGAAATTCAAATCTGACTTTAGATTTGACATTTGACCTTCAAATCTGACTTTAGATTTGACATTTGACCTTCAATGACCTTCTCAAGGTCAAAAAAGGTCTGTTTTCAACTTGCTTCAAATTGACTAAATTTTTTTTTCAAAATCATCTAAGTGTTCTCAGAAATTCAAATCTGAGTTAAGATTTGACTTAAGATTTGACATTTGACCTTCAATGACCTTCTCAAGGTCAAAAAAGGTCAAAAATGTCTGTTTTCAACTTGCTTCAAATTGACTAAATTTTTTTTTCAAAATCATCTACGTGTTCTCAGAAATTCAAATCTGACTTAAGATTTGACATTTGACCTTCAATGACCTTCTCAAGGTCAAAAAAGGTCAAAAAGGTCTGTTTTCAACTCGCTTCAAATTGACTAAAAAAAAATTTCAAAATCATCTACATGTTCTCAGAAATTCAAATCTGACTTTAGATTTGACTTAAGATTTGACATTTGACCTTCAATGACCTTCTCAAAGTCAAAAAAGGTCAAAAAGGTCTTTTTTCAACTTGCTTCAAATTGACTAAATTTTTTTTTCAAAATCATCTACATGTTCTCAGAAATTCAAATCTGACTTTAGATTTGACATTTGACCTTCAATGACCTTCTCAAGGTCAAAAAAGGTCAAAAAGGTCTGTTTTCAACTTGCTTCAAATTGACTAAATTTTTTTTTCAAAATCATCTACGTGTTCTCAGAAATTCAAATCTGACTTAAGATTTGACATTTGACCTTCAATGACCTTCTCAAGGTCAAAAAAGGTCAAAAAGGTCTGTTTTCAACTTGCTTCAAATTGACTAAAAAAAATTTTCAAAATCATCTACGTGTTCTCAGAAATTCAAATCTGACTTTAGATTTGACTTAAGATTTGACATTTGACCTTCAATGACCTTCTCAAAGTCAAAAAAGGTCAAAAAGGTCTTTTTTCAACTTGCTTCAAATTGACTAAATTTTTTTTTCAAAATCATCTACATGTTCTCAGAAATTCAAATCTGACTTTAGATTTGACATTTGACCTTCAATGACCTTCTCAATGTCAAAAAAGGTCAAAAAGGTATTTTTTCATCTTGCTTCAAATTGACTAAATTTTTTTTCAAAATCATCTACATGTTCTCAGAAATTCAATAATGTCTTTAGATTTGACATTTGACCTTCAATGACCTTGTCAAGGTCAAAAAAGGTCAAAAAGGTCTTTTTTCAACTTGCTTCAAATTGACTAATTTTTTTTTTCAAAATCATCTACATGTTCTCAGAAATTCAAATCGGACTTTAGATTTGACATTTGACCTTCAATGACCTTCTCAATGTCAAAAAAGGTCAAAAAGGTATTTTTTCATCTTGATTCAAATTGACTAAATTTTTTTTCAAAATCATCTACATGTTCTCAGAAATTCAAATATGACTTTAGATTTGACCTTCAATGACCTTGTCAAGGTCAAAAAAGGTCAAAAAGGTCTTTTTTCAACTTGCTTCAAATTGACTAATTTTTTTTTTCAAAATCATCTACATGTTCTCAGAAATTCAAATCTGACTTTAGATTTGACATTTGACCTTTAATGACCTTCTCAAGGTCAAAAAGGTCAAAAAGGTCTGTTTTCAACTTGCTTCAAATTGACCAAATCTTTTTTTCAAAATCATCTTCATCTTTTCAGAAGTTCAAATTTGACTTTACAAGTTCTCAGAAATTCAAATCTGACTTAAGTTTGAACTCATAATATTGTGAGCAACTAGGTGGTGACATTTTGTCATGTTAATGCCTTGTATTAATTATGATTTTGTCATAACTATTCAATGATTATTATGTTATGAGGTTTAATATAGAAATGATTTTATATACTATTATGATATATTATGATTGACTTGTTACAAAATAATGCCAGTGTTACATAAAAATGTTATGTCTACGAGTGTCGCAACAAAAATCAACTTTGATTGTGTGCTTATATGCATGCTTGTAATGTGTTACTAGTTAAGCCATCCATTTACATTGTGTATTTTAAACTATATTGTGTTGTAATAGAAGTAAATGTTTATTTCAGACATAGGAAGACCTTATTTGGTCAGAAGCTGTGAACCAAAACATTCTCCTTTATTTAGATAGATTGAAAGATTATGCATGCTTTATCACACTTTTATTTACATATGTACTTTCTGTATGCAGGATCTCCGGTCAAAGGTGGCTGATGGTGGTTCAGCGACAGAGGAAGTCAGCAAATTACAAAATGACTTAGAGTCTAAACAAGCAGCCATAGACAAGCTAGAATCCATTGTTGAAACTCAGAAACGCCATAATGATGTGAGTATACGCTTTATTTGTATCGATATGTGTAGCAGCTTTCCATTGCTCTTGCTACAATCTTGCTCTCAGTGATTAATGAATATTTTTTATACCAAGTAATTGAAATTATATTGAAATTATTTTTAAATGCTGCAATTCATACGATATACAGCTATACAATACATAAACATGTATGTGGGTGACCATAAAGTGTCTTTACTATTACAATACTAAGTCTGTGTCGAGTGTAAAGAGACTTTATGGATACCCTGTATATTTAATTCATAACACCCTAAGCTCAAATGTAGATTTCCCTCAAGCACTAAATATAGGCTTAATATACCACATAAGGCAGGAGCCTTATTTCAATGATACTAAATTTCATTTTATGTAAATATCTTATATTGATATGATCAGGTGGCATTGTACGCATGGGTCTTCTAAAGCTAACAAACTAATAACAAAAGCAATCCCCACAATCCAGCTATTCTCTTAAAGGCAATCATTCATGGTTTCATCTCTATATATTTTAGTAGATTATGACTTGTTTGCATACCATGTATAGTGTAGACTTTTTCCATTCGAAAGATTTCACGGCTTTTCCTGTCTTCTCTTATATTGCCAACATAGAAGCCATCATCCTAAAAGTGTAGAGCCTTAATTTTTAATTTTGCCACAACTCATTCTGATACTTATGGCATCTTTGTATACTCGAGTAGATTTGGCAAATCTAGACAAAGAAAAGGTGTGAAAATTACACCTGTTAGCTCCAACCAATATTTCAGCACAAATAAGACGTCGAATTGGCAGGGGAATTGGCATCAATTTCAGTGACAAACAAGCGGATGGTGTCAAATTTGATGTTGAAATGTCATCAGACTTGATATCATCTCAACAGTGTTGAATTATATTGGTTGCCTAAGTAACAGAATGAATTAAGAATTATTTTATACCACTTTATTTTTATTGAGGTAATCTATAATAAAATATTCAGAATAATTTGAGTTTAAAAAATGTCTGCCTTGTTCGGCTGATGCTTGGTGTTGTGATATTTGAGGGAGTAAGTTTTCTGCATGTAGGAGCTGGTCAGCAAACTAAAAGAAACAGCCAAGATAGTTGCTAAATGTGATACATTTGCGGAGGAAATGACTGTTCTCCAGTTAGAACTGACCACTAAGGTGTCCCAAGTTTCTGCCTTACGTGAGGCTCTCGACTCAACCAAGAATTCTTACGATGTAAGACTCCCTACTGACATCTCTATTCCAGTTTCTATGCATGGAATGAAGGGGTTTTATTGTTAACATGGTTGCACAATACACACCCAATTTGTAATAATGGTATCATATGGTAAGTTCAAGTATGGGACCATATGATACTGATATAGATTGGCAGTGTATCTCCTAGAACACAAAGTTACATTATTTTCATATGGATGGAGTTAAGTAATCCTGTGTTCATGGAGAATGGAAAATGGTGGTCACTAGTCATGAATCTTGCACTGATTTTCATTAACATTTGGCACATTTATAAAAAGAAACAAAGAAAAGAGATATGGATTAAATACAATACAGCACATCTAATGGCCACCCTGCTTTTGTTCGGGTTATATTTATTTGTTATTTGATATATTAGTTATGGTGTTTATAGTTGACTGCATGTTGGTGAATAAATCCACTAAGTTGAGAATCTTAGGACGTTATTCACCAACAATATTATTCAGTGATCTCTCCATTATTGAGGCTCATTTGCAGATACTTCCAAATGTCATGAAAAATGTCATATTTGACCAATTTAAAATGAGAATTTTGCAGCTACTTGAGAAAAAACATACTGGGTAGAATACTGTGAATATATTGCAAAACTTGAGTTCTAACATGCCTCACAAAACTTCCATTGACCCCCAACTCTCCTCTGTCCTTTACCAGGGCTGCTTATTAGCTTTTAAATGGAAATGGATGAAACTGCCTACCTTGAATACTGGAATACAGTAAATTGTGATTGTATGAATGATTTACACCTTGTGATATCAGAGCCGATATCCTTGCTTTATTTAATCACTTTCTATTGACTCTTATTCATTCAACCCTTTAGCTATATTTGGCTTTTTTAGTTGTATTGTAGTGTGTCATGTTAGACTCAGCTGGTTAGAATTTGTATTTCAATTTTAACCATTAAAACTTGCATATTTTTTACAAAGAGTGCTTATTTCTCCCATAATGCTTTTTCAAACTGGCCTGATGGGAATAACAAACCTCTGTTTGATATGAAAATTCTTGACTTGGCATTTTTGGTTGACTGTTTGTTTTAATCATTGTCAACTAGATAAGTTATAAAATGGTTCTTTATGGGTTTATATCACACATATATAGAATAAGTTTTGATATAAATGTAATAGGGAAGCAAATTTGATTAGTAAGCCTATATTTTCTGGGTTTATTTTGATCTCTTGTTATAATTGGTTAAAATTGAATGACTAGTCCTGAGTCTGTATCGATCAATGCAATGGGGACTTGGTTCTCCTTTTAGATACAATTTAATCTAAACCCATTAACCCACTTTTGGACAGACTTATAGATATCCACAATAATAAGGTTTGTAATATGGATTTGCAAAGCCACATGAACCTCAACAAATGATTGAAGCCTCAGTCACATTTGCTCTATGGCAGCTGTAGCTTCACAAAATCGGTATAGAAAATCTAGCATCGCACTGGTTATAATGCTGTCTATTTCTCTTGATTTTGGGAAGCTACAGTCACAGTATGGCTGCTGGAGATCAAATGTGACTTAGGCATAACTCTTATTTCATATGTGTTTCCAGGAATTGCAGGAAAAATACAATAGTCTGCAAACCCAGGAATCCGTTACATCTGGGGATAGCCAGGAAGTTTCCAAACTTCAAGAGGAACTAGCTGCCCAAAGAAAGAAAAATGATGTGAGTTATAAATCTGAAATAGATCTGCAATTGCGCATATGTGGAGTTAATCATTTATTTTTATTATCCCATAGGGATATAGGGAATGCTTCCATCTGTACGTCTGTCTGTATGTCCATCCGTCAGTCCGGGCAATACCTCAAAAACTGTTGGCCCGATTTGTTCATATTCTGTATACATATACCCTATGGGGGTAGAAGTTCTGCTCCTAAGCCGATTTTCAAAATGGCCGCCATTTTAACTTATTTTACTGTATCTCGAAATGTTGTGGAGAGCGATTTTATTCATATTTGGTATGTGAATACTATAAGCATGGCACACTGTCTAATGACACTTTTGGTAGAAGGTGGCCATTTTGAAAAATGGCTGCCATTTTTGCTATATACTTAGTTTGTAAAAATGCCAGCCATGGCTGTTTGATGGGATTTGCTATGCTTTGGCGTTGCTGTTGTCTAGTTTTCACTCTGAACGTAGTTCATGAGTGATATAGAAGAATATTAAAATTATATAATTCATGATAATTTAGATGCAACCTGTACTATTTGGTCCAGAGTACTTTAAATTCAGTGAGAGGCAAAAATGAATGCCTTGTCATGACTTGCATTTAGTATTTGCGGTAAGAGGTGGGCATCTTCATCTGCCATTATTTTATATCGAGCATAACAGCACTAATAATGGTGATACATTGCAGGAATTAAGAGAGAAGAACTGGAAAGCAATGGAAGCAGTTGCTGCTGCAGAGAAGGTAGCTGAAGAGAAAGTACAAGTTGCAGTTAAACAGTCCAAGGTTTGTAGCCAGTATATAATAGAGCAACTCCTTCAAATATGTGCAACATTTGAAAACATGAAATATGTGCTATCAATACCCCCATATAATAGTATTAAAAAAACCTATTACTCGGATTGATATTTCCTGAATATAGAGTTATAGCAAGTTATACATGTTCATTATAATTACATTCTTGAATAAATGCAAATGGCAATATAGATCTCATTTATGATATTCTTAATGCTTTAATGCAAAACAGAAGAAAAAGAAACATCAAAAGGTATGTATGTATTGGGCAATGTAGTGTAGAGTTATAAATACTCTCATGTAGACTTCAGCGTGTTGTGGTTCCAACGTAAAAAGATTTCATTTATTCTTATTATTTTTATTTAGTATAATCAGTTCATTTGTGTTAGAATGAGTGTGTTTGATTATGAATAAAGGTTTAGCTAGTACTTTAAATTCAGTAATAAGCTACAATGAATTCTATCAGAAAATGTTCAAATGAGTTTAAATACTTTAAATGTTTGTGTAAAAACCAGTTCCACTAAGATTCAAGTTTTCTGTACATCAAGTTATATATAAGTTCAGGCACCATAATTACCAAAGAAACATTTTTGTCCAATCTGATTAAAGCAAATGAACAGAGCATAATGATAAGAGTAAAACTTGGTGTTATTTCCCTTAGTTGATCAACATGGTTATGAAGCAATGGCAATCTCAGTAATGTATACATGAAAGAAACTTAATATTTCCTGTACAGTAAATGATACCTCCATAAAAGAGAGCATCTGACATGTAATCGGGAGGTTGTGTGTTCGATTCCCACCAGGGTGGAGTGATTTTTATCGTACCTAACAAGAGGTACGATATTGTAGTCAGCTTGACGGGCGGCGTCTCACTTTTCAGCTTGTCTACAGGTTTTCAGCCAAACCATTTGACAGATTCATCTGAAATTTTCAGGAATGTTTCTATGTATCAAAGTTAAGAACTGATTAGTTTTTGGGCATTCTGGGTAAATTTTAAGGTGGCCATTTTGGATTTTCCGTCCTAAAATCTTCACTTTCAAGACTTGTCTACAGGTTTCCAGCCAAACCATTTGACGGATTCATTTGAAATTTACAGGGATGTTTCTACGTATCAAAGTTAACAACTGATTAGTTTTTGGGCATTCTGGGTTAATTTTAAGATGGCCATTTTGGATTTTCTGTCCTAAAATCTTCACTTTCAAGACTTGTCTACAGGTTTCCAGCCAAACCATTTGACGGATTCATCTGAAATTTCAGGTATGTTTCTACATATCAAAGTTAAGAACTGATTAGTTTAAATTTTAAGGTGGCCATTTTGGATTTTCCGTCCCAAATTCTTCACTGTCACACTGCTGTGTTTTAGGTACGATATTGTTCACATCTGTGCCTTGTTTCACATGAGTCCTTAGCATAGGATTTGATTTTATGTTTCAGATTAACTTAATATTTCCTGTGCAGTAGATAATACCTTGATAAAATTGATATGTTTCAAATATTTGTTTCAGGCGGACAGTGTGGAGCAAATAGCCAGCCAGGAGGTCTCCGCTCAGGAAACACTTCTTAAGATCTTCCCACAAATCAAGATCACAGAAACAATAAAGGTCAGTGTGACATATTGTGTTTCCAATTGTGTACCTCATAAGTTCATACTCGCTCCTTGACCGAAGTGAATTTTATTCATTTCATTCAAGAAAATATGGACAAAGAATATACTGTATATGTAATTGAAGAAACAGATTCCTCTGAAGTTTTCAAACATGTATTGCTAATTTTCCTATAACTTTTCTTTCTTGCTTTTTTCTTCATGAAACTTTCACAACATAAGAAACATATATCTGACCTTATCCTGTCAAACTTTTCTGACAATCAATGTAGAATTGACAAAGTTATGGTTACTATGGTAACCATTGTCATAAGTGGGGCAATACTTATTGAATGCCCTGTCTATTTACATGTAATAAGTGAGTCCCTCCAGGAGAAAATGTACATGTGAATAAATGGATCTCTGTTTCGTTTTTTTAGACACATGAAGAATGGATGAAAGTATTTGAGAAAGAAATCACCCATTATGTAACAAAGACTTCTGTTGTCAAGGTAATATTATTCATAGATGTTATTTGCATTCAGTTGTATAAATATCCTTTAAAAACTTATTTAATGAACAATATATTGATTTAAACTCTCCAGCGAAACATCACTATCATGACTTAGACTAATCTGTATCATGAATTAAATCGTTATGATTTATACATCTATATCATAACTTATATCTCAACTTAGGATCCCGCCTTGGAGAAGGAACTCTCAGCAGCCAAAGAAAATGAAGAGAAGCTTCAATCACAGGTAGAGAACTACAAGTCAGTACTTGCCAATACTGAGTCTATCCTGAATAAACTACAGACCAGTGTAGAACAAGAGGAGGCCAAGTGGCAAGAACGATTGCAACTATCACAGTCTCAGCAGCAAGAGGTGAATATCACATTTATTCCTGGTCATATTCACGAAAAAATCATATTTTTACCTCTATTATTCATCATTTGTTTTATCCAAAAACGAGAGGCAAAATGAGAGTGTAGCAGTTTGAAAGTGTTTTACAGTATTTATTTATTCTGTCCTATTAAAAATGGATATGGTATTTAACCCTTCCCAATGTGTGATGAATATCACTTAAAAGTCTTCACAGTTAATACCAATAGAGAATATTGTATTTATCCCCTACCATTAAATTCCATACGAGTACCATATTTTCCCACCATTAAATTGTGTTTATATCATTTTTTGCAGACTGAAACAGAAGTGAAACAATTACGTGAACAGCTAAAAAATTCCAATACCGAGGTATATATAATATTTATCTCCAGTCGTCTCTTATATTTTGAGCATCAGTTTTTTCCTGTCTATAACAAAATGATACATAATGAGGCAATGAAATAATGCATGTGCCTCTGTTTATTTGTATAAAACTGTTTGCATGGCTAACATGCTTGCATGGCTAACATGCTTGCATGGTTGCATGACTTAGAATATTCATTGTCTGCCAGATAAGATGTAAAAGTGTATTTTACTCCAGCATCAGAAGCTGTTCATTAGACCAACAAACATGAATACATCTCCCTAATCGCATGTTATTGTCATATTTTTAGCCTGTTTAAGTATACTCTATTGTCTCGTAGTCAACCATATTGATGAGATAGTTCAGGTTGGTTATGGTAGACTTGAGTATGATACTAGGTTCTATATATTAACAACATTATAGTTAAAAACAGAGTGTCTCGTATTAACCTGATGAAACATTTGCAGTTTTTTAATCCAGATATTTGGGGACATCCTGTAAGTTCACATTACACATTCACATGGATGTGAATCATTCCTAAAAGATGTCTCCTCAATATATGGAATATGTATATGACCAAAATATCATGTGACTTTAATATTTTGCTGCATTGATGTTCTTTAGAGGAATTGCTAGCTTTTCTACTAATATGTATTGTAGGAGATGGAGTTAACATATAATGCCCTGAAAGGCACAGTTGAGAAGGTAGTCCCAAAGAATGTTTGGCTTGCATGAGACTCTTGCTTTAATGTATCACTACACTACATGGTTTTAGGTTCATTGCATGCTCTCACATTTTTTTCTGCATTCTAACTTTTTTCATATCAGGGGTCATTTTTACCTTATACTACACATTTACAATGTTTAAAAATACTGCACTAATGCATTACGTGTTTCATTAAAACTGTCAAAATAGAGATTTCTCGAGTTGCATATTTTGTTTGAGTGTGTGTCTGTGTGTGTGTATATTGGCTTATAAGGAACTTTCATCCTGGGCTTTCACTCAAATATTCATCCATTTGACATTTACACCCTGGTCTTTCACTTATTTATTCATCCATTTGACCTTTACTCAAAGATTCATACAATTGGTTTTCACTCAAATACAATTAACCTTTTATCAAATACTCTATTGGTGAGCATTCGCTAAAATACTCATTTAATGGGCATTCACTAAAATACTCCTTCAATTAGCATTCACTAAAATACTCATTTAATGGCCATTCACTAAAATACTCATTCAATGGGCTTTCACTAAGATACTCATTTAATGGGCATTAACTAAAATACTCATTTAATGGGCATTCACAAAAATACTCATTCAATGGGCTTTCACTAAAATACTTGTTCAATGGACTTTCACAAAAACACTCATTTAATGGGCATTCACAAAAATACTCATTCAATGGACTTTCACTAAAATACTCATTCAATGGACGTTCACATAGATTTGATAATCATACAAATACAAGTGCAATACTCAAATACTCAATACCAATAACATTGGGGTTACATTCAAAAACATGTATATCAGGTTTCTTCTTTCATATTTTGCTAATTGGGTAAAATGTAAGTCATTAATGTAGATGTATTAACTTTTGGTAATATACCTGTATCTGTTGCTAAGGAAACAACAGATTATGGGACTTATATTTGTAACTTTTTTGTAAATTGATTTGAAAACAAAAATTGAATTCTAATAGCATTGCAATAACTCAAGAACTATTTGTCTGATTAACATTGTAACAATTTGTTATTTATATCAAAGTATTGATAATTATTTGAAATTGTAAGAGCTAATACAGTTAGCATATTCTTAAAGTTGGTTCAACTAGCTATTTCTAACATGCATTTAGTCCCCTCAATCTTCTATGAAATAACTGTTCGGAGGTATATCCGTACATAACTTTCTCAATTCTACATTTCCTTACATTAAATTATCTTATTTCAGATGGAACAAAAAATTGAGAGGTTACAAGGTGAACTTCAACAGTCTGAGAAACATGAACTACAGTCCAGTCAATCTATAGATACAGTGGATGCACGACCAGTAGACAATTCTGATCTATTGAAGGTTTGTGGGAGTCTAGTACCTCCTTTAGTGAATACTTTGATGTCATAATGGTCATATTGTCACATAGAAATAGAGAAAGGGGGGCGGTTATATGATGAAGTCCATAGTCTTCAGAAATCGAGAAAATGAGGCATTTTTCAAATACATTGCATTTACAAATATAATTTAGAGTGTATAAGTGGGCACAAGGAGCTTTGGTACAGAACTGATATTGTGATAGCCTATCAGTGAATTAATATTTTATGTACTTCATGACAATAATGACCATTATGATATGTTGACATTTTTCTAGTGCCTTGTACCTAAAATTGCCCAGTCTCAAATGACCTTGAACTTGTACCATGAATAATTGATTTTCATACAAACCTTCTTTACTTTAAATCTCAAAGTTTGAAAGTTTTTATTTTTGGAAAGGACGGTTTGTATCAAAGTCTATTAATGATGCAAGTTACAGGTGACATGATAATGTGTGTTGTACTGGAACACTCAATGAATATATAAGGGTGTCCAATAAGTAAATAAGTATAATATTTCAAATTTCTTTTTTGTAATATATAATGTCATGTTCTGACAATATCCAAAATTCACAAGATTAAAACTTAATGGACACCCTGTTATCCTTAGAAACTTAGTCTATACTAATGATACAACCTTAGAGTGAAATTTGAGTATTTATACTGTTAGATGATGACTAGAATGCATTTTAGATGATTTGTAACAAGATCACTAAAGTAGTAATATTTAAGCTAACATTTTCCCATCTTTCTTTTTTGTGATATTGAAATGCCATGGAATTCAGAAGAAACTAATATAGTGAATTAATAGTTTTCTTTAATTTTTGTAGCCAAGTTGTTCATTTAGTTACATTTTGATATAAATGTAACCAAAACAAAAGGGTTCCATATTTGGCAAACCCTCTTCCATGGCATTTTAAATTTTGTATTTTTTCTAATTTTCCCATTTCTGTAATCTTGTAGCTCATAGAGCAATTAAAGGGAGAACTTGCAGAAGAACGGAAAACTTCCAAGGAGTTAGGGACACAAAATGTTCGCCTTAACTCCACTGTAAAAATAGGACAGGATTCACTTAAAGCTGAACAAGATCTAGTTAAAAACCTACAAAATGAGCTAAGCCAGAAAACAAAGGTATTTTATACAAAACAACAGTTAGCTGCTAGCTTTGTATGATCATATTCATCTGTGGCTGCTAGCTTTGAATCACTCTTGTAATATGGTGGTGGATATTTATTAATAGAGGAGGGTCGGTCATAGTTTCGTAAAATTTTCAGTTTTTGCCCTTCAGTTTTGTGCGTTTTTTTGTATCAATAGTATAGATTCCCTTGTATTATTAGGGGATATCATTTTATTTCAAAGCCAACTGACTGACCCAACTCTAATATTTAAGGCTTATCTGTCACATTAGAAAATTTCAGAAAAGGTCTCATTTGGCAGAAACGCAATATATTTTGATTATTTTGTAATGATTATATGCTTTTAAAGGGGCATGGCTATATCATCAGCTAATTGTTTATTCATAATCATTAAAATCATGACTTGTATCAAAAAATTATGCTCTTTGAATAATCACTTATTTTTACATTTTGCATAATAACACTCCCCATATTTGTAGATGTCCTTCACCTTTACTTAACTCACATAAAAAGTAACATACCGCTTGATAAACTCCATTTTGTACAGGAAGATCTTTGTATTTCTGTACATCTGTGCTTAAGCTCTAGATTCTGCCTTTCTTTATCACTCACTATACCATTTAAAACAATGTTGAAGTGACTTTTTCACAGCAGTCCTTGGCATAGGATTTGACCCTATGTTGCAGATTAAATTTAAAAAGTATGATACACAGAAGTTTAGGGGGTATGTTACTTAAATACAAAAGCACAGTTTTGTGGGTGTGTTACTTTACTACAACAGCTCATGCTACACCTCTGCCATCTATCTGCTTTCACTAGGACTACTCGACTCTGGCAAACTTGACGCATTGCGACTGGGAGATCATAGACACAGTCGACAAGGTAGACTCACATAGCTTGCTCATGTATCGCGGTAATTCCTCTCCCTAAAGGGCCACATCAAATGTCAATGTGACATTTTGTGCGAAAATGATGTTTTTGTGAGGGGTAAACACCCAATTTTGTGAAGCTACGAAAAAATTGTAATGGGAATAATAATGTAATTACAATGTCCATAAGTGATGATAACAAAGATAGGGAGGGAAGTCAAATCCTTTTAATTTCGCAAAAATAACATTGACATTGTGGCGTGGTCCCTTAATATAAAATATGATGATGGTCAATTGTTGAAATATGAGGAATATGAGATGAAACATGGAAGTGCAGGACCACCATGAAATTTTATTTTGCATTTGCTAAGATCGAACACAAGAAGTGAATACAACACAGTGGAAATCACTTTAAACCACAATACTCGGTTCTAAATTGCATCTATATTTATCATTTGCACCATATTCTGTCTAATGGATGGTGCTGGTACTCTAAACCAAGATCGGGACCAAGATATTCTACCCTAGTGATCTGCCACCCACTTCTGCACCCTCTCGTGATTTAGAAGGACTTGCACCCACTTGTAAATGAAAAATTTACCCCGACTGAAGAACTTTTGGGAGAACACTGCCTCTATCAATTTGGGAGGGAACTAGTGTTCTTAACACACCTCCTACATTTGTGCTAGGGGGAATTTTTCTGTATCCTCAAATCCTTTAAATGGAGCAGTTGGGTTGAATTCATCTCACAGTAAAGTGAATTCCTCTATGTTGTGATCACTAAAGTGTGCTTTACATATCACATCACATCAGGCTTGCTTTGTCATTATTGCTGTTGTTGTTGTGTCTTGTATTACTGACCCAGTATAGCACGAAACATTTTTTTTATTACTTGTGTGAATAGAAATAGTTAGACGATAAATATTGATATATTGAAACATTGATATTCCCAAAAATTTGGTAATAAACTATTTTAACACTTATTTGTTTCAAGAATCCTTACATAATTAAATAGCAAATTATGATTTCAAGTTTTTAAAGTTTCATTTCAAATTGATCTTCCTGGTGTAAGTATGCATTATTTAATGCCTATTGTACTTCCAGGCTGGCTCTGGGTCTAGTGATGTAGATCAGGTACGTATTTCGGAATCCATTGTATTTACAATTGGTTGCTATTCTATCGTGTCTGTCATTCTGCCTGTCCAACTTTGTTAATAAACTTGAAGAGGGAACATGGGGATATGGTAATATTACGGTCCTGTATCATATTCAATCTGAATACAGTTGAAATATGGCTTGTTTAAAATAGATGTATTAAAAAGATAAGGTAGCCACCGGCCTTTATCAAATCTCAATTTAAAACCAAATGATGCACTTGGATATGGTAAACTTTCATTAGATGGACTCTGAGTAAATATCTAATTTGACCAAAGCCTCTGCCATCTGTAATGTGATAGTCTGATAATGCATTAAAGATTTAACGAATTTGACTCTAACTTTTGCAGCTTCGATCAAAGTTGGCTGAGAAAGAGAGACAATTAGAAAAAGAAATTATGGCAAATAGACAACTTTCTCAGCGATTGGTAAGTACAGTAGTAAACATGCACTTAAAAGATATGAGTACATATACACTTACTGTATGTATGCACTTAATGTTTTAGTACAAGTGCACTTCAATGTACTGTATTCCATTATTCATTTTCTAACTGCTTCATAGCTGAATTCATGCATTTTTAAAGACACTATGTTTGTGTTACTGCAAATAATTTAGTATGTATGCATTGTGAAATCTAGTACTGCTTGATGTAGATGAACGTATGAAGTCGAAATTATCTAATAAATAACATGAGGGAAGTGGAATTTCATATTTGGAACATATTTTCTGAATTTTAATTCTTCCAGCCATGATTGATAGAAATGTTTTAAGTGGTCAAATATACATATATTTATTTCTGGTGACTATTAAATATTGAATAAAACCCAGTGGACTAAAATGAATGTGTTCAAATTCGTATGTTCTGATCTGATATTAAATTGAGTCCATGGACGACAAAATGGAACCTACAAATATTTACATTTGCATTTGAAGCTGTTAACTTTCCATCCATTTACTCAGTCTCTACTGACAACAATATTCCTGTTTCCAGGAAAGTGAAATGGAGCTAAATCTGCAGTTATTTTGAGGTGACCCATAAAAATATCATTGTTCATTGTCATGCCTGTAGTCAGCTTACAAATGGATTTCTATTTGTGATTCTAGTTGTATATAAACACCTAGATATATTATATGCATAATGTAGAATTGCTAATTGCAGTAGCTTTAGTATTTATAACGAGAACATTTATTGAAATATCTTGCATTTGATCTTGAACTTTTGGGCAATATTTGCATTTTTCATCAAACAAGGTCTAACATTTCAAAATAATTTGAAACAGAGATGGGCATACTTTTATGTACATCACTAAATGGACACAATTCTTGTCTTATTATCGAACTAAACGTGACTTTTCAAAATAGATTTGTATGGGATGTCTCAGCAATCATATGACATCTTAATCCCTTTGCCTGTGCTTTTCTTTTACTTGTAATCTTGTTACATCAGTGTGATATAATAGGCATTTTTATTGTTACTAATGTAAGGGGTCTTCTTTTTGTGGAAATGTTTCATAAATCTAGTAGTCCTGTCATCGTAGAAATGTATAAAAAGAAATCATGAGCCTCGGAAAAATATCAATCAAAATACATGGATTCCAAATTCAATTTATTTTCACATGCTCAATGCATATAGCTAAGGCCTAGGTCACATTTTTGCTTGTCGATAGTAGGACAATTTTCCGATGTCCAAGGTGCCGGAGACTCTTCTCCGATGTCTTTGATTCGCTGTTAGTATGGTCACATCAGCACTGTATAGCGCTGCAAACAATTTGCCAGATTAAATGGAACAGACATCTGACTGATAACCTAGGGAGCCTGTAAGATTATCGCACAGATATCACAAGGCTATCCAAGGATGACCAAGTTGTAATATTGTAACTGCAAATATATAAGCACTAGTCCCAAAGGGAAAGGACTAAAAGTTGTAATGGAACTTAGCAAGAAAAAGCAAACACTAAGTGCATACCAGTCAAGAAAAACAAACCCCATATAGCCCAAAACCATGATCTAACGTGAAAAGAAACAATGTCTAATACCCCCTTTCCCCCCACCATTCAAGAACCAAAATCACAATCCAAGACAAGAAGGGACAAGATGTTCGTGCAGGCAGTCACTGGATCGAAAATAGGAGCAAATGTGACCTAGGCATTAGTCATAACAGGCAAATTCAGGCCCATAGCCAGGGCCAAGGCCAAAAAATCTATCAAAATCATACAGTTTTTCACCATTCTGAGCACTTTTAAGTGATTTTGGCCATTTTTGGACCAAAATTGTCACAAGTGAAACCCCCGTCTGGGATTTTTCAAAAAGTGAACCACCCCTTGGCAAATCCTGGCTACGGGCCTGAAATTGTAATCTCACTTCCATGGTTTGTTTTTCTATTTTTCTATTTCAAGACACTAATCTGTGAAATAAGATTGATAAGTGACATTTTTATAAATGAGCGGACAAAAAGTTTTATACAGATTTTGTTGCTGCCAAAAGAAGACCATCAACTCTTAAACTCAACTTCTGTACTAACCACTTCTAACTTTAACCATTTCAGACTGCTTTCGGAATACATGTTAATGAAATCAAGGTAAAGTAGCCACTGTGTGTTTGTCCATGTATTATTTGCTGGTGTAGGGTAAAGAAGTGAAATCTGTGTTTTTCTACCCCCAAGTTCTGGAAACATCTGTGGGGTGGCTGGTTCATTTGAATGTCTGTTAGGTGGTTTGTCAATTTATTGAGGCCATGCGTTACTGGATAGACCTTTCTAATAAACTTCACCACATTTTGCATACCAAAGAGGCCAGGATATATTGGCCTGATTCATGAAAGCATAGGTAATGCTGTGATCACATTTAATACAATCTTCAACACCGGCACCCAGCCGATGAGTATTTTGTTCAAAATTCCATTCAGTTTCAAATAAGATCAGCCAGGCGATGGTGTTGAAGATTGTTGCAAACATGACCTCAACATAACATGTAGCAATGTTTACAAATGGTATCGAAATTAGCATCAAGTTTATTCTGATTTTGCTGAGAAACATTGCTACCTCTATTCTATGATATCAAGAATCTGGCCAATATATCCTACTGGTACCTTCTGTGTAGCAATCAATGACAGTGTTTATTAGAAAGGCCTGTTGCTGCATTTCAGTTGCATCAGGTTATCTTTAGTTCCACTCTGGAAATGGTGTCTCTGTGTGTAAATGAAATAAACCCATAGTACCATAGTTATACCCCATTGTAGAAACACCTAGGATGAAGATCTGTTCCGGTTGGTCCATATGTTAATACTGAACTATGTATGTGTTATATTAAATTGAGTAGGTCCCTCTCTTATAAACACAACCTCCTCATTAGTCACATTGCACACTCCTCTCTGTTTGTTTATTTGTTCATCAAGTTTGTGCACATGTAGATGTTTTGCTTTGGGTACAGTTGTGATTCTTTTTTGAATCAGTCCATTTATTATATTCTCTCCAGGTTCAGCAATGTCAAGGAATCTTGGAAAGTTTCATGAACTTTATCTGAACAAAAATTGTTTGGTAAAAGTAAAAGCTCTTGTCGGTTTGGTTGATTTGTTGTTGTTTATGACTGTCATGGTATCACAATGTTGTTTATGACTGTCATGGTAGCACAATGTTGTTTATTTATGACTGTCATGGTAGCATGCTGTTTATGACTGTCATGGTAGCACAATGGAGTAAACTGTGTTTGGTGACAGTTCTTACAGAGCACATGTATTAAGTTCCATATCATTTGAGACTTGTATTCCAATATTGAAATGTCCTCGAAAATCAGTCTTGGTTGGTAATGTCTCTCAGAGGTTGTTCTTTGTGTTTATATATTTGTCGATAATTGTCTTTGGATAAAACAGTGTCATTGATATCTTATTTACTAACAAAATATAAAGAATACTTCACAAAACTCATGAATTTTCTAACTATAACTAAATATAAAGATAAATAAAACAATATATCATATTGAATAATGAAAATACAAAATGTATAAAAGACACATATACTTTATCACAACTAGATGTACTTTGACGCACTAAATATAAACACCTAGATTTGGTCCGGCTATTATATACTACTTTTGAACTATGTTTCCCTTCTAGAGTCCCAGGCTGGGTAGTCCTACTTTGAAACGTTCCACCTCGTCCCTCCTTACAGGTACTTCAGTGTCAGTGATATAGTGATATAGATACACTACTCTTCGGTGTATTGTAACAATTGTGGCCATGCCTTTCTCATAACCACGCCTTTCTCTAGTGACATCACAACAGGCTCTTTTGATGTCTTTATGCTGTCATCACAACAATTTTTATAACACAATTTTGTTTTCATTTTCTGATTTCTATATTTTGATGAATTATTTTGATGGAATTTTATGTCATGCTGGTTTTTTGTCTTTCAAATCAGAAACCTGTAAATAACTGGGAAAACCTACAATTAAGATGTTTTATGCCCAAAAGGTAGCATTTTTGAGAAAGAATTTTATGTTATTTTTTCATCTAGAAACTAAATTGAGCATATTTAGAGAATTTTGCTGGCCACATTGATACATTTTGAAAGGCTGGCTTTTTAATCAGTTCTATTGTCTGCTTATAGGTGTCACCCCCTCACTAGTCATGTTGCTTTTCATACCAAACCTTGCTTTAAATCCGTGTATAACGTGGTTTTAGTTTTGGACCTCCATAATGTTACTTATATTTTAATTGGTTTGGGTTAGGGTTTATGCAATTTAGTCATTATTCTTTTAGTTGATTTTATATTTTGCAATATTTTATTTGGTCAGTCTGATATTTAGTTATTTCTGGTCATACCATTTCTATCCCGATATGATAGCTATAATCATATATATACTTTCCATATTTAGCAAAACTTGGGAAAAAGTTCTTAATATAGTCAATATTGATCATTTAAAATTGTGGTGCTCATTTCCAGTAAAATGCCATCTTTTAAAATTTCACTAAGGAATTGATGTCATTGACTCTCAACTTGCATAACCTTGCTTATAATGGTATAGGAAAGTATCACAAAATCACTTCTAGACAAGTGCTCCTTACTTTTTGCGCAAAAATATTTTAAGAGCTTGTCAGCTTAGAATAAAAGAGACTTTTAGAAGAATTAAATCATAGACAAGATTGAAAAAAATATTCAGCTGGTTTTGTAATTTTTAATAGCTCCTTACCCAATGCTATACGCAAAGTTGAGATTCGGTGACATCACTTCCTGAGTGAAATCTTAAAATATGCCAGCCTATTGGAATTGAGCACTACATTTTTAAGTGATCAATATTGACCTATCAAAACATTTTCCCTGTTTTGCGAAAGATGGAATGTATGTTTAAGGTTATAGCTACCATATTAGGAGAGAGATGGTCTGGCTGACAAGGAATATACCTTTAAATTGATATAAATCTATTCTATTGCTATTTGGTCATGTTGATATATCAATAATTTTTACATGTTGTGAATTGTCGATACCGTCATAGTCTGAAAAGTCTGTTGCTTCCAACTTGTAACGTGTAAGTTGGTTACCTAAACATTGTAAATGTTATGTCACGTGTACATGTATTTCTTCTCTGCATAAAAGTGTTTATACAAAGACATTTTCATGTTTTGTCAGTACATGTAGTTATAATTCAATTGGGTGTACATTGTATTTTGTTATTATTTTGTAATATTAGAAAGCCACATTTTAAATTCCTTTTTCATATGTGAAAATTTTAACCAAATTTTATCATACTCACATGTTCATATGTTAGAGCTTTTAAATACTGCACATTCATATTTAGTGCTTTTAAAACATATTTCATCATTCATATTAAGTGCTTTTAAAACATATTAATGTTTTATAATTCTCACACTACATGTTCCTTTGTTGAGTGCTTTATAACCATATTTCCTAATTCCCACACACATTCATGTGTTCATCATTCCCACATATTCATATGTGAGTGCTTTGAAATTATATTTTATCATTCCCATACAATCATATGTAAGTGCTTTTAAAATCATATTTTATCAAGAGTGCTTATCAGCTATTATATTATATCATTCTTGCACATTCATTGTTTTTAAATCACTTTTAGAAAATATTTTGAGTGCTTTTACGATATTTCGGATGCACAATATTTTACCGTAGAGCTTCACACTGGTGTTACACCTTCCAATAAAGTAAAACAAATTCATGTTTCGGCAAAGTATTGAATAAAGACAAAGTGATAGAAGTGAAGTAAAGTGGCAGCATTTTGTTTTAATTTGAGTACTCTGATGATTCTCACGATAATACTTGTATTCTGGTCTCTGGATATTTTACATCATTGGATTGATATAAAAATAATCGAAACCCAGTTGTCACCAGGATTACAGATCAACAAGATCGAGAAAAGTGTTGAGTTTTGTTTGTATTTGTCATATGGCACTTAATCAAGAGTCTTATGTTATATACAATTGAATTTTCTTTCTACTTTCAGAGTGCGTCTCCCCAAGGTAACCAAGGCAACGGTGACATTGGAACTGCTGTGTGACCTTCACCTTGGAACTATGGTGCTGCCACCTAATGGTGCATAATGTGCTACATAGTCAAAACAATTGTAATTTATCCCAAGATGCAATAGAATGATTGATTATTGGTATCCAGGAATCTTAGCAATAGGAGGTTAATAAAAATGTCAACTTGATTTCATTATTTCGCTTTTCTAAGAAGAAAAATAATAGCATGTGGATTAATTTTCGTCATTGGATCGCCAAAGATCACCATTGAATAAAGTAAATATTCTGAATTGATTAGTTACCGATATGTTCCTCTGTTTGTATATTGCGAACAATACTATGGATTCGTTTTTATACAAAAAGGATAACATGCACACATTGGATAACATACGTTTATTTAAAAACTGAGAACATATACAGTAACCATACTGCCACGACATTGAATTGAATTCTATCGAGTAATACTTCGAAATAAATGCATATTTATCATATTATATTATTTTCAACCATGTATTCATCAAATGAACACAAAATGCTTGTACTGTAGTAATGATAGAGACATATTTAAAATTAACAATTATACAAGTGCCAGCACTACTGGATCAAGAAACGTGTTGGTGAAGGAAAATGATGAAATAGTTCTATGTAGCCATCTTGATTGTTATAACATTTCCATTATTAGCGATCAACTTCATTATGGTCAATCTCCATCTACTGAGATTGAGATATTTTTGAGCCAGTGTTAAGTTTTGTAACAGAACAAATCATCAAAATGATGATTTTGTGTTCAGAGTTTATTTTTAGTTGAAATGCTGTTTGATCAAGATGGCTATTAGAGCAAATTAGGGCACATAGTTCATTTTATTTCATATATAAAGACAATAATTGTGATAATTTTGATTTATCCCTAAATCATCCTGGTGTATTTAGTAATCAATCAAAATTATTAAAACTCATATTTTTTCTTATTTCAACACTGTACACATGTGTAACATACTAGAATATCCCTTGCAGGTATTTATATTTTTTACGATACACAGCTCACAAACTTAAATCTTCTGAGTGTAATCCCTGTGACAGAAATTTCCAACCTATTTTGTGGAGATAACTAAAAATCCTCTCAATGTTGTACCTCAACATGAAACATTGGGTGAAACATGTCAACATTGGGTGAAACATTTCAACATTGGGTGAAACATTTCAACATTGGGTGAAATATGTCAACATTGGGTGAAACATGTCAACATTGGGTGAAACATTTCAACATTGGGTGAAACATTTCAACATTGGGTGAAACATTTCAACATTGGGTGAAATATGTCAACATTGGGTGAAACATGTCAATATGTGCAAGGGAAGGCCATAGAATCTAGGTTTCTGTTTCAAAGATCTCCGTAAGCAGCAATATATACCCTGTAAATTTTCTATGAACCAGAAAATTAATATTTTGTGGCCTAACTCATTAAATATGTTCAACATTCAGATGTGGTATATTTTTCAGATAGATTAGTTTGTATTTATTTTTTGAAGAAGAATTTTTATTCAACAAGCAACCACTTAATATGTTGAGAGAATCACTATTGCCTGCAAGCTGTCCATAATAACTAGTCATGATATTGTGAAACCAGAGATTCTTGGATGACCCAGTTTAGAGAAAACATGTGCAAATTAATATTTATGCACAGATATATGTGAAAACATGCAGGACTTAAAAATAAGTGTCGTGGAAAATGTATATGTCAAATTCCACCTTGTCATTATAAAGATCTCTACTTAGATGAAAGGTTTATGGGTTACTGAATATGCTTTGTAAATTCATTATATTGATAGATAGAATTCCTTATATCCTACTTATAGATAGTGACATATCATCTTCTAAGATTTGCTGAAAATAGACAAATACTTTGGTTTTGGGAACAGACAAATGATATGGAAATGTTTGATAATTTTTTTTTAGTCTGCTAGTCATTATATCACTAGTATATACCATTAGGAAGTATGATATATTCCATTAGAAAGCAAGAAACCGAATATAGTCCAGTCCGTAATATACACAATTTCCTCATTACAATGTAATTCAAGATATGTATGTTTGTTTTGAATATTTTTGGTAGATGCATGTACATGTGTATGAACACAGGTGTATTGAATTGTATCATTAATTAATCTTCATTGAAATCTATTATGTAATAAAGAATTCTATGGTGCCCCTAACTCTAGTGTTATGTATATATTTTAATGTCCACACCATGAAATGGTGACATCAAGGATATTCTATGACTTATGAGTGATTTGGAATGGGTAGATATAGTCCTGAGTAGGAATGCTACCAAGTGGTTACCATGAGAATGCAATTCCTTTTTTGCGTAAATAAGCACTTCTTTTCTGAGGAGGCTACTTGTAGCAGACTATTTTTATGTCACCACCACAAGTGGTGACATATTTTTATAGTCTCCAACTTTTTTGTGGACAGTGTTCGGCATTTGATGTCTGTAACAAATGGCGGGTGGTGACATTTTTCTTGTAAGTGCCTTGTTTGCTCATTGTTTTTTATTTTGGAAATGAGATTGAAAGGGCGAGTTCATTTTCTAAAATTGTAGGAGTACACCCCGTGGTGATATTAAAACAGCAAACTTAACTAGACTTGTTGAACACTTGGATTATGTTTTACTAAGTTTGAGTATTAATAGTTACACTTTAATTGCAACCAAGTTCTAATAACTCTATTCATGGCATATAGATGGAGTCATGTATGTTCCCACATATTTTAAACCACCCATTCCTTCTGGTGGCTGACTTTTAAGATGAAGAGAAGTTAAGTTGCTGGGTCGCATATGTAAAATATGTTTAAAGTGAACCACCTGATTTAAAAATGGATAAATGTGATGTGATGCATTTTCAAAATGTTTAAAATATTACTTTGAGGTGAAATGACATTCTGTATCCTTTAGTAACAAACTTTATATCTCTGTTGAAGAAACAATTCATTGACTCCTGTTAACCTTAAAGGTGCAACAATTAGTGCAGGGGGGCCATTCAACGATCATCGACCAGTTTCAAAATATATTTAAGTTTGGATATTTCGTCAAGACTAACATATATTTTTATAATCTACAAAGAAACCCCCTGGATGATATTATTTCAGCTGATATTCCTCTTGAAACGTGATGAATCTTAAAAATCTGTAAGTGGGACTCCCTTTATAGAAGCTTTGAACTGAATTTATACTTCTTAATGCTGAAATTGAGAGTTCTTCCATACATTTTAAGAAAATAGGTATGTCAAAGAAGATGTTAAGCCATATATTGACCTGATAGCTCAGAAAAAATAAAAAAATTCGAATTTTCTCTCTACAGTCCTTGTTACCACTTTAATGAACACATCTATGGAACATACAATAGAACCTTAGTGCACACCTCTATCTAGTGAACACCTGTCTCTAGTGGACACCCTTCCTCTGCACAAACTTTACTAACGTCTGCATAAATTACCCTCTCTGTATTGTACACCTACATAGTTAACACATTTTTGTGGCTCCATAGGTTTCACTGTATATAGGTTTCACTATATACATGTATTGTCTTAAAATGAGCACACACTGCTTAGACCTACCTCATTGTCAATATGGGATCCTCAGAGGTTAGTCTCTCTTAATCATTGGTTAAAAGGGAGCATTGGGTTGTCCAAATGCTTGGACCTACCTCATTGTCAATGTGGGATCCTCAGAGGTTAGTCTCTCTTAATCATTGGTTAAAAGGGGGCATTAGGTTGTCCAAATGCTTGGACCTACCTCATTGTCAATGTGGGATCCTCAGAGGTTAGTCTCTCTTAATCATTGGTTAAAAGGGGGCATTAGGTTGTCCGAATGCTGGAACCAGAGAAACGTTAGGCTAAATCACATTTTAAAGGTTTTGGTGATGGATGGTAGAATGTGTGGAGGTGGGCAACATTTTTGAAATAGACCTAATATTTAGAAAGTGGGCTTAATTTTTAAGAGTGGGTTCAACAAAAAGGCATAATTATCAGTCATTTTCCAGGCCATTCTATGAGCCTACACAAGTTTATTTACTGTTCAACTGAATAGTAAGTTAACATAATGTCAAGTTCATTTCTACTTGGAATAGACGTTTATGTAACTTTACTGACTGTTAAGATAACACATAGACTTGGAACCAGGGGTTGGCACATTCTAACAGAAGTGGATAAGAAACTATAAACAATTACTGTGTGAAACAATGGAAACAGTTTCTTGATTAACTTTGGGACTAATCTATTAAGAAATAGTTGAAGATAAATATTTAAGTTGATTCATTTCTTTATTCTTTAGTCCATGCCCTGCATTTGTGATCTTGTATGTCCTGCTTATATAGTATACCCTATTTATATCAGATTGAATGATGTATGCCCTGAATGACTACCACTGATTGTTATGTAACAACCAAATGTGTTCCCTATACCCTGTGTATTGTATCGTTTATTGATTGTGTCCTATACGTGTATATTTTTTTATTGATTGTGTCCTATACCCTTTGTATATCGTTTATTGAGTGTGTCTAATACCCTGTGTATATCTTTTATTTATTGTGTCCTATACCCTCTGTATATCGTTTACTGATTGTGTCCTATACCCTGTGTATATCTTTTATTGATTGTGTCCTATATCCTGTTTATATCTTTTATTGATTGTTTTATACTCTGTGCATATCTTGTATAGATTGTGTACTATACCCTGTGTATATATTTTATTGATTGTGTCTTATACCCTGTGTATATCGTTTATTGATTGTGTCATATACCCTGTGTATATCTTTTATTGTGTCCTGAACCCTTTGTATATCTATTTATTAATTGTGTCCTATACCCTGTGTATATCTATTTATTGATTGTGTCCTATATCCTGTGTATATCTTTTATTGATTGTGTTCTATATCCTGTGTATATCGTTTATTGATTGTGTCATATACCCTGTTTATATCTTTTATTGATTGTGTCCTATACCCTGTGTATATCTTTTATTGATTGTGTCCTATACCCTGTGTATATCTTTTATTGATTGTGTCCTATACCCTGCGTATATCTTTTATTGATTGTTTCTTATACCCTGTATATATCTTTTATTGATTGTGCCCTATACCCTGTGTATATCTTTTATTGATTGTGTCCTATACCCTGTGTATATCTTTTATTGATTGTGTCCTACACCCTGTGTATATCTTTTATTGATTGTGTCCTATACCCTGTATATATCTATTTATTGCGTTGTACCCTCTCAATTAATTAATGATAAGTTATTTTGAGCAACTGCATACACTTATGTTCAGCAGACTTATCCGGGGGCCATTTGTTTTTATTATCTCCCAACTAGAGACAGTGTGGCCCTGTAAGTTCATTAAACAAAATACCTTAACGATTTTTACATAAATAATGAGGCTGAAGTTACAGCAAAGTTTGCTAGTACTTGAAAACGTCAGATCATATTGACATGAGTAATTCATTTTTCATCGAACGACCATTAATATATGTTGCATTAATTGCCCGTTGCAAGGATTTTGTTTAATCTTGGCGTTGATTGTTTGTTAAAGTAGATACCAGTTCACATAATTGTTTTCGATGTATAAATCAATCAAGAAATGCATTTTGCGCGGCATCATTACATTTGCATCAAATATATTTGAAAAAATTATATTAAGTCCTATGTTAAAACTAGTTTTACCATTTATCTTAACTGTGTAAGGTACTTGACCTGGTCTAATAACCTCATAACATTACGATTCCGAAATGTGCTGATATAATTATTTCTGAGATATTAGAATTTAAAATGGCAAAATACCAAACCATCTACACTTTGTTATAAAAATGGTAAACATTTAGACCAATTTTAAATGGGTAAAGCGGAGTCAATGTCACACAGACTAATAAACTATGCCCAACACTTCAGAGCCAGTGGTAAGCGTAAATCGGGAAGAATTGATGCGAGCGATTTGTCGGAAATTAGCGTGCGTATGTTATGTTTGGGAATGATGAGGCGTATCGGTAGGTGCCAGAAAGGTGCCAATGTAGACACCTTTAACCACCTTCTCGCCACCTCGTGAATAAATCATCGCTCCCCGTGGCTGTTTTACTAATCAGCCTACCCTTCTCCTATTCTGTTAGTTCTTTAGGAAACTGTCTACTTTTATCATTTATTTGATGAGAAAATAACAAAATAAGACACCGAAACCAGCTTCTCAATGAATAGACTACATTTGTTTTGTAAAAAATATCCTAACACAATTAAATTGAATTATTAAATGCTGACATGCAGTATCTATGCATAAATTTGAACAGATTTGTGAGTAAGTATAGGTAGATAATCTTTGTTCATTTCGGGCAAATGGTACAAGAAACAAACGTTTCTGTTGAAAAAGACAAGCCTGTTTGTCTTTAAGACCAGTTGGTAGGTATCGAGGACTGATTAAAGGAGTTTGACAAAAGTCATTATTATTTTTTGACGAACATTGGTATTAAAAATAAAGTATTTGGTGAAGTCTGGATCAACTAGAAATCGGCAACTCCAAGGAGTAGCACATCTAACGAACGCATTATTCATAAATCTGAAATATGTCACAATATTATATTTAGTAGATATAAGAGATTTCCTAATTATTGAGAATTCTCATATGAAGTGACCCTTTTGGATTTTCAGATGCACACGTAAGATAAATGATACAATAATTGTCATGTACTCAAAAACAAAATATCTTCTATTTCTAAAAGCATAAAATAGCCATTTGAAGATATTTTCTGAGCCTTTAATCTGAAAAACGGTATAATATTAGGAATCTAATCTATTTTACTTTAGTTAAAAACGAAAAAACATTTTTAAAGCGACGTCGATCTTAAAAATATATTTTTACGTAAAACTATTTACCAAAAATCCGTAAACTAGTTTTCGAGTTATTTTCCGGACAGACGGACGGACTGTCTGACAGAGGGCTTCACCATATCTCTGCCAAACTTAGTTGTGATAATAACTGGCGACCATTCAGCAAGATGAGATGGGGACTTAGGATTAGTTGAGCCTTTGATGCGAGAGATAGATCTTTAATTCTTAAAGAACAGTCACTGCATTGTACCTGAGACAGCGGCTTTGTGATTGCCCAGTCATACAAGTGGTACAAGCAAAAGATGTTTGTAAAATTGACACTTAAAAAACTCAACCCAACTTATTGGCGTCTGTAGGTGAAGCATTCTGGTGGGCCTGTCTCTCAGTCCAATACAAATTATAAAACAAACACGAGTTAAGTAGATATACACTAACACATACTTAAATTGTGTACGATCCTACTTGGATTTGTTTGCTTTGTAATTAAATATATGTCTTCTACTGGAGCCAATGTGTTTAACTGAGAGTCGTAAATATATTCAAAAACGTTACTTTTGTGTAAAGATAATGACTTTTTTAACCCACAGTGATCAATTTATGTTTTTGACTGACTTTTTAAGAATTTGTCTCGCGTCTGATTTTTATCTATGAAGAAAGTAACTCGTTCGCACAATAGCTAAACACATTGAGAGTGTGATGGTATCTCGAAATTCAATAAATAGTTTGTAAAATCGCGTCTAGTAAATTGAAATGTGTCAAAAATAGACTTATATTCACACTCTAAAATAATTTAGGCACAATGGACGGACCGCGATGAAATCACTAAAGGCAACGTAAGAAAACGAGACAACCCAAAACGAAAAAACATATTCTTATTCGTACATATAAATTAACCGATTATATAAAACAGTAATTAGCATAAATTGATGGGGTTTTTGGCTTTTAAAGGATTGTTGACCCCTCCCTATTGTCAAGTACTTTTTCATATAGGCTACTTGAACATTAAGATCAACTCTTGATAAAGTCAAGTACCAGTCGACTATGACAGTCATGGTGTGGCTCAAGACTCAAAACACCCTACCATTGATCAATATCCACAGGAATTAATGACTGATCAGCAAAAAAATAATTTCGCATCTAGGAGACATCAACCGTCTACAAATATTTCATCTTGATCCATCAATATATATACTTGATCCATCAAGATATGAGTATAAAGGAATACAATCCCTTTAACATTTCATTAATGAAATTTTAGGTTAGCCATAAATTACATGAATAAATCAATAAACAATGTAGTTAATTCTTCTTAGGTAACCGTGAATTGAAAGATGCAGGAACCATATAATGGTTTGCTATACTGACACTAACAACCGAGGAATGTCTGGGGACTGGACCCAGCTAGACTGGAGCCCTAGCGGTGGTTAGTCAGTATGGGTCTGATGCAAATAACAACATCATAATCACACACGTCAAGTATTAATTGGTTAATCATTGATTAGTATCTAGATTTTTGGCTCTTTTTCGATTAAATTGGTAAAAATGGAGACTGGCATTTTCCAAGTAGATCGTAATGTTAAGTGGCTTAAATGATTAATACATGATCACATCCTCGTGTACTGACGAGGGGCGTCTAAAAAGGTATGCGATGTGATAAAGAGACTGGACTGAATAGTCGCCCAGAGTATATACATTTGCATGACATATACATTTGCAGAATTCAAAGAATATATTAATTGATTTTGAATATTTTCTCAATAGCTGATGGTCTATGACACATAATTCAAGTCATCCATATAAACCTTTTCCAATACCAAGTTCTATTTTTGTAGACTAGAAATAAGAGCTTTTTGTATGGTGCTGTTACTTGACTTAAATCTTTTTACTTCTAAATAAACAAACGAGGAGGAGTTAGGGGGCAATGATGCCACAACGCATTTTATTACACCACATCACACGCAGATAGTTCGGATGCGGAGCATATTTCACCGATTCATGAGATCTTGGGTTCGATTCCAAGTTCAGACGCACTTACATTTATTAAGAAAAACTACTTGTTTCAACAACTGATACAGTGTGTCTCCCAGGACTAATCCGTCTAACGAATGACCCCAAAGGTGTTAAACTTCACATTAAATGGCAAAACAAGATGAATATCAGCGTGAAACTTTATTTGCAGGACTGAAAACTTCAGATCTTGTCATATCTTGTTTCAGAGTTTGAACACACAAAATTCAGTTTCTTTTGTATGGTGATGAAGATTTAGATAATTCATTAAATGAAAAATTATTCTAACTAATGAGTGTGAATCAAAGTTTGAGCCAAATTGATCGGTTTGGCTTATTATTGCATGGATGTGTTAACTCATCCCAGGACCATGGGATTGTTTATGTTTATGTTTCTTTATTTCCTCCTTGTTTCTTATATGAGTTATACCATTACTTTGATTTTGAATTTTTATGCATTCCTGTTCATATTGTCTTAAATTGCCGCTAATGTTTTTTTATAAAACTTTGGCAATCAATTGCATGTCTATTATTGTTACCTAAAGGAATAGATTTATGTTTAAAAAGATCAATATTAGTGCCGTTTAGCTGTCACCACTTGCCATTTCTTACGTATGCCGGACGCCGAACATCAAACGTCTAATACCGTCCACAAAAAGTTGGAGACTATGTAACAATTGTGGTGGCGACATAAAAATTATAAGTTCGGAAGTAGGAAAGCCTTGCATTGTGATATTGCATAATTAGGAGTATATTTAGTATGTGATGCCATAAGATGGGGGGCGGGGTGTAGGTATTCATTTAAAAGGTATAATAACCTATTGGGAGGTTTGGCGAGCGCTACCTCACCAGAAGATTGGCAGATATCTTTTACACAAAGATATTGGTTGAGATCTATTTTGCGCTTGGAGTAAAGGCAACGTTTCAAATTATTTTTACGATTTTATTTATAAACAAATCGACTAATATAAAACATATTTACAATACTCATTATTTACAAAATTGTCATTTAATTTAGATTGATATAAATTATATAAAATATACACTGTAATATATATTTACAATTACTTCCAATAAATAAGTGCATTGTCCCTTAATTTGCACAAGGGTGCTAATTTTGAACAAACCTAGCACACACGTACTGGTGCCAATTTAGTTTTAATCTAATTCAAATTTCGTGGTGTCCAAAGAGATCTCAAACACACGAGCAGCAGTTTGTACTTTAACTACATGTGCATAGTCAAATTTATTTTTGCACCACATTATAGAACTTACTTACAACCACCTTCAACCTCCAAAGAGGGAACGACTTTAAAACCTTGAAAGGCAAAATGGTGAACAACACTTAAAACTGCTAGAAATAAAACGTTACATATATCCCAGTAACAATCCAACCATAATGACACAGGTAACGATTTCTATAAGGTATTATCTTGTCAAAATATTTACCTAAATTGTTGACGAAATCTTGAAGAGTGCTCTACATGAAGATACGTACAAATTGAATGGATAAGGCCATACTCAAATCATCGATTGCTCTTGACTGAATTTAGCTGTCTCCAGCTTGAATGGAAGTCCCTGGCCATTGACGATTGAGGGCGACCTTAGTCTACCCCTCATTCCTTACTTATAATTTGATAGTTTCTTACTTGATGTTTGTGTTTTGGGGAAAGAGTAAAAGTCAGTTAAAAACTGAATGCTTTAATGCATAAAACAGTGGTTGTGCGTCAATACGACTTTGAGATTTAGTGAAATCACGTTTTCCGTTTTTGTACGCTCTCGCAGAACTACAATACACAAATTAAAGAATAATCGCCGTGAGAAACAATTTGGCACAGAGTTGTATCTCTAGTCTCAATGGAATCAAACTCGTGATAACACTAGCAATCATCTGTACATAGATAATTGCTACCGTTTATCGCATAGTTATTTACTACAATGTTGTTGAATCTCATTTTGATGATGTCTTCAGCTAGTTGTTAATCTTTGTACCACTGTCACCACTGGTGCATTCTGTGGACCCCCAACATGATTGTCCAAGAAAACAGGTCGTCGGGATGGATTGCCCATTTGCCTTTAAAGTTGCCCTTAATTTGTTGGACGCAGCTTCAATATAAGCAAGATCATAAGTTGATGAAAGGAGTCAGTATCTTTGGTTTGTTTTTATCCTAGCAAAACGGAAAAGGGTAAGGTCGCTGCAGCAAGTCTAGATAGAAGGAGTCCCTGTTGGAATATCCGTCCTCAGAGCATTATCGTTTAGGAGGGAAAAGAACTACATCTGCTATTTTCGTATTCAGAGAAAACTCGACAGAATCAGTTGATCATTTTAAGTGCTTCATGAATGTTCTCAGAGAGGATGTAGCTGATGTGGTATGTTAAACTGTTCACTGATCGCATTGCTCTTAGCTTTGACAATGTTCTCTCCCGTAAGTTCCCCAGTTTGATCATTAGGTGACGTCGTCAAATGGAATATTTCAGTCCAATTTCTGGGCCATACACTTACATTCTTTAATCCGTTGGATTCTCTTTCTTTTAAACTTCATTTTCAATTTTGGACACGTCAACGTTACAACAATCCAAGAGTAGCGTTTTGGTTTACAGAATGAACAGGATTTAAACGATGCAGACTCTAGATCCTTTTTGTTACTTTTGGGTATGAAAAATGAGTTACACTGGCCATAACAGAATCGATTGACCATTGTCTTCTTTAGGCAACCCTCTTCACGGATCACCTGTTGCAGGGGTTCCGTTTTACACCATTCCTTTTTCAAATAGCTCTTTTTTGTAACAGTCATTGCCTTCCTACTCCCATAGATAAATATTCCAGTGTCTACCTTTGATTTTTTCTTGCTCATATTCGGTTGATCAACGAGTGGATTTTGTCCATGAGCGGATTTTGTAGGCTTAATCGGGATTGTCGTATTGAGCAATTCATTGAAGTAGTCTGTAGTTGGTTCCTCCCCTGGTAATTTGTTATCCCTATGTGGCTTGCGTTTGTTCTTTTGTCGTCTACCTATCCGAGGCCCCCGGGATCGACTGTCTGAGAGGTACACAACGGACGTCAGCAGGAGACAAAACAAGGCGAACTCTGACCACTTGTACGGAAGCACCATTCTGGAAGAAAACAACAACAATTTCAGTCAGTGAATAAATAAAATATAAAAATCATATCATTTCGGTTTAGTTTTTCCAATTGGCCAAAGAAAGTCAACGAGGGCTTACTATTTAAAACAAGTTCTGACTTGACTAGGCGAAACAAAGAAGGGGTAAGTATTCATCGTGACAACGATATCAATGGCGCTGATGCTAAATGATTGCTTGATGCCCGTCTTGAGACCACTGAGAACACAGCGGAGAGAAATGATAACTCCCCTTTCCCAAGGGAAGCGATGAAAGATACTTTTTGGATGAGATCCAGATGCCTGTATTTAAAGCATGGTATCTCTGCTATAGGTGTTTACGAGGAGATAAACATGAAAGGTGAAGCGATGAAAGCTGCTTCAGCATCACTTGATCCAGAACTACCTGTTTATACCTAGCTATTTCTAACTACCTGTTCCATGCTTAAAACAATCTTTTAGTCGGGATTTTTCTCTCCAAACTTTTAAAAATTCTCTCATTTTTGTAAAGCATAATATCATGAATCGCTCTTGCCTGTTTCAAATTATTCTATTGCTATTTTTTCATTTCAGCTATCGTAAACTTTTTGCTATTGATACGATTCACTCCATCCTGATTTTGTACGGGGATACCTTGTTATGCCTAATTACTCAGCATGGTTGTAAGAGGCGCCACGCTGCTAATAGACCAAAACAGAGATATTCAAAGAACTCGTAGAATTCCCCAGTTCGCACCTATATTGATGAGAGAAAGTATGTCTGAAGGGTATCATTTATAAGGAATTACGAACCTAAGATCTGTTAACGTTCTACCTAATTTGCGATAAATACAAGCGATACGGGTAAGACGCCAGGCTCAATTCTAAAAATGCGGAAATAATCAGCAAAAACAATCATGAGACTGGCTCTCCAAACGGGAACCAACCACCTGGTGAATAAAGGTATTGCTTCAGAAGTCTAGACGAGCCACGTCCAGCCAAGATTGTTCGAAAGATGCAATCTGATTTTGATCCTGCTAAATCGAGTATATCCTCAGTCTTATCCTATCAGGCGGATTATGAGCATTGATCTGTTTTAGAAATATCAATTTATTGAATGGTATTATTTGCATGTGAATGTTGATAAATATATCATGTTTTAATGTGACAACAGTGACAAGAGTCTGAAGTTTAAACGGACATGTCACTAATCCATAATAATTTTGAATTGATCTGAGCCCTCTGTCTTTCGTCCTGATTTGACATTGCAAAGCTTACAAATCAAGTAAACAATGTCAGTCATTCAAATAAACAATGTCAAGTCTGAGACAATCATAAGAAAAGATCGCAACCATCATAACTCAATATCTTTGAAGATTAAATCCTAAAATTCTAAATTCTACATGCCTTAAAAGATATAAACGCCGACTCCTCTAATGCAACGACTATCATTAAGTCGAATTAATTCCGTTTGAACACCATCCATCAACGTGGTACTCTGCGATGTTTCAGCATTCAGTGATCAATAAAGAATGGTGGGATACAGTGATTAGGAATGGTTTTTACTTTGAGTGACAAGTTGAAAACGGACACGTTGACATATGACAGGTATGCAGTTCAGAAGTATGATAGTCATGTTCCTTGTGCGCCAATGCAACACAAACACGACGAACGTCTGATATTCCGTTTCCAAACACATTTACGATGTAGGGTGCCAAGTTCACGTACATGATCGATCCCCGGGGATCTAAACTATTGAGACAATTAACACTGACACAATGACAGAAATACACGTTTTTACCCCAAAGGGTATCGTCTTCCTGGGGCCATGGGCGGCGGATATGTTGAAGGAAAATTACAAAGTTGCAATGTAATCCCACACTGTTCTATCGATATCTGATATTAAATAACAGATGAAATAAGCAAGGACGGAGGAAAAAATTGGATAGCCTCCAGAAATTCTACAGTGTTAGGCCTAGAAGATACCAGCAAAATGAGCCCTTCTTGACTTTCTTTGGGAATATGAAATACCTTGGGCGATTCAAGATGAGATGACAGAATATGAGAGCAAGTAGATGGATTCTTCAGAGAAAAATTATGATAAGGACCATGGACATCTATCCCCGTATCCCCGGAATAAAGGTCCATAGGAGGATTAACCAAGATCAGCATGTCCTTAATTATTACCCATCGAGGACACTAACAACACAGACTGACATCTGGACATGAAGACATGGAACATGTCACCGGGTACATTCTGATCGGTGACAATAAATTGGCAAGCGTGGATGGACATGGTGACACAACTGACTCGTTTGAATGTCAGGACCGAATATTTTTCAACACATTGTTTTACATTGATAGGTAACATTAAAAAAGGCTTGGATATTACGCTCAATGAATGTTGAAATAAAAAAGGCATAGCTCTACGAAACGTATCTTACTGAAACAGATGTAATATTTTTAATCGACGTTACATTGTGCAGTCAATAGTAACAACCATTGACCGCTCTCTGACCAATACAAAAGCAAGTACACAAAAACCTGTCTAATCTGAACTGAATGCCATCGAGACCAGCATAAAGTGTTTTGATCGCCAGGTGTTCACATTTCGAGGTTTATAACAATTTTAATCTATGACATATTCAATTAAAAATGAGACCGAAAAAGTGTTCACATTGAGAGATGTTCGGATTGCGTATGTGTTCGTATATACAGGAATAACTGTATATAGTTTAAGGTTTTTGTGCTTTAATTTTCCCATCTACACGTAATAGTATGTTTTACTTCATGAGCCATATCATTTAAAACAAACAGTGTGATGTCAGGCTTAAAACATCAAGTGTCACTTGCAATCAACCTGTCCGTGAGTTATGAGTGTCGCATAAATTGGCAAATAATTTAAATGTTGCCATGAATTTATGTAGTACCCACTCCTAACTGCATAATTGCCGAAAAACATGTTTTTTCAGTCAGACTCTCTGTGGCAGATACACAGGAGGTCCTTTAATCACCCTTCGTCGGTTTCGTTTAACTAATCAAATGTTATGTTAGTCTCAACTGTAAGCCGTTGATGATGGGATTGGTAAGACCTCCTGCGTTATTTACAAGGATAAGTAAGTGGACGATTGACTTCTGCCAGCCAGAGTCGATACTACTTAGGATGTCACTAAGTAAATATTCATTCTTAGTCTACTACCCGTAAGAAGAATTCACATAAATATATGAATTGATCATGATGGATTTTTAGCATTTTGAACAATCTAGAATGGTAGTCTCCATCACGGACTTCGTGCATTACTTCACATGCTCCTTGCTAAGTTCACTTTTCAGCTCTATTTTATGTTTTAAAAGCATACCACCCGTGACATTTAACTCCTATTAACAGGAACGCCAACCATAATTGCTCAGATCCCAGTCTTCAACCCCCTCCCCCTGCGCAATTAAGCATAAACTTATAAATGATAAGGACTATGACGGGCATTTTATTTTCTATGATTGTTCCAAGCCAAAATATTCTTTAAATAGATAGCGCACAATCAAAACATTTCTCAATATTGATAGCCGATACCGAGATCAAATTTACGTTCACTGTAACCGTATCAGATTCCTAGTTTGGGTTTGATTTAGAAAGTAGCTAATGCCACACATGAGAGGTAGAGAGAGAGGTTAAGTGGTCGTGTGTCAAGATCACACCTCAACAAGCGAAACCTTTAGGGGAAAAGCTTGACGTTTAAAAATAAACAACAACGAACACTATTAAACAAATATTAAAATTCAGGAAATAGGTATTATTAAATAAATTACTTGATTCAAGAATGACATATAAAGCTATAATTATTTTTTAGTCATTTTGTAATAAAAAATTATGTGATACTATTATGCCTTACCTTAAGCTTTTTTAAATTATTGATAACGTTTGTCTTAGGCTAATTTGTTCCGCATCATTGTGAAGTCATTTCTAGTTGTTCACATGGTCGAGTGGAAATAAAAGTCCGACAAAAATGAAATAATCAAAGTCCCTAAGTATTTGTCGTCCTCAGTTTCCAATAAATGCCTAAGTCTCGTATCCAATATGTGTAAAGTAAATGTTTAACTTTTTTCAAGTTAAAACAATCTTCCCTGACTAATGATGTATGTTGGCCGATCAACTCGTACATATGATCCCAGCAAGTCTTCATCAGGTACTTTATTTTCATGAAATTCAAAAGTTTATCATGTGAGCGCCAGAAAGGCGAGGGAAGTCCGAGGTGGCCCATGTTATACTCCAATCTTGGCGTGTTATCTGAGCTCGCGAATTGCTGACTGTACCCGGGCCGCCAATTTACACTCAGGCGCCTTCGATAGCCTACGTTCAAGTCGGTCCAGGGTCGAGCTCAGATAGGGGAGGCTGCAGGATCAGGCTGCGTGATAACGATCCAAATAGGCGGCGAAAACATTAATTCTTAATGCATGGTAAATGGATGTTGAAAACAATCAGTGACGTGATTATTAGATGTTTAATCTTGTAATCTTGTAAATAGATTTAGATTGTTGACCTTTAAAAGGTTCACCCAATCCATTACGTGCATTTTAGTATGGTAAACAAAACGGCTAGTTTAAATATACTGCAGATGATGATACTTGACTGATATAAAAGCACAAATGGCAACATAAAAAAAAGACAGCAATTCAATCAAGCTTAAACAATCCATACCAGTTCTTGTCCAAGCTTTTGTAAGAAAAAAGTAACTGAATTATTGCATTACGCCTAAATCCAACATCTAGTAATACCATATGAAGCCCTCTTTTAGAGTCTAGGATTCAAACGTTTGCAAAGGGTATCAAATCATGAGTATGAACATAAACGATAAAACAAACAATTTAAAATACAATTCAAAAAACGTAAGAGTAGCATACTAATACAAACCACAAACCACAAGAAAACCAACAACAGAGTAAAAACATCTTTCAACAGTACATATATTGGTCTCCGTCGGGAGACAGTGGGATACCTTCATGTTAATAGTGAAATAGTGCTTTAGAGTATCGTGGATCAAGGTAGAACCTTAAAGACCCCATAGTTAATCAACTCCGGCAAATTTCACCTGCAGAAACGTTTAAGGATGTTAGAGAATTCCGCGTTGGAAATATCAGCCTTTAAAACCAATTCCAATCCAGTTCTCTCAAAAACGATAAAATATTCAAAACTTTTTTACACTTTTATATAACTTAGAATATCACCTGTAATCCTGTATGTATCATTCGTAGATATTTGAATGGTTTTAATAATAGTAGGGGTTGAGAACGTGATTAATGTGGTGTTTTATATGGGAGCATTTTAGGAATATCACAGGCGGAGTTTCGTGTTGACGGCTCCACTCATTAATTTTGTCTATACAATTTCTCATCATCGTTATTCCTCCTCACCTAGGTAGAAATAACCACTGGCTCTGAAGTTGGCAATTTAAATTTAATTGAAACTAAATTGTTTCCCTCCAAAGTGGATCATTTTCAATAGTGGTTTGTGAGTTTACATTTGCCAAGATTTCACTGTGTTACCCGTTGAATTGTGGCTATTGGTATATTCGGCTGAAGAAAACTATAATATTGTATCAGGTAATATTGGATGGATGGATGTGAGGAAGTGTTTGAACAATGCAATCAGAACAACCAAGAGAACTTAAAAATCACCATTATAGTTAAATAATGGATTTGTAAGATAAATCATTATAGGGGGTTGTTTCTTCTGCTCTAATTTGCAAACTTTCAAAATTGCCGCCAGAAACTTAAAACGTACTTGACGCCCAAAACAAAGCAAGGCATCATGACAAAATGTCACCGGTAAATGCAAATTATTACAGGTTACCAAAATGAACAATTGCGCCAGATGCCAACTTCAATGCTCACGCTGGTCATAATCGATGATGGGTATAAAAATGTGTCACCACTTCTTGGCGGTGACATAAGTCACCACTTGGTGGTGACATAAACACTGAATTACAATCAAATAGGTTAAAAACGGTAAAATATTCTTTGATTCCTATTTTTGATGCACAAATTACACTTTCCCTTGTTTAAATGATCAATTTTGACCATATCAAAACATTTCTCTGTGCTAAATGCGGATAGTGTTAAAATGGTTTTAATTTCAATATCAAGAGAGTTGAAATTAAGCTGAAGACTGAACTATCATTGGAAACGAATGATATGTTAATTAACAATTATAACACCTCCAGACCAAGAAACACATTTGGAAAAACATTGACACTCCGGTTAGGAATAATATTGCCAGTGAATATCAATAATAAATAGGGTGACATCTTTATCAACACCAAAGTTATTTTTAAGTGATATTATTTTGAAGAACGTTGACAAAATGGCTTGTTTTCAGTCTTTCAAGTATTTAAGATGACATGTAAATATTGCTAAAACATCCTAAAACATATAACAACTATCAAACACATTGTCTATGTACAATATTAATTTTGCAAGAAAATTCAATAAAAGTATTGAAATAGATCCAGGAGATAGATGTTAAAGATTTGAGAATACATCCCAGACACCATTAACCACCTTGGTCCGAGGGCATTTCGCTTCATTCCATGAGCTGCTAATGAAAGCAGTGAAAGACCGATCTTGAAGGATGCCATAAAGCTGAATAACTTAATGGCCAATTCAATGCTGCTATCTATCATTGTAATAAAGATAATTATTTCAACAAATACATATAAATATTCTTTTGATACATATTTCAAACTTTATTTAACACATTCAATACAAACTGTGCAAGGTATAAAGAATTCTCATAGACTAGACAAATAAAAACCTTATTTATTCACATTATTTTGTCGGTGGACATCTTTAAATACATAACTTTTATTGTTCAATAAAATACTACATGGTATAGTAACATACGTACATGGTAGGACTATGTCAATTTCAATTATTGTATTCACATTTCATTCATTTCTGTTTTACATAGCAAACCAAATTACAACAAACTGTTTTGAGAGTAGGTTGGATACTTTTTATCACTCAATTTTACAAAGTTTACTTCATTGAATTTTAATTAGTCTCCTTTGATAGAATTAATATAGTTTGTATTTGAAGTTCATAAGTTTCACATTTGCTTTGAGTTCATCAAAAATCCAACATACATGTACATTGTACAGTATAGTGTTAAATCTATATCTGATGACCCATTTGAGAAATAACAATGCTTTTTGAGTCCATTTCTAATTGTTTGTTGTGTTTATATGCAGAGTTTCAAGCTCATGACAGCCTGATTGTTAATACTTTAATTGGTTTAATGGAATAAGAAGGGATAGAGATGTGGAAAATGTTGGAAGTTATCATGAAAATCTTACCAGTGTTTCCCTTATAATCCTTATTTCTTTTTCTGAAAAAACTGAGATATACAATGAAATATAGCAATTACAACTTGTATTTCAGAATCCGCAAAATTCAGATTTTTGTCAGATGACTTAAAAATCATAGGGTTATCCTGAAATTAAGACAGAACTGCTAGAAGTTTTGCTAGGAGAGCCAAAATATTGTCATCTTGAGATACAATTTTTGAAACTTACTCTCCACCTGTCTCTTTACCTTCTTATTCCTTTAAACAAAAGAGCAATATGCAGACTGCTAGCCAGGAAGTTTTGGCAACCATATTTTCAACATTACTGTTATGAACTGTAATGAACTGAACCAAAACACTAAATTGAAACTTACATTAACAAACTCATTTAACAACAATGTCTTATATATGTATAACAAACATTATTTACTTATATGTATACTACTATACTAATACATTGATTCATATTTATGTACAGATTATATATTCTATTTTGTATGGTACACTATACGTACTAGTAAGAATTATCTTCATGACAGTTCACACAATATGGTGAAAAATATGTAACCACTCACACATAGTATTTGCAGTTAATGTCAATCAGTATATAATGGACACATGATTGAGCGATTGTTGCAAATAATGAATTTATCAATGCCATTTTAGATCAATATATGGTAAGGACCATTTCATGCAATATTTTTGTTCATTATCATCTGTGTTGGTCTGATTCTGTAGGACTATCGATCCAATGAAAGGATAGCAGCATCATCAATTTCCTACTCATCAAACTACTCTGTTTAACTACAGGTTAATAAATTAATAATAACAATAATATACAGTAAAACCTGTCTTAGTGAACACCTCTCTCTAGTGAACACTTGTCTCTAGTGGACACCCTTCCTCTCCTATACACAGGTTTTAGTACATACTATTATCATATGATCTGTAAAATAAAGCCTTCTGATTGGTCAGTTCTCGTGCTGTACCAATCTGTATTGCTACTGAGATTGTCCCCATTGATCATCTCCGTCGCAATACAGAAAATATAGGTACGGAGGGGACATTCTCAGTAGCAATACAGAGGATCACACGATAAAAACATTATAGAACGATTTGAAGTGCAATACAGGATATATTCTGCTCTCGATACTCTGTATTGGCACTTGACTTCGTCTCGTTCCAATACGGAATTTCTCGAGCAGAATATATCCTGTATTGCACTTCAAATCAATCAATAACTTATATAATTGTATATCTTCATCCCAGAACCAGTGTGCAGTGAGAGACATAGAGGTTTATGACAAAATGATGAAGATGAATATGAGTACAGTATATACAATTGTATACAGTGAGCACCTATGGAGCCACAAAAATGTGTCCACTGTAGGTAGGTGTTCACTGCAGAGGCAATTTAATACAGGGGTCAGTGGAGTATGTGCTGGGAAGGTGTGTTTACTAGACACAGGTGTCCACTAGAGAGAGGTGTTCAATAAGACAGGTTTAACTGTAATATGAACCTTTGGGCATGCAATTTATGATGATGTAGGTTGATGTATGATGTCTCTGTATGATGTCCATGTAAAGACTCAGGCCTGTAGCCAGATTTTGGAAGGGGGGGGGGGGCACTTTTCAAAAAAATTCCAGGAGATAACCATTTGACAACTTTGGCACAAAACATTGAAAAATGTTCAGAATAGTGAAAAACTGCATGATTTTGAAAGAATTTTAGGCTCGAACTCCCCCCTGACTATGAGCCTGAGACTACACAATAAGTAACATGAGAGGCTTTAACAAAATACATTAAAGCAACAAAAATTCTTTATGTACAATATAGCTACTAACTTTACACAAGCATAATATGTACTAAAATAATGATTGATCAACCAATCACAGGCCATCTGATATTTACAGTCCTGTTTTAAAATTCCATTCTTGTTTTCACAAACATCCGACAGCAATTTATTAGTATTTGCTTGACCATCATAAGCATTTGTCGGACCTTAAACAGTTTGACAATCCTTAGCATTTACTTACGCTTAATCAGTATTTGTTTGACCCTCAACAGCAATTGTTTGACCATCATTAGCATTTGCTTCACCTTCATCAGTTTGTGATTGACTTTTATCAGTTTTTGCCTGAGCTTCATCAACAATCACTTGATCTTCATTAACACTTGCTTGACCTTCATTAGCAATTGCTTGACATTCATAAGCAATTGCTTGACCTTCATCAGTATTTGCTTGACCATCATCAGTATTTACCTGACCATCAATAGCATTTGTTAGCCCTTCATTAGTATTAGCATTTGCTTGACCCTCAACAGCAATCCCTTGACCTTCATTAGCAATTACTTGACCTTCATTAGTATTTGCATGACCATCATCACTATTTGCCTGACCATCATTAGCATTTGTTAGCCCTTCATTAGTATTAGCATTTGCTTGACCCTCAACAGCAATTCCTTCACCTTCATTAGCAATTACTTGACCTTCATCAGTATTTGCATGACCACCATTAGCATTTTCCTGACCACCACCAGCATTTTCCTGACCTTCACCAGCATTTGTTTGACCATCAATAGCAGTAGCCTGATCATCAATAAAATTTTGCTGTACAGTATAAACAATTTGTTGCTCAACATTGGAACTTGTTTGACCATCATTAGCATTTACCTGATCATGCATAACATTTTGCTCCATGGCATAAACAATTCCCTGGCCAGTATTATCACTTAGCTTAACGTTATAAACAATATCTTGAGTCTCATTAGAATTTGGTTTCATAGCATAAACAACTTCTTGGCCCTCATTAGCATTCACCCGCCAAGGTATTGACTCAGCAGCATAAACATCCTGCATTACTTTAATTTCTCCTTTGTTAACATTACCTTCTCTTACCACATTAACATCATTTGAAACAACCTTTCCCTCGTTAAGATTAGCTTCTTTATTGTCACCAGCAGTGAGTTTTTCATTAATAATTTGTGCTACGTCAGATGGGCTTTCATCATTGTCAGCCAAGATGACATAATACATTCCATCTTTCTTCTGTAATGTTGCTCCCTCTGGTACCATATTCTCAAAATCTTCAAGCGACATTTCTTTCTGAGTTTCAGTGATGGTCGTTCCATCTGGTTGTTCTTCAACAATAGACACTTCAAATGTCTGCTGTTGCTGTGTGTTACTGTCGAGGACAACTTGTTGGAGGACACCTTCTGAGTTATGCTGCACGAGAAAATTGGTGAATTTTCCATCGTTAACAACCAGCTCATAAACTCCTTCATTATTGACCGGGTGTAGCTGGAACTGTTTGTCTTTATCAGCACTGTTGACAAATGGTAACTTGATACACCGTTCAGAATGGCTTAGCAGTTGCGATTCTCTGGCAAAGTGTGTATCACACCGCCCACACTTGAAACGGTATGCATTTATCTGATGTTGTTTCTTCTTGTGTTCGTTGAGCAGACGAGGCTGTAGGTAGTCCTTGTCACACATGTTACACTGATACCTGATGCCCTCGTTGTGGCTTCCTCCCATGTGTTGACTCAAACCTGAGTGTGTTTTGTAGTTCCGTCCTGGAATAATTAAGAGATATATCTTAGATTATAAGGACTCATAATGTCACTTTTAATGTTGATGAAGAGATGAAATTACTGTTTTTACTCAAATTATAAGTTGACAATAACGTAGTATATGAAAATCACTGATTAGCTCAAAGATGCCATTTTGTCAAAATGTTATTGTCATCATCAGACAAACAGTTTGCTACCTATTACCATGGTGATTTCTCAACATCAATGCTTTTCTAAATGATGCTTTTGAGCAAAATTAATTTGCATTCTTCATTGTCCAGTTGAATTATGGGTAATTAAGTTGCATCCATTGAATTATGGGTAATTATGGAGGTTGAGTTTTTCTATTTACCACATATCTTGCAGGCATATGGTGCCTCGTCAATGTGTACAGTGCTTTCATGGTTATGACATTCCGCTCTCTCAAGGAAAACTGCAGGGCAAAAGCGACATCTTTGACGCTTCACTCCATCATGGCGCTTCATATGATTTTGAAAGCCTGCCTGAGTTTTCAGCATTACGTTACACACGGGGCACTGGTATAGAGGTTTGTTCTTATTGTGCACTTGTAAATGAGACCTCAGACCATCTGTGTGAATAAACCTGAAGTAGAATCAGGAAAAATAATTAAAGGTGAACTTATGATGGTGAGGTGAATCTATGATTCTTTCCGTATCCATCTCTGCAGGACTTGGGATCTGATGTTGATAGGTTACAATGCACCTTTTAACCAAGTTCCTCTTTAAAGGCATCTGATCACATATCTTTGTCTAAAATTAAGAGCAATGTTATTGTTAAAGATACAGTTCCAGCTAATGTAATTCATGCACTAATATGGACTAGTAGACTTTGGCCCATTCTGTAGAAGTGCTCTAGAAATGCATCCTTCCTGTCATGGAAGGTCACACATTCCAACATATCAAACAATCTGTATGATTATGCTGGTCATTTTCTGGGTAGTTGAACTTTATGTAGGGGTGGCAGACGGTCCTCAGGCCCATTTATACCCTTACCCTAAGAAAACCTTGGGGGTACTCTAATACCACCCAGTATGGATGGACAGACAAATGTTCAAATGTAAAAATTAGAAAAAATGATGTTATATGTAAGATCATTCCTGTTACTTCAGAACAGTTACCTTTTGCCGCAGATTTCACAGACATGTTTCTTGACTCCCAGATGCTTGGCCTCATGACGCATCCTTGTTGATCTTATAGTGAACTCCTTGGGACAGTAGCGACACTTCAACTTTGGTCGACCTGGAAAATTTTTATACAAAGTTACAACATATTAAACAAGTGGGCCATAACAATAGCTCACCATGTGAGCTAAAAGGGTACAGAGTGAGCAATAAAAATGGTTGCCTTATAATTAGTCAACATACAAAAAACCAATCAGTTCTAGATTTTCATACGAAAAACATATTACTGTTCATTGAGGATTATCATTAATTCACTGTACAAAATTACAAAGAGAGCATTTCAACTCTGCATATCAAGAAAAATTTAAATTGCATACTAAATGTAAATTCTACCTGTATGTATCAACATGTGTTCATTCAGCTTGGTCTGGCTCATAAAGCTGTTGCCGCAATATTCACAGACCTGGTTGTAGAGGGGGACTATAATGGAATGAAAAGAAACATTATACAATGTACATGAACATGCATATGTTTCCCATTTCACATGTACATGATTGTATTTATTCAACATCCATCCAGTTATTAAAATTAGACACAACTTACAATAATATTCAGTCAACCTTTTATCTGAAATTCTCCAACAGTGCAATTCAAAGTATAGAAGAAAATAAGAAGTTTCATAGTCCTATGATTAAGTGTTTTTAACATTTTAACAGTATTTTATTAATATATAAAAATAAATTTTGGTGAAAATAAGGTAATGTATACAACAAATAAAGTCAACTTACTTATAGTAACCATTCCTAGGTCAATCAAATTGCTGAAAAGAAGAAGAAATTGTCATGTTAAAGGCATATGTGGTTTATCATAGAAATCAATAGACTTGGAAATTTAATACAGTAAAACCTGGACAGTTGAACACTTCTGTATGTGCAACATATCCATAAATGAAACACTTCAAAAGTTGAACACTATTTTGAGGTACCACAGGTGTTCCACGTCCACATGTTTTACTGTATGTTGAACACTGCGATGTGCACACTGATGAAGTTATAACATTATGTGGCAAGATTTTTGATATTTTTAAATTGAAACAATTTTGGTTAAGGTTGGCATAATAACATGATGTCACCAACTGGTTGCAGTAACTAAAGTGTAACTACTTGTTACATGTGATGCACACAGTGACACCAAATACCAGTTAAAAGAACAATCACTATAACAATATCTCCAAACTTATTGGCAGTGATCAACCTTTCTTTTATATTCATGGACTGATATTGTGTATCTCATGAGGTCCTATGACAGACCCATCTATTACATTTATAGAATGATATTGCTTATTTCATGGGGTCCTATGACAGACCCATCTATTACATTTATGGAATGATATTGCTTATTTCATGGGGTCCTATGACAGACCCATCTATTACATTTATGGAATGATTTTGCTTATTTCATGGGGTCCTATGACAGACCCATCTATTACATTTATGGAATGATATTGCTTATTTCATGGGGTCCTATGACAGACCCATCTATTACATTTATGGAATGATTTTGCTTATTTCATGGGGTCCTATGACAGACCCATCTATTACATTTATAGAATGATATTGCTTATTTCATGGGGTCCTATGACAGACCCATGTATTACATTTATTGAATGATATTGCTTATTTCATGGGGTCCTATGACAGACCCATCTATTACATTTATAGAATGATATTGCTTATTTCATGGGGTCCTATGACAGACCCATCTATTACATTTATAGAATGATATTGCTTATTTCATGGGGTCCTATGACAGACCCATCTATTACATTTATAGAATGATATTGCTTATTTCATGGGGTCCTATGACAGACCCATGTATTACATTTATTGAATTATATTCTTTATTTCATGGGGTCCTATGACAGACCCATCTATTACATTTATAGAATGATATTGCTTATCTCATGAGGTCCTATGACAGACCCATCTATTACATTTATAGAATGATATTGCTTATTTCATGGGGTCCTATGACAGACCCATCTATTACATTTATAGAATGATATTGCTTATCTCATGAGGTCCTAAGACAGACCCATCTATTACATTTATGGAATGATATTGCTTATCTCATGAGGTCCTATGACAGACCCATCTATTACATTTATAGAATGATATTGCTTATTTCATGGGGTCCTATGACAGACCCATCTATTACATTTATAGAATGATATTGCTTATTTCATGGGGTCCTATGACGGACCCATCTATTACATTTATAGAATGATATTGCTTATTTCATGGGGTCCTATGACAGACCCATCTATTACATTTATAGAATGATATTGTGTATCTCATGAGGTCCTATGACAGACCCATCTATTACATTTATAGAATGATATTGCTTATTTCATGAGGTTCTATGACAGACCCATCTATTACATTTATAGAATGATATTGCTTATTTCATGGGGTCCTATGACAGACCCATCTATTACATTTATAGAATGATATTGCTCATCTCATGAGGTCCTATGACAGACCCATCTATTACATTTATAGAATGATATTGCTTATTTCATGCGGTCCTATGACAGACCCATCTATTACATTTATAGAATGATATTGCTTATTTCATGGGGTCCTATGACAGACCCATCTATTACATTTATAGAATGATATTGCTTATTTCATGGGGTCCTATGACAGACCCATCTATTACATTTATAGAATGATATTGTGTATCTCATGAGGTCCCATGACAGTCCCATCTATTACATTTATAGAATGATATTGCTTATTTCATGGGGTCCTATGACAGACCCATCTATTACATTTATAGAATGATATTGTGTATCTCATGAGGTCCTATGACAGACCCATCTATTACATTTATAGAATGATATTGCTTATTTCATGGGGTCCTATGACAGACCCATCTATTACATTTATGGAATGATATATTGCTTATTTCATGGGGTCTTATGACAGACCCATCTATTACATTTATAGAATGACATTGCTTATTTCATGAGGTCCTATGACAGACCCATCTATTACATTTATAGAATGATATTGCTCATCTCATGAGGTCCTATGACAGACCCATCTATTACATTTATAGAATGATATTGCTTATTTCATAGGATACTTACTTGAGATCCTCTGCATGTTTCTGGCTCATGTGCTTGTACCAGTAAGTGTAATGGCTGTAGGTCTTCAAACATATGTCACATTTCTTTGGCCCCTTAGGGATGTTGTCAGCATCAACAGTACCTGGAACAGGGAAATAACAAGATTAATATTATTACATACATTGTGATATTCCACCTAATGAGGCTCTAGGTAAATTATACATTGGAATCTAGATAATTAGTTATAATATACTCATAGTATATCTTGGAGAATCTTAAGAAATGTATGGGATATATCTGTTTCAATCCATCTGGTTTTAGATAAAGGGTTTATCCCCTGGGATATATGTGTATTTAGAACCTCCCAGTATAATATAACCATTACTACAATAACTTAGAGACTATGCAAACTATTGGTATCTGATTTTCAGTCCAGAAATTGGGGGGGTGTACATGTGAGCTTAAATTTCGGTCAAGAGTTGGGTTATGTGTAGAGAATTTGCATAAAATTGGTTTCCCTGGTAACACAACTGATTGACAGGGTCAGGGAAATCTGTTGATTCAACCTGACTTGAGGTGTTTATTCATTTATTTAGGTGTCGCATATTTTATAAACAGCCATCCATCCCCCACATTTTCAATCTCAAACAGATCTGTGCAGTGCTCCAATCATTTTATGCTTAATGCAAATTACATCACTATGGTAAGGAACTGCAGGGCAACATGGGGAAAATTAAATGTAAAAAGAGAAATAAGCATTTACCAATTTCCTTAGTAGCTTTCCTGTATGCTTGGTCATCTGGGAACAGGTCCTCACTTGTGCATTCCTTCCAATCTCTTCAAAGGAAAAGATTAGTTTCATCTTAAATTGTATGCATTGAGTATATTAAACCTGTGCATGTAATTGTATTTAATCTTAACATACACATCTGTCCATTTCTTTACCCTCTTGAATCACAGGCATTAAAATCAATGTGAAACCAGAGAATTTTTCATTTTTGCCAATTTTTGAGATTTTCTGTCATTCTGGGTTCCAAGGTAATTTCTTAGGTGACGAGAAATCTTGTCACTCTGGGTAGTTGAGAGGTTAAGTGAACCCTTCAGCATGACATTTTGGTCTGGGGAACAATTCTGTTTCACGAATGCCTGATGAAAATGGAAAAAAAACTTTTGTTTGGTTAACACTAGTTCCTTTCGCAAATACTGTTATTTCAGATCTCAAACGGTATTCTCTTCTAAAACATTTGCAGTTTTGGCTAACAATGTTGTCAGGCGAACAATTGTCTGTGTGAAATATCAAGAGTAAACACATTACCAGATCCTAACAAAGAGTTATTTGTATGTGATGTCAAACAAAATAACAATACAAAAATAACTAGTTTCGTATTGATTGTTTGCTTATGATGGTTTCAGTTCCAGTTTCAATCTTTTATTTGCACTTGGTTAAAATTCTAAAAAAGTAGTTTCTATCTTCTCATGGCGTATCAAGTTCATCTGTATGTCTGTTTACATATTATGCTGAGCAAACAGTATTGAATTGATCCGAAACTAAAAATCGAAACCAAAAACCAGATGTTCTAAATATTGATTTTTAGAACTAAGGTGTTATCAAACATAAGTTCATAGTGATGGATAACATGGAGACTTCCACATGTCACAGCTAGACGTAATTTTAAACATTGTGAAAGATTAATAAAAGGAACAATACTCTAATGAACTTGCTTTTCTGTATGAGAAAAGGACACATATAGATAAAAGCCATATAACAGACATTTGATCACTTTATATGAAGTAAAGTTAAAAGTAGCATGGCTGGTGTCAATATTCTAACCCAACTGGAAGCTGCGTTTGACAAATACAATGCTGATTCAACGGTAATTGAAATGGACAATGTTGCAGTTGATATCAGCGAGCTGAATGATTTGGACGAAAACAAAAAAAACAATGAACTAAAAGAGGGCAAGGAATACCATCTCTTTTTTGCCCATTCCAAATATGACTTACAATGGGTAATGGATTTGGTGGCGATTTTAGAATCTGAACCATACAATCTGAAATGTGCCTTCAGTGAGAGAGACTTCATGCCAGGTACCACCGACATGAATGAAATATATCGCTGTGTAGTTGGGAGCTTGAAAACAGTTTTCGTCATAACCCCCGACTTTAACGAGAGTAGCTGGTGCAATATGGAGCTGCAAATGACTCAGACTGCAGCATGTAATACAGATATCTCAATCCTACCAATAAAACTGAAAGAATGTGAAGTGCCGAACACAATCCAGCATATTAACTTTATAAATGCCATTAATGTTTCTTCAAATCTAATTGCTTCAAAAATAAAGGAAAATATCAACAAACAACCAATTTATTCAGTACCAAAGTCATTTAATCATCGTGCCATCAACGGTACATCGATCCCAATAGAATCGGTCAACATAAAAAGACAAAGTTGCTTTCTTTCCAATCATATTCAATGTGAACTGGAATTTCAGAGTTTGCATGAGAAAGATGTACTGATACAGGCTCTCAGACAGAGAGAAATAGACATAACAGAAGAAGAGATGAAAAGCGATTTGGACAAAATACACAGGCAAATAGAAGAACAATCAACAAATCATTCTATCAGAATTGATGATAGAACATATAATATGTTGAGATGGACTGTAAATGTTTCAATGTTATTTTTGTTCATTATGGGATTGTTAAAAACACAAATTCATGGATGGATACCATTATTTATAGTTTCAGACATTCTCTTACTGATTATACTTATGTTCTCTATCCCTGCATGGTTATATTTCAGAGTGTATGGACAAATGGATAATCAGTTAACTGCATTACTATTGAACATTAAATATATCTCACAAAATGAAATAACGAATAAAGATCATACGACATATACCATAGGTTGGTCAGAACTAATACATGAATACTCTATGGAGGCATTTTCTAAAATTAATCTTATTTTGATGAAATATGATTATGGACCTTGCAAACAAGAACTATTCAAATACATAAAGAGGCACAATACATTAACTATGACAGATGCACAGATAAATAAGACTATAAATGATATCTGGCTTAAGCATGAACTTGGTTATACCCTGCGTTTATATGAAAATAAAGTGCCAAAGCCAGTAGCCATTAGACATCCAACCATAAATGACCAAGCCTGTTTCTGTCAAGAAATGGAGAAAGAAATTCTTGGACTCATCACAACATAATCAAATCAAAAGTTTATGACATCAAATAAAAATCTAATCATGTAAATGTAATATGTCAACCTCCTTTGGTTGACATAACACAATTGCAAAAATAAATTCATTTTCAACACTTACTCGACTTTGAGATAATGATTTTCCTTGATGTGGTCCTTCAAGGCAGTCGTATTCTCCATGGGAGTTTCACATATACCACATTGTATCTTCAACGTATCCTCCAACTTTGGGTATTCAGCCCTGAAAAAGTTACAATTATTTCTCTATCAATATCAAAGTTTCACTATATTGAAGCTAGTGTTTATGTTTCAGGATAATGTTCAATTATCAACAGTTTTGGGAACAAAGTTTATTTCATTATGGTATAACCCCCCCTCTCCCTGATGAAAGAAAATTTTAAAATATTGTTTTATCTTTCACTTGAATATTAAAAATGAAAACTCTGCTCACGAAATCATCATTACCCCACCCCCTCTAAGGAAGTTTACCTCATTCTTTCAGAACTGTTGATAAATAGAAACCATCCCTTAAGATTATTATAAAGCAGTGTACCTAAAAGCTAATCAGATCTTTCATATCAAGGAACAACTCTAAAAGTTAAATTCAAGAGACCTTTCCATTAAATCCTGACCTCTTTTGGTGTACCAAGGAAACTGGGATATATTGCAGGGGGAGATTTTCAAAGTTCAGAGTTGGTATTGGGTCATGGTGTCCATGTGGTAGATCCATATAAGGCTTACAGGATCACATAGGAATCCAACAAGGAGGATTGGAAGCCATTATTCAAACTCGATGCTCCATTGCTCAGCATAGACCAATTTGATAACAATATTACTCATATTTTGAAGACTAGAACTGCTGAGTAATATCCATTTTTCAACGAAATACTTGGTCTAAAGAGAAATTCATAACAAATTGTTCCACTGCAAGCAACAGAGTATCGAGTTTGAATGATGGCTGCCAATCCTCCTTGGGAATCCAACTTACTGTTGTCTGCCATTTTTAAAGTCATATGATAGATCCATATAAGGCTTGTAGGACTATGTAGGGAAAGCTAAGGGGAAGCCCCCGATACCAAGTAATAACAAGTCATCAGACCCGTAGCCAGGGAATCCCCCCTGGCCAAAAATCCTTTCAAATTCATGAAATTTCACCATTCTTAGCATATTTTAATATAAGTAATTTTGGCCATTTTTGTCAAAAGCTTACCTCCCTGGAATTTTTTAAAAAGCGAGTCCCACTTGGCAAAAACTGGCTATTGGCCTGAATAATTATGCTTCACTCTGGATATATTGGCTAGATTTATGATGGTCACACAAGACACACAGCAATGTTTTAGGCTGATATAAAGATGGCAGTAGCGTAGTTCCGACATAGATGAACAGTTTGACTGCACTGCCATCTTTTGAATAATACCCTATCACCCTAAACCAATGGATAGAGCATAAAATTGAAAGTTTTGAAAATCAGCAATAAGTTTCTCCTATTGTGTTTTGTATATGATAAATTTGACTTACTGGTGATGCTTTCTGTAGTGCAGATACATAGCAGACTTTGATTTGTATTTATGCCTGCCTTCATTTTCAGGGTCCTCACATAAGGTACAGGAATACCAATAGCTCTCTATAAATGTATAAGGTATATGTACAATGTAACAAGGCATTAAATGCAAAATGTCACCACCTGCGATTTGGTACAGACAAAACCGAAGGCAGAACACCGTCCACAAAAAAGGCTATAACTTAACATAGGATTTGATCCTATCAGTATGTTTCAGATTAACAGATGGTGACATAAAAACAAAAAAAACAATTCTTAATATTAAGTAAAAATTGTTAGATTTTAATTTGTCGTACAAACATAAATTTTATATTTGTGATATTCTTCTAAATCTTGTTTTACACTAAACTTTTCTTACTTGAGTGTGAAAAGATTTTATGATTCTGGAACGCACTTCGTCCTTTCATGCGAATATCACATTCTGGGCACTTGTAAACTTGCTTTTTATCATCAATCTCCAGTTGATCTGCATCTTTTATATTTTCTTGTTCATTGTCTTTGTTTCTCTTGGATTTTGAGGCTTTTTGGGTTGATTTTCTCTTTCTTGATGTTTTCCGTTTAGAAGTTCCTAGAGCACGTGAATATGTAAATGTATAAATCAATTTGTTTACTCAAATTGTGGGTAAAATTGTCTAATTTTATTAATATTCACACCAAATGCAAAGGTCTTTATAAAGATTTTTATTTTCTTAGGATTATTTGATTAAGTTAATTTCTTAATTTTTTCCCATCAACTCAGAGTGCAACTGACATCCATGGAGAGTGCAACTGACATCCATGGATCCTGCATGGAGAATGCAACTGACATCCATGGATAATACAAATAACACTGAATACTAAATGTAAATTGTGTATTATAAGTGGGACCCAATTTCACTACATGTATTTGATTCATGTTTCGTGACCATAGATATCTTGTGAAAAAATAATTGAAAATCACTGATGCTTTACAGTAACCTTTGCATTTCTTGAATACTGTATTTTTAAACTCAAGCACAATATAAGAGTGCTTGCCAATTTAAGCGTCATCATAAAATACTGAGATTTAATGCATGTTTATGCAAATGTTTGCTGAATTCACATCAATAAATATATTGGACACATTAATTTGAATACCTTTTAAGAAAAAGCAGGTTCAAGTAACAAAAATGAAGGTTTACATCTCTTTTGCTATACTAGCAGGTAAGTTTTCTTCAATTTTTCTTCCAGAATTGCACAATTTTGTTTTAAATTGTTTTGAATCCCATCAAGGATTTTATTGATAAAGATAGGATCCAAAAACAGGCATGCCAAAGTAAGACAATAAAACACCTATGGCAAAAAGGATACATATAGAACTGAGGAATAATTTTTAACAGTTTCAGTAAAAAAAGATCTAATTTAAAAAAATATTTTTCTTTTCTGAAAACATCTCAAAAGATATTTAACCTTGCAGCCATAAAAACCATTCATTTAGATTTCATGCCTTGAAATATCAAGACAAAAAGATGAGAAAAATAGTATGCACCAAATGTAGGCAAAATCATTTTTCTGAAATAAATAACTACTGTATTTAAAATTGAGAAAAAACATTTTTAGCTAATCAATGGTAATTATTCATATGCTTATTATTTATGTAATAGATGTCACATATACAATTGCAATTTAAAGGGGCATGCTCTATAATTCTGATCCTAAATATTTGCATTTAAAATTGAAAAATCGGAGATCAATATCAATTTTGAACTTGTAATGCTTTTTGTTGGTATAGGTAATTTTTAAGCCTAAATATTTTCAAGAAGATAAAGTTTGTATTAACTTGAGCCATATATTATTTTATTGTTCTTTTATTCAAATTGTACTTGAATGCAAAATAACTGTGCCACGTTACTGTGCAAAGTTAATTGTACAAAGTTAACTGTGCAAGGTAAATGTGCAAAGTTACTGTACAGAGTTATTGTACACGGTTATTATACAGGTTTACTGTGTAAATTAGTTAATGTACACTGTTTATTTCCACAGGTCTAGTTGCTCTGGCTTTATCATGCAGTAACCCCTTAGATGCAAAGGACTGCCTGACAGGATATTCCGCAGGTGATCTTACAAGTTTATGCAAGTAAGTAAAGGTTTAGTTTGGAGTGTTTGCACAGTTCAATATAAATATATTTTAGTCATTTAAATATTCTTTCTTGTGACATCAAATTTGGCCTTATTAGTCTTTTGTTTTCAAAGGAGAAAAAAATAAATTAATAGATTTTCATTCTTGTTGCTTGCACAATTTGTTAGGCAATCCATGGCAAGAGCCTGGGGGTCATTTCCAGATATGTCGTAGACTTACGATATTGTACATTCAATTGTGTATTACCAACTTGTGAAAGATTCCCATTTCCAGAAATATGTCGTAAATTTACATCATCAAACTACCATGTTCAGGCCCGTAGCCAGGATTTGCTAAGGGGGTTCACTTTTTAAAAATTTCTAGGGGGTAGATCACTTTTGAAAATTTTGGTCCAAAAATGGACAAAATCACTTAAAATGTGCTCAGAATGATGAAAAACTGCATGATTTTGAAAGAATTTTTGGCGAGGGGGGTTCGATGGATTCCCCCCCTGGTTATGGGCCTGATTTTGACACCTATCATAGATAAACAATATCCATCGTGTGAAATCCAAGACACCTCCTAGGTGGTTGTCGTAGAGTAATATTTAGGTTATCTGGGAGGATTTGAATTTTCCCACAATTTTGCCTCACAATTTATGAATGTAAGACAAGCACTTAACATAGATAGCAAAAGATTCCTCCGTGCCTCGCCCTTCTTCATAACATACAGTAGATACAATAATGCATCATAAATATAATCCTATTAGCATATAATACAATCTGGTAGATGCTGACCCTATAAATTACAAGCAATGATATGAACCGAAGAAAAATTTGATTTTTAATCAATATTCTCAAAATGAAACAGATCTTTTTAGTTAACCTCTAGCCTGTAGTGGGGTTCTACTTTTTGCTTTCCCTGGACATTTGCATTGCATGCAATCCCTAATCCTTGTCTTTATCCCCCTCATACTCATACTACCACTAAGGAAACTTTTATGTGAAGCTGTCCCTAGAAATGATATGGATATGGACCTTGGATGCATAGGTCAACATTTCCTTCACACTTAATTAAACAATGAGAACCAACAAGAGTCCCCTTCTGAGAACCAACACAGATTACTATCCAGTTGTATCCCCCATTTTCCTCCCCAATAATTTCAAGCTGATTGCCCTGTTACTTACCACACAGACAGGTTGGGCAATATAAAATAGAACACTTTGTACACTTTCTTTAAAGTATTTAGGATCACACAGGTGAACCATGTATTATATACAAAAAAAGATGGGGAGTTAAATTAGCTTTAATAAGATATAATATTGTGTGACTTATCTTTAATGTTGTAGAAATTTTGATAGATTTTGTGATCTAAAAATGGAAAAATTCATGAAAATATGTGTGCCTCTTTATGTGATAAGATCTCAATCTCAGGTGCATGAGTTTTCTCATGTATGAGTTCCATTAATTGTTTTCAACTCAAAGAACAAATTGACTAATTTTCTTCATATTTGGTGGAAACCCCTGTTGCATTTCAAAATGGATATCTTGTGATTTCATTTTGGTACTTTTAATGTGTTAACTTATATTCCATCCTATCACAACATTCATCATATGTCAATGATCACTTCTGAATGACTGAATTTCTATGTAAATTTATTGAATGGAACTAACGTCACCCAGGGAGTAGCCAGACAGTACCATTCATGTACTATTTACTTATCATGCAAAGCAACTATTGAGCATTTTAATTTTTAGAAATACGTTAACCATAAACACAGAGTTCCGCAGTGAGTCATTGTGAAATAAATGTTCTATTTCTATTAGTTCTACCATGGGCTTTCAAGAGAGAAAGCCCATGGGCTTTCAAGAGAGAAAGCCCATGGTTCTTCAGTAAGAAACACCCAAAGCCAATTCAAGTTATAATTCTATGTTTTGCAACCTTTTTATGAACTAATCTCTGAGTCAAAATAATAAGGTATGGGAATTATGTACATGTCTTAAATGAACAGAAATGATTGAACTGTTGAAAGTATCTTAGACGCCTATAATACATTTTATTGATTTTGTGTGTAAAGTTTATAATAATTTTACTCAATAAATCATGATTATTGATTTCTACATTGCCTATAACTTTTAAAAATTGACATTGAAAAACATTTTATGTTTTGAAGTAATTAAGTCAATCAAAATATACAATTTCCATGCAAGTTTCATGAGTATAACACATCTCCAATTTTACTCTTATTATTAATTCATATATCAATTAGCATTGCAAGGACTGATTTGGTGAACCCTTTGACATGAACCAAGTCCAAACATATTTAGGACGTCTCACCCCCAACATCCCATTTCAAAAATTTTAGGACAGGGTAGGGTGTTTTGCTAATTAGTATGGAGTGACATGTGTGACTGGGGGAGGGGGTTATATTTCTAAACCTGGTTCTTTCACTTTCCAGGAACTCGTTTTTATAAGTTTTCGAATTCAAATAATGAATGACACATCAAAATTTAACAAGGCATCAAATCACCTGCAAATGGTTATTGGAAGCAATAAGAATTTGTAAGTGTACAACATTACTAGATCCAAAATTAGGTGAGGCAAATGTAAATAGATGAGGCAAATGTAAATAGATGAGGCAAATGTAAATAGATGAGGCAAATGTAATTAGGTGAGGCAAATGTATATAGGGGATGCAAATATAAATAGATGAGGCAAACATAAATAAGGGAGGCAAATGCAAATATATTATGTGAGGCAAATGTAAATAGGTGAGGCAAATGTAAATGGGTGAGGCAAATATAAATAGATGAGGCAAATGTAAATGGGTGAGGCAAATATAAATAGGTGGGACAAATGTAAATAGATGAGGCAAACGTAAATAGGTAAGGGAAATATAAATATATTATGTGAGGCAATTTAATATAGATGAGGCAAATGTACGGTATATAGGTGAGGCAAATATAAATAGGCAAAGCAAATGTAAATAGATGAGGCAAATATGAATAGATGAAGCAAATGTATATAGAGGAGACAAATATAAATAGATGAGATCTCTTATTTCAGGTTTATGGATAATGGACAGAATATCACTGACTGTATAAAGCAGAAGACAGATTGTATTCCAAGCGAAATTCCAGAATGGGGTGTACTAGAGGGTGCAGCGAAAACAGTAGGATTAACTGGATCATGTAATACAGGTGGGACTTGGGTGCCTTCTCAAAGACATGTAGCTCGTTTTAATTCTGAAATGACACCAGGCTGTTTTTTCTACTTTCTCTTTTAAAATAATCTATCATCCAATAGGTTTCCATGGTGATGCAGATTGCTATGTCACAATATAAAATCACATTTTTCTTAAAATTGTCTGATCGGGTGTCTGCTAAAAATAGTATATCAACATTTTATTTTGCCACCTATGAAAATTTGTTTTGATTGTCCATCAATTTTATTGAAAGTTTCAATTAATACTGTATTGCAATAACTGATGCCATTTATATTGATTTCAGGAATGAATTTGCAGCCAGTGTTAGGAATCCTTCTACCCTCTCTACTTTTGATAACATACAGATGGTTGGCCAACTAGATATAACGACAATTCATATTCTTATGCTGATATAAGGAGCCCATATGTGGCCAATAATAGAACTGCTTGTCACCTCTGTAATAATGATAATACATTCATATTGGACAACTACAAAAACAAGAACATTCTCTTGCTGTTATAAGCCAATATTAGGACAGCTTGTCACCTCTGTAATAATGATAATACATTCATATTGGACAACTACAAAGAAACAAATACATGCACCACAAAAAAGGAGGCAGAAGTGATTCGCTTTCAAAAACACATGCTGTTCGTTGACACTGATTAATAATTACTGAGCTTAGTAGATATGCAATCCAATCAATTTGCTGGATATGATCATAGGAACAAGTATGGTGTGTCTAAGCTAGTTAATTAAGAAGGCTCTCACATGCAAACTGTCACCACCTGCCATTCGTTACAGATGCCAAACACCAACCACCAAACAAGGTTGGTGATATAATCAATTGCGCATGCGCAAGACATGGAAATGGTAGTTATGACTGTTTATTCTACTTGAAGATTTTTAATTCTAAGTACCGTACAATATATATTATATCAATTACAATATCAAAACTTTATTAGAATGGTTAGGCTTTGGCAATGAATACTCAGAGATTAATGTTAACTGCAAATGATCCCAGTTTTTTTCAAGTGGATCAGTGAAGGAGACAGTAGAATCACACCTTTTGGGGAACCCTCTAAATAGAAGAAAAATTTGAACAATTAAACAAAATGTAAAAAATATTTACACAAAGAGTTCACCTGTAGAATAATGGCCACACAAGAATTATTCATGCTTATTTTTCATAGCTGTTATACTTGTATTGAACATTGCAATGTTTAGTACACTTCAGACTGTAATAAATCACATCAAAATTGAGTAAAGTACTATATTTGAAAAGTATAATTATTCTATTGTATATTTAAAAGGGTTGCACTTATAGTGCGTGAGTCTGAATATCATTGAAAATACTTTTATTTTGTTGTATTTTGTAGCTTTTACTAAGCTTTTACTAAATTTTAGTTCCATCTCTATGTTTAATAGTTTTTCTATACTGCAAGTGTACTAACTAATGTCCACATTTTTGAAGTGCAATTCAATGAAAAAATTCCAAATAGACAAAAGTGAAACAAATATTTAACAGTTTTCAGCTAAATAATGGTAGGTCTGAAGTTTTAATATGTATTATACACTATACAGTGCTATATGTAATATATATGATTGTACTGGACATACATTTTGCTTGAAAACAATAAAATAAGGTAAAATATCCAGCCCCGCCTTGAGGTCAAGAGCACTACAAAATCAGACCACTCATCATGAAGCAGTCATCAAGTAGCACATAAAGTCAACACTGGATTTATTTGATATAAAAACTCCTACACTTGAAAAAAGGGATGCATTACAGTAAAATGTTTTGTTTTATTTGTGCATGTGAAGGTCAGATTCTCTTGAATTTGGTAGACTGTCTGATTCATGAAGCTCATGTCATAAAAGATCAGGTATAGAACAGCAAATAATTTAAGACTTTGACCATGACTATATTTTGACCAGAATTCAACATTTTCCATGAAAATATATTTTCTTCAAAGTAAAGTTATCTGGATAATAAAAATATCAATCCAACTCTCCTTTATGTCAAACTTTTTTGTTAATAAAACAGGACCTTCCTTATTTTTCACATTTCTCATTGTTCATTTCACATTTGACATCAATGGAGAATTGAATCTTAAGAAGTGAATTTTCATGAAGCAAAAAAGAAATTCAAAATTCATGCAAACAACATGCACAAATTAAACATGATTGTCAGTAATTCAACATAATTTAATATAACATAAAACAAGATATCTAGCATATATACCTGAATCAGTCTCAGTACCATCACTGTCCTCATCCACATTGACATCTGTCTGTCTTGGATATGTACCTCTCTCCTTAACGTAAACTGACCTACGATATTTAAAATGGTGAAAATATAAAAAGTTAAGTTAAAGAAAAGATGAGGTTCATTGTAGAAACTGAAACATATGCTATATAGGATTATTGCAATTAGGTCCAAAATATCTACAGACACACATAGCACCTTTTGGGATTTTGAACCCCTGAATCAACACTCAATGAATTTTTACCATCCTGCTGAATATTCGTAAAATGTCATAAATTCAAGAAATGAACACATTAGAGTCTTAGAGAACACATTACACATCTGAATATATCAGATTTAAGCTTCTAAAGGAGGAGGGAAGTTAGCGCAACAGATTTTGGACAGTCATATGTTGGATTTTGGCCATTTTCTGAGGATTTAAACAAGTGCATATGTTAGGCCAATGCATTACCTCCAGGAAAATCACTTCTAGAGATGATAAAATAATTTTGACTTTGAGACAGGGTAGATGCAAACAACCCACCCACATGTTTTTTCTGAAATGTTTTCCTAATTTTTGACCCCTTCCATCCCTGCTTTTTTAATTTTTCTTGCATCAATATGTTGCATTTTGACACATAAGTTTTGACACAACAACCACTTTAAAGGAATAAGTGATTCCTTCAGGGGTTTTAAAGATACCCATTATGGGTGACCAAACTTAGCTGAAAGCAATGATTTTTCCTATGGGAAAATAACATGGGAAATATTGTTTTCCACTTTATCTAAACGGAATCATTTATTCCTTTTAAGGGATTAACTGTGTGTCAAAATGCAACATATTGATGCAAGAAAAATTAAAAAAACAAGGATGGAAGGGGTTGAAAATCAGGAAAACATTTCAGAAAAAATATGTGGGTGGGTTGTTTGCATCTACCCTGTCTCAAAATCGAAATTATTTTATCATCTCTAGAAATGATTTTCCTGGAGGTAATGCATTCGCCTAACATATGCAATTGTTTAAATCCCCAGGAAATGGCCAAAATCAAACATATGACTGCTCAAAATCTGTTGCGCTAACTTCCCTCCTCCTTTTATATTTTCTGCTTTCATGATAAATCAAAATTAAAGTCTACAGAGATTGTAAAAAGCCTTGAAAGTAAACATTCATAAATTTGACTCAACCCTGTTACAAGTTATAGCCTGAACTACAACGAGAATATTCAATATTGGATTGCTTACTTGACGCCATGCTTTTGCTGGATATGGACCTGGAGCTGTCGGTAGAATGTCATTGGAATCTTGCAAATCCCACATTGGAAGTTGAACACTGCATCTGTAAACATCAACCATGCATACATGAACACAATAGAACTATGAGGTCTCGCAATAAGCCCTTATGTTCACATAACTCACTAACGTACACACCTACTGCAAGTTAGTGAATGTGGAATACATAATGGCAGAGGCTTTATATAAGAGTTACATGTACAGGGTGTCAAATAAGTCGTATCCACCCCAACAATTACAGCCAAAACAAAAATATATGGTTCAAAGTGTTATACGATATATCATTGGAAAGATCATCCAAAGTTACATGTAGATGTATAATTGTATATGGTATTTCCCAAAACATCTTATAAAACCTACAACTTTGATTAAGTGTTAACAAGTTTAAATATCTATGAGATCTAAGAGTCTAGAGAATACAGACCCTGCAAAAATAGCAAAATTAAATAGCACTCAAGAAAGTGAAGATGAATGTATGATTTTAATACATTTGAAATGAATGAATCACACAATCAGTAATGCTCAGTCAAAACTAAAATAGATGTCATGCATATACAGGGTGTTCAGGAAATAAAGATAATAATGTCATAACTTTTTTATTTAATCATGGATTTCAATAAAATTTGCAGGGATTATAGTTTCAACATATTTAAACTTACTTTTGGAGTTTCAGCTTCAAACGATTTGATTTGTCATTTCTGTGGTTTGCATAGCAACGCGAGTAGCGCTAAGGTAGGGCACATGGAATAACTGCAGTAGTTTCTGTGTTACATTTAGCATGGCAAACTGATTTTGACTCCATATTTAAAGCTTTCTTGGTGCATCTACATGATAAAATTCTTCTATTCTTTTGTTTTATGATATAAAACTCAAATAAATGCTTTTTTAATGATATTCAATGGGATTTTCATGACTTAATGCAGGCATTACAAAGAAAGCGACCCAGGATGCAATTTCTCTTCCACTTGGACAATTCCCCCTCCCCTACTGCTGCCATAATCACTAAAGAAATGGAGCAGCTGAGATTAAAGCAACTCAAGCATCCACCTTATTCACCCAACCTAGCGCCAAATGATTTATACTTCTTCGCTGAATCAAAAAGGGACTTAAGAGGACATGCATTTGAGAATACTCATGCTATACGTTCCCATGTGTTAAACAGACTTCAGGAAATGAGTCAAGAAGAATTCTCTGAAGTATTTGAAAAAGGTTCAAGAGGCAAAGAGTTTGTGTCTAAAATAGAGGAAATTATGTAGAATAAATTGGCAAAGAATTTCAGGCTTATAGTTATAGCTATCTTTAAGCATCTATTTTAAGCCATAAACATGATAGAATCTCTGTTTGAAACATTTAAAACATGCAAATATACTGCAGTTATTCCACCTGCCCCGCCTTAGCGCTACTCGCATTGCTATGGCAACCACAGAATCAACCAATCAAATCACCTGAAGCTGAAACTCCAACAATAAGTTAAAATATGTTAAAACAATAATCTCTGAAACTTTCAATGCAATCCACGAACAAATAAAAAAGTTATGACATTATTATCTTTATTTCCTGAACACCTTGTACATCTACATAATTTTGTGTTTCAAAATCTTTTAACACATTCAAATCCAAATCTGTTTCCAAAGGAGTGAAAGATACATATATTTTTACTTATCCTATGTATTTTACATATAAATCTTTGAATTTAGAATGTGAATCTCTGAACATGTGGAATGAATTAATAAGATGTGTTAATAAAATGCTTTTTAAATAAATAAAGATAGTACTTACTCATTTCTTTGCCCCTGAAAAACAGAATTTATGCAATATTTAATTTTTAGCATGCCTTTTAGAACTATGTAATTTTTGTATTGTAAAATTTATTTTATCAACAATTGTTGTTATTCGGGAAAAATCCTTATATTCTGCAATATGGGTATTTCCAAAAATCATTGTTTTTTGAATTTATGGCATTGTTAATTATTTAGGATTAGAAAACTCTAGAACAACACTTTTGAATAATACAAAAATAGGAAGCTATTCACAATTTTTTCTTAATTCAGAGACAAGGCAATAACATGGTGGCTAGAATAATATGTGACAACTTCATTGAGAAATTCTATCAATAAGTATCATGCTTATATCATTACACTTATATACATGCACATTATTACTAAAGGATTTAACCCAAAGACTCAATGCATTGTTTGCTGAATCATACCATGAAGGTGCTGTTTCCAAACCTTTGCATGATCGTGCAGCGGGAATGCAAAGTTTAGGAAACAACGCCTGAATGGAATGAAGCAGCTACAATGCATTGAGTCTTGGGCTTAAATTCTTTTCACACATTGCAATTTATTTCTTTAAAATCATCTAAAAGGAACGAAATCACTAAAAGAACACATTTTCAATGAACATTTTTGGAAGGGTCAAGTTGGCAAGTCATCAAATCAAATTTGAAAAATCCATTCATCACCATGACAACTGTTTAACTAGTGACCTTGCATGTGTTATTGATATTCAAGTTTGGCAGCCATGTTGACTAATTATTATATGATATTGAATGTAGTTTTTAAACCTGTGACACAGAAATAAAATATTTTAAACTCAAACTTAAACTAATGACAGCCCTTCACATTCCCACTTCATAAAAGTTACTCTTGATATAAAGAAGATCATGACATATATCACAAACATCATAACTACAAAATCATCCATAGTAATCAGAGTGTAATGTGGTTACTCCATGTGTTTTAGGGTATACTAGTATACCTTACCTATGTGCCAACTGTCTGTGTTTTCTAGCTCCAGGGGGCCATTTATATGTGAGCTTAGAGTCGTCACCTTTATCATCACATAGCTTACATTTGAACCAATAAAACTCTGAAAATGTCAAAACAAATCAGATATCATACATGTACATGTAAACCAGATCAAGTATTACAGTACATTCAGAATTTGGGTAGAGGAGGATGGAGGATGGGACCAACCAAATTTGAAATATTTAGTGTCAATCTTTAATTCTAATGAGCACTGATTTCTTGTATGAGTTTTGCTACTTGTAAATATTTTTTGTTTAATATAACGTGGATTATATGCCCCTTGGGGTGTCTTCCACTATTGTGATTGTACTTGTATTATTTGGAATTTCGAAAATAAATAAAACAAACAAACAAACAAACAAACAAACAAACAAACAAACAATTTGCCAGCTGAATTTTAAATGTTACTGCAAAAGGCAATATCAAAAGAGGAATGCAGGTTAACTGCCAATATCAGCAGGGGCACAATGCAAACGAATCATTTTCGAAGAATATCATAAATTATTACTTATGTGGTCCATTAATGGTTAAATAGAAATTATCTAATCGTAATATATGGAAGGTCTATGGTTATAGGAAAGGTCAAAAGGTCAATTTATCATTACCAGACTTTGTTCATTGGAATAATTATTGGATTTAGGGATGATTCCTTGATGTTTATAGGGAGTTCACCTACCTGAGTGACTGAATATCATATGATCCCTCCACACAGCTCTATTGGCCCCGATAAAGTTGCAATCTTCTCGCGGACAAGACAAATCCAGGGCATCTGGCATCTTTTTAGGTTTACTAATTGTTACATCTTGAGTTTGTTCTGACTTTTGTGGTGTCTCCACAGCTTCGTCTGCAGGTGTAGATGGTGTAACTTCCTGAGTATCATCAAATTTATCAGGTGTTACTGCCTCAGCTTGATCAGGTTCACCTGCGCTATCAGGTACTTGTGCAGGAGTTGTGGGGGTACCTGTATCATCTGATACATTTGTAGTCGATTTAGGTGTATTTGGACCATCTGATACCTTTGTAGGGGATTTAGGTGTATCTGGACCATCTGATACCTTTGTAGGGGATTTAGGTGTATCTGGACCATCTGATACCTTTGCAGGGGATTTAGGTGTATCTGGACCATCTGATACCTTTGCAGGGGATTTAGGTGTATCTGGACCATCTAATACCTTAGCAGGGGATTTATGTGACACTGGAGTTTCTGATGACTTGGTAGCTACTTTTCTCTTTCTAGTTAAGGCTTTCGCTTTCAAAGCTGGAATAATGATAAGAAATTATTTCAAAATGGATGTATTTATTACTGGGAAGTGTTATAAACATTTCAGTTTTTGATAGGTCAGTATAATTAATATGACACTGTCCTATCACCATTTTGAAGTTCAGCGGCTATCTTTAGTTCCCTCTTAAGGCACCGGCATTTAAAATTTGAACCAAAACCATCAACCAGTATTTGAGTTACCACTTTGTTAGGTGGAATAATTATCGAAACAAAAAATGCAAGATGCAGAATTCTTAGCTGCTTGGCAGTGGACTTAAAACTAGATTATGTAGTTGATATTCGGGCAATGGGCTGATTGAAGCCTCTGTTGTCTGATAGCAATATTTTCAGCAAGTGTAGAACAAGGGAAATCCGATTGGTGGAAGCCCTTACTTAGTTTTACAGCACGTCCTGACTTTGTCTTTTTCAATGGTGGTTGGAATTCTTCAATATCAGAATCTTCATCTTCTTCGTCGAAAGATTGTTGAAGTCCTGCAATAAATAAAATAGCTTAAAGTCAGTGATCACTCAAACAATTTATAATTCAGTGATAACTGACCATACATCTGCACCTGCGCAAACTGTTTAATCTAGGGAAACTGTTAATATACACATATACACCTTTATTGAACTATTTTGGTATCATTAACTGATGTTTAAGTCATAAATTATGAATTTTTAAGCAAAGAAAGAACAATGCAATACTTTGTTGGTAAAGCCATAGAAACTAAAGCATGGTCTATATGTATATAATTCATTGTGTATACTACTACCATTGTAGTCTATTGTGTGTTTTGTAAATAAGGATATATAACATACCCGGTTCCTTCTTGACTTTAACCATTGGAGAAACCAACGGATGATCTAGAATAATGTCAACTCCACATTCCAATGTCCTATAGCTGTTCTCTGTGAATATTGTATTATCACAGATATAAACCAGCTCCTCTAACATTAGCCCATCTGCTATTTCTTTGGTTGATTTTTGATTTTCTGCAGTCAAAATGAGAGTTTCTCCATACAGGAAGTCAACGATAGCTTTAAGTTCTTCTAATCTTGAATCCTGAGCTTTTATGAAAATCGTCACTTTGTGCGGGTTCCATATATCTGTTCCAAAACTACTGTTTGCACATAGAATCAATTTATGGGCATTAACTTCTTCAACTATTTTAACCTCTTCTTTTGATTCACCAACAATTTCAGTCCTTTCCAGTTGTATTGTTACATCACAAAGGACATCCTTGCTTCTCAAGGCTTGAAATTTTTCATTTGATGTTGGCAGCTTGAGTTTAAGGCTCTTTGATGGGAAGGTAGCCATTTTGATATTTTTGTACCTGGGGTCCTGATTCTTTACTTCAAGAGATTCTGTGGGTGTTTTTTCAGGGGTTTTTACAGTCTCTTTTACAGGTGTATTCTCAGGGTCTTTTACAGTCTCTTTCATAGGTGTCTTTTTAGGGGTTTTTACAGTCTCTTTCACCGGTGTCTTTTCAGGGGTTTTTACAGTCTTTTTTACCAGTGTCTTTTGGGGGGATTTTACCAAAGTCTTTTCTGGTATATTTACATGTTCTTTTCTTGGTGTCTTTGCTTGTGTCTTTACAGGTGTTTTGACAGGTTTCTTTACAGGTGTTTTTAAAGGTTTATTCAATCGTGTTCCCTGAAAGAATTTGACATGATAAAGATACAACAAAGTAGAGATAGGTTAAGCATAACTTTTAGTTTTTGATTTTTGCTCACAGTAGTCCATGTTGTTATTATACCTGACATTATTTCATGAAAAAACGTTAATTTTCAGGTTAATTGACACTATTTCAACAACACTCAATTGATACATGTTAACAGTGCCCTGATTTAATAAAAATACTCCCTCAACATGTCAGCTATACTCATTTAATGTGTCAAAATACTCCCTCAACATGTCAGCTATACTCATTTAATGTGTCAAAATACTCACTTAACATGTCAGCTATACTCATTTAATGTGTCAAAATACTCACTCAACATGTCAGCTATACTCATTTAATGTGTCAAAATAGTCACTCAACATGTCAGCTATACTCATTTAATGTGTCAAAATACTCACTCAACATGTTAAACATAACTCGACTAACATGTTAGTAGTAGATGTTACCTACTACAGTCAAATGTTCAGCATTACTGATTTGAACTTTGACACAATCAATACTCACCTGGCATTGTTCACAATGGCTGATATAATCTCGCACTTCATCTATATTAACAAACAGGAAGTCTTTCTTCATCTAAAAAAAACAAATCAGCATTAAATATGTGAAAAATGTAGTGGTACAGTAATTCTAAAATGTTCATGTAAGGACAATCTTTGCTACATCTAGATTTACAAGAGTGCAGTACAAAGTAAAATCTGTCTTAGTGAACACCTCTCTCAAATAAACACCTGTAAGTGAACACTCCTTCTCAGCATATACTCCATGGACTTCTGTCTAAACTCTCTGTAGTGAACACCTACCTAGAGTGAACACATTTTGGTGACTTCATGGGTGTTCATTGCACAAAGTAAGGTCCCTTGATAGATAAATGACAATCAATACACAGGGGTTTGGATCAGTTTATTGAGTTAAAGCTCATTAGGCCCCTTCAGATTCGTTATCTCTTTAGTAGAATTATTTTTGAAAAATTAACCAGCGTGTTTTCCTTTAAAAAGGCAGTACTGAATAAATATTAGAAAAGAAAATTATTAATTAAGGTAGCCACTGCTAAACAAAATTTGATTCACAAAAGACTAAAATAAAATGTGGCATGGTTATTAGAATTACTGTACAGTCTACAAAGTATGAAACAAATAAACAAACCTCTTTATAGGTGGGAGTCACACCAATATGACCTCGTTTATTGTGATATTGCTTCATTACTTCACCATACTGAGCTTCATTTAACAAAGTTTTGAAATTTGCGGAACCAACTGGAACATATGCCCCAACTTGTCCATCTTTCAAAATGAGGTTATTTTCTGAAATCAATAATTTGAAGCGTCTTCTTCTTCCACGTACTGCAGACACAGCAGATGACTCCAATCCTGACTCTCCATGTCCTGATTCAACGGCAAATTCTTTAGATTCTGGAGTATCCCAGAATGCATCCGTGTTTTCAGGATCTGAATTTTCAAGCTCTAAATAGGATTTGATAGCATTATAGCGGACTTCAGATATACGCATCTTGATACCTCTGAAAACAATATTAATTCACATAAGTTGATGTAGCACAGGATAACTGACGTCTCATCTATACACTGTTCTTCAAGGTTTGGCCAATATTATGAATATATGTCGGGTGTTGATACACGCTCCTGTGCTGTGAATACATAAATCGCGGTGAGTCTAAATCTGCTTGACTGTTAGCCTGAATAAATTGTTCCAAATTCATCAAAGGATCAAGCAAATTATAAAAATTAAAATGTTTAAGTTCAGTGTTCAGTGAAATCTTGCATGTTTGGATAAAAACGATCAATCAATTCAAAGAAAATAAAAAAAAAATGAAATAAATTTTCACAAACAACACTTATTTTACACTTTAACTTTTGCTGAATGTACTTTCAATGAATCAATATTTGTGTGAGTAGCACACGTTGTAACTACCAAAACGACTTGTTCATTTACTTAACAAGATAATGAAAGTATTGAGAAATAAGTGAAAATATAACAAAACTCACGAAAATCCAAACTATTTTCTTTCGAGAACGTCTAATAATTTTGCTAATGCGAGCTTTATCCCGCTCAAACTGCGAACGGAACTTTATGGCGCATTTTAAGAAACGTTCGAACAAAGACTGTATTATGTCTTCTTTTGGAATTTCTGTAAAGGATAGTTTTTGTATCAGACAGAAATAAAACGAGGGCAGTGGATTCATTTAATGTTACAAAAGCAGAATTAATGTTAAAGAAACGGTTCACACTGTTCCGTTTCATCTAAAAATATTGCAATCTAGTGATGCGCCACGTAGCGGAAGATGACGTCATTTTCACAATTCATGAACCCCTCTAGGATCAATTGCTCATTTAGAAGGAGGAAGCCATTTTGGAAAGAAATTGTAAAAATTTCAACTCATTTCGTTCTCTTTTAGCCAAATAATCGCCGAAAACGGGTGATCTTATATATCAAGGAGCTCCTTGCCATGTCCACAATGAATCCTGAATAGTAAGTATATTGTGTTAATAACCAGTAAAAAGTAAAAGTTATGTAAATAAAATCAACGTCATCATCATTCGCAGTTCGTCGATTTGAAAGACACCCCAAAAATACCGTCATATTTTTTGTAGATTTGACTCTTCTTGACTAAATTATACAAGGCTGGTACCTTCATTTGATTGTGTTCATGTGTCTTTACATTTGAATGAAGAAATTATTTTCGTTTTATGTAAGTGACAGCTTTTATAGACAGCTAAAATGACTCCAAAAAATGTCACACTGACACAGGAAGTTTAGGACCTTCATACCTAACTTATCCACCCATCAAAACACTCTTACATAACAAGACAAGTGCATTGGGCAGAATTCACGATCTGTCGATTTCATGCAACTGATTCAAGATTACCAGCCAGTTGGTGAAAAAAGTGTCCATATAAATGACATAACTCGAAAGTTATCAAGTTCCACATCATTTCAGACTAAATCAGTGAAGAATGACTGATAATTTGCATAAGGATTTTCATTATTTTGATGCAGTCTTAGGAAACTAGTCTTACTAGCCTCTTTGTTATTGAACAATAATTTTTTCTGCCCCACTTCTCATCATGTGACTATTGAATGGGAATCTCCGGCTGACTCATACCCTCAGAACATAATGTAAACATCCACATCATTTCTGCATAGTTGGAATTCTTGATTAGAAAATACCTCAAAATAATCCTGAAAGTGTTCAGATAAAAACCCTGGTCATTTTGGGGACCTGTTTATTGGTAATTTAATTTCAAGTGATGAAAGCATGTCCTTAGTGACATATTCCGTTTAGGCATTTTAATTTGTTTAAAAAGTTAGTATTTAAGAAAATATTCCACAACTAAGTTTATCAGCTGGAAAATATGGGAAATTTTTTCTTCAAGTCTTTTTTGGATAAACTCAGGAAGCAAAAAATAAAAGGAACTGATATAAGATTTAGTATTGATGATGCTCCTCTAAATGGATTGACCAGTGAATAGTAAGTAATAATTGTTAAACAGCTACCTTATCAGGGCTCTCGCCACCAGGAAATATTTAGGGTATGGTGGAAACATCTTCAGCCAATCGTTCAATCATGATAAATCATATTTTTGTTATATTTTATCCTTTTTACATGCTAATATTGTGTATTCAGTCAAGTTTAGACTGGGAACAATCAATATTTGCCAATATAATGTTGTGGTGGGAGCTAAATTGACTGTGGTGCCGCGCCACAGTCTAAAAGCCTCGAGAGAGCCCTGCCTCTGATGTATTTGGTTGAATTATATCAAATTAACAAGTAAACAAGTGTGTAAGGTAATTATTTCTGAGATATGGTATTTTGTATAAACATATAAACATATCTCAGTGTTTTTGGCATTGATTCATAGATATGGTGTTTTGTCATGTGATTTTGATTCACCCAATGAAAATAATGTACTTGAGACAGAGAGAAGTGTGATTTGGGGTGTAAAATCCTTATTTCACTTAGATATTGATAATAACTATAGACATTTTTCATGTCTTCAACCCTAACCTGCTGCAACATCAACAACACTCAGTTGCTTTAATAGTGGGGAGATCCCAGACTGTTCTTATTAATATAAATGGTAATTGCTATTACTTATTGATATGTATTAAAATGACACTTGAAGTAGACAGATTGCTAAAGTAAAGCAATGTTTATGTTGGTTTTATTATTGAAAAATCCAATGCAGGTTAGAGTGACCCAAGAAATTATGAAAGCTTCATATAAAGGTGCATTTTAATTTGAATATGCAGCATGCACAATATAGTTTTATGATGTACCTACAATTGTGTAATAAGGCTTCTGTTTTCAAAATAGGGGCTCTACCATTATTAAAGATCCATATGGCTTAATTAATTCAATGTATAATAATATTGGATAATTAGATGCATTGTACAATATTGACTACTCTTTGTATGCTGTGACATTGTATTGTATAATATTGACTATTCTGCACATGCTGTGACATTTTATAAGAAGCTACAATACTTATGTATACCTTTCATCTTCTTTCAGTGACTACCTGTTCAAACTTCTACTGATTGGTGACTCCGGTGTAGGAAAATCTTGTCTTCTATTGCGATTTGCTGTAAGTTTTGTTTAATCATTTGCCATTTGTCTTTATGAATACCAATAGCCATTTATGTGTGTCTACTTACTATGGTGGTTATAAACCCCATTGGTTCTTGCTCTTTTTGCCATGTTTTTGGAGAAATCAGCTTTACAATGTAATGTCAGATGTGTGAGCCTACTGAATGATGCAGTTTTTACAAATTAAAAATGTCATATATTCATATCACAAGTGAGGGTTACTATTTTGGAAAAAAAGTTCAACTTTATTGGCACATCCTTAAAAATGGCATGATCTAGATCACAATTTTTTTTTCAAACAATCAGTTAATTATCCCAAAAAGTACTGTACAACATCCCTATACAACTACACTATGTATAAAACTTAAAATATGTAGACCCTTCAATGTGTAATAAGGTTCATTATTTGATATTCTTTAAAGTGATATTCTATTCAGGTTTCTCTATGACATCTTGAATACATTGCTTACCTGGATATTACTGTGTAAATTCCAAAGGGAATAAAATCAATAGCTAGTCTGTTAATCTGAATATATCACAATGTTATGAGATTTATAAATCATTACTGTGGAGAACACAAACTAAAGCTTTATGCAATTCAAAGAAACTTAATTGTATATTTAAGAACATAACATAAAATTAATTTGTCAGAAATTACTTTTACTCTATGATACTTACAATGTACTTACTAACTTTATTGGTAAAGAAAATATTTGACTTACAAGTAATTATTTTGATTTATTTTTTGCATTTCAGGATGACACATACACAGAAAGCTATATAAGCACTATTGGAGTTGATTTTGTAAGTAGACTTTTTCAACAAGATTTTTAATTTCATGTTTTAATTTTTAAGAAGAAAACATGTGAAATGATAGTTTGCTGGTTCAAGCTTATGGTTGAATTTAAAAATCTCATGGAACAAAAAATCTTCAAAATAGTTTTGATATGGAACAACTGACTCCAGAAAGATTCCACTTTGACACAAAGATTGTTGAGATTTTCTATTTTGTGGTTTACTTATTCATTCAAGAAGATCAAACCATGCCTTAAATTTATAACCAATTTTTTTTAATCACAAGCATGAAAATAAAAATGAAATAAAAAAATCACATTGAGATAAAAATGACCAAGAATTTCATGGAACACTTTTTGGATTAGTTCAGAACTGAATTAGATATCCACGACATCTCTAGTTGGAACACATACATGTATAATTGTAATCAATAATCATGCAGCATATGGGTCAACTGTGAGAAAACAAAATTGATTATTGTGGAAACCGTGGGTACCAGCATAAATTTTATATAGCTTTATACTGGACTTTCAATCTGCTACTGCTAATTAACTTATTTTAGTTTTGTTGTAAGTGCTATATCATGTATTGCATATTATTTTTATATTTTTCAGAAAATCAGAACAATAGAACTAGATGGTAAAACTATCAAATTACAAATAGTAAGTACATTATAGTGTTGTATTGATTATATTCTTCTGATTCATATCTTGGTTACATTCCACATGCATTTTTCCTAATGTTTAATACCCTGATACAGCCTAGCATTAAAATTCTGTCCTCTGAAATTACCGTCTTGTTACTTGAAAGATATTCATGGCCTCATTAAATTACAGATTAAAAGAGTTCAATCAATTTTTAAAATAATTGTTCATGTAATAATTAACCTATCAGATGTGTTGCTGATTTGTGCGATACCCAGTCTTAGACTTCAGATTGGAAAGGGAAGATCAATGAAGACATCTAAGTGAAACAAAGTCAAATTCTTTGCAAAGTGTAGATGTTTAAATGCTTACTGGTCTTAATATGTATGACACATATTAATGGATCATTTAATCTGTTACAGTGGGACACAGCCGGACAGGAAAGGTTCCGAACAATCACATCTAGTTATTACAGAGGGGCACATGGTATTATAGTCGTCTATGATGTCACTGATCAGGTGAGTGGACTCAACCAATCAGATTATTGTTACCAGATGGTGATATATTGTCATGTAAATGGCCCCAGAATTCAAAATAAAAACACCAATCTGACCATATTATGTCATGCAGTACTAACTTTGACCATTAATTTGAATTTTAGACCTACCGGACGTTTGAAAATCAAGGATTGCGAGTTCCATACTGCACCGTTTTTCTTCAAACTTTTTCCGTTCAAAGCTTAACAAAAATGCCTTTATGTTGGTACATTACTCTGTTATAGAGAGTCCTTACTTTCAGCGGCATTTTGGTCCCCAGCTGTTGGAAGGGCTTCTCACAGCTGGGGACCAAAATGCTGCTTAAACGAGGGACTCTATACAAAAAAGCAAAGAACAGACAGAAAGGCCACTTTGTTTTGATTTGAATGGTTACAATTTTGAAGAAAAACGGTGCAGTATGAGACTCGCAATCCTTGATTTTCAAACATCCTGTAGGTCAAAAATTCAAATTAATGGTCGGAGTTAGGACCGCGTGTATGTGTATATATTGCTGTTTATTTAATTCTGTGTAAAAACTTCTTAATCCAAACTCTATGTCTGACATTTGTATTTCAGGAATCCTTCAATAATGTGAAACAATGGTTACAAGAAATAGATCGGTATGCTAGTGAAAATGTAAACAAATTACTGGTTGGAAATAAGTGTGATCTAACAACAAAGAAAGTGGTTGATTATACTACTGCAAAAGTAAGTAGCCTCATTATAATATTCATATATCAGTGATCTCCCCAGCATTAAAGCAAATGGGCGCAGCACCCATCTGAGATTTCGAAATTAGGCTTGCAACCACCTGAAAATCCATTTGCACCCACTTGAAAATAAGAAAAATCTTGAAAAATTGGTATATGTTGACCAATTTTGGTCTGAATTGTGAAAATGTGAATTTTATACCCCCTGAGTAAAATCCTTGGGAGATCACTGTATATGTATGTGATTGTATGTTCTAATCTCTCGTAGTAATAGTAACATTATACAGGCACAGAATTCTGAATACCTGTCATATATTACTATAAATACAGCTTATATGGCAGAGAAGAAAACCCATTATTATAAAAAGATAAAATTGCCATGGTTATAATATTATATTATCCTATTATGATATATAGAATTTATGAATTTTCTATCAGTTTATTATCTGATTTTTAGTGAGTTTATAGTCTATATATGTATTCAGATCATTCTATTAATAATCATTAAATTCTCGCTGACAATCACTTAATATACAGTAAAACCTCAGTTAGTGAACACATCTCTCTAGTGAACACCTATTAACAGTGAACGTTTTTATTCGGCAAAACCTTTTTCTCCCATTGACTCCCATGTTAAAGTGCAATCCTATAGTGAACACCTACCAACTATGAACAGTGAACACTAAACCCTGGCAAAATCAATTGAATTATCCTGTCTCTAGTGAACATTGAATCAGATATAAGATTTCTCGCGGATTTTCTGCAACTGCCTAATCAGAGTTAAGCAGTTTATGTTTATATTACCTGCCAAAAATAATTAAAAGGTCAATTTGAGATCTTGATCTCTTCTATTGAAACAGGTGTGACTAATTATAATTCTTAATAAGCTTTGTTATGTCACCACCAAAAGTGGTGACATATTGTTATGGTCTCCGTTTTTTTGCGACGGCGGTTGGCGTCCGGCGGTTGGCGTCCGGCGTCTGTAACAATTTCTTACAACTTCCTATAACTTAACAAATACTGTTTAGACTGACTTCAATTTTTTTCTAAATCATCTACATGTTCTCAGAAGTTCAAATCTGACTTTAGATTTGACATTTGACCTTCAATGACCTTCTCAAGGTCAAAAAGGTCTTTTTTCAACTTGCTTCACATTGACTAAATTTTTTTTCAAAATCATCTACATGTTCTCAGAAATTCAAATCTGACTTTAGATTTGACATTTGACCTTCAAATCTGACTTTAGATTTGACATTTGACCTTCAATGACCTTCTCAAGGTCAAAAAAGGTCAAAAAGGTCTGTTTTCAACTTGCTTCAAATTGACTAAATTTTTTTTTCAAAATCATCTACGTGTTCTCAGAAATTCAAATCTGACTTAAGTTTTGACATTTGACCTTCAATGACCTTCTCAAGGTCAAAAAAGGTCAAAAAGGTCTGTTTTCAACTTGCTTCAAATTGACTAAATTTTTTTTTCAAAATCATCTACGTGTTCTCAGAAATTCAAATCTGACTTTAGATTTGACTTAAGATTTGACATTTGACCTTCAATGACCTTCTAAAAGTCAAAAAAGGTCAAAAAGGTCTTTGTTCAACTTGCTTCAAATTGTCTAAATTTTTTTTTCAAAATCATCTCCATGTTCTCAGAAATTCAAATCTGACTTTAGATTTGACATTTGACCTTCAATGACCTTCTCAAGGTCAAAAAAGGTCAAAAAGGTCTGTTTTCAACTTGCTTCAAATTGACTAAATTTTTTTTTCAAAATCATCTACGTGTTCTCAGAAATTCAAATCTGACTTAAGATTTGACATTTGACCTTCAATGACCTTCTCAAGGTCAAAAAGGTCAAAAAGGTCTGTTTTCAACTTGCTTCAAATTGACTAAAAAAAAATTCAAAATCATCTACGTGTTCTCAGAAATTCAAATCTGACTTTAGATTTGACTTAAGATTTGACATTTGACCTTCAATGACCTTCTCAAAGTCAAAAAAGGTCAAAAAGGTCTTTTTTCAACTTCATTCAAATTGACTAAATTTTTTTTCAAAATCATCAACATGTTCTCAGAAATTCAAATCTGACTTTAGATTTGACATTTGACCTTCAATGACCTTCTCAATGTCAAAAAAGGTCAAAAAGGTATTTTTTCATCTTGCTTCAAATTGACTAAATTTTTTTTCAAAATCATCTACATGTTCTCAGAAATTCAAATATGACTTTAGATTTGACATTTGACCTTCAATGACCTTCTCAAGGTCAAAAAAGGTCAAAAAGGTCTTTTTTCAACTTGCTTCAAATTGACTAATTTTTTTTTCAAAATCATCTACATGTTCTCAGAAATTCAAATCTGACTTTAGATTTGACATTTGACCTTTAATGACCTTCTCAAGGTCAAAAAAGGTCAAAAAGGTCTGTTTTCAACTTGCTTCAAATTGACTAAAAAAAAATTCAAAATCATCTACGTGTTCTCAGAAATTCAAATCTGACTTTAGATTTGACTTAAGATTTGACATTTGACCTTCAATGACCTTCTCAAAGTCAAAAAATGTCAAAAAGGTCTTTTTTCAACTTGCTTCAAATTGACTAAATTTTTTTTCAAAATCATCTACATGTTCTCAGAAATTCAAATCTGACTTTAGACTTTAGATTTGACATTTGACCTTCAATGACCTTCTCAATGTCAAAAAAGGTCAAAAAGGTATTTTTTCATCTTGCTTCAAATTGACTAAATTTTTTTTCAAAATCATCTACATGTTCTCAGAAATTCAAATATGACTTTAGATTTGACATTTGACCTTCAGTGACCTTCTCAAGGTCAAAAAAGGTCAAAAAGGTCTTTTTTCAACTTGCTTCAAATTGACTAATTTTTTTTTCAAAATCATCTACATGTTCTCAGAAATTCAAATCTGACTTTAGATTTGACATTTGACCTTTAATGACCTTCTCAAGGTCAAAAAAGGTCAAAAAGGTCTGTTTTCAACTTGCTTCAAATTGACCAAATTTTTTTTTTCAAAATCATCTACATCTTTTCAGAAGTTCAAATTTGACTTTACAAGTTCTCAGAAATTCAAATCTGACTTAAGTTTGAACTCATAATATTGAGAGCAACTAGGTGGTGACATTTTGTCATGTTAATGCCTTGTTTTTGTTACAAAGGATATGCGTCTGGGATTGATTGCTTGGAGATAATCTAGCTAACTATTATTACCTCTATCTGCTAAGTCCCAACTTAATCTTTTTTCTCATCCCGTCAATTTAAAAAAACGTTTGGATCAAAATTATAATTCATGATCATTTCACTATTAACTGCATCTATCATGTCCTTTAACTAATTCAATAAAGTCCTTTAACTGACTCAAATGTCTCAAAAATTCCACTATTTAAAGGATCATCTTGATGAGATAAAAAGAATTATATAGAGATAAAAATTTGACAATAAAAGGATGAACCATTCAGATGACAGTCAGTCTAAAATAAGTCAGTTTGTATATAGCATTACAACAAATTAGATACTTAACACTTGAGTGTCATGGGTTAATATGGGTAGAAAATACAATTTAAATTTATTATTCAAATATGAATATGTTTTAATTCTTTTTAAGACTCATTTTAGTTTGATAAAATGTGCTGTTTTAACCAACATGGAATTGTGGATATTTTTCGATTACATGTACCTTCATGTAAGAGTGCCACTGTTAAAAAAGTGTATATCTAAATAATAAATAAATATTCCCTCCTCTCTTTTAATAGCTGGTCTCTTTTATATAATATGGCAAAATGCCACGAAATCAAACCCTTACTGTAGTGAACACCTACCAACAGTGAACATTTTTTCTTGGCAAAAAATTGTTCACTATAGGTTTTACTGTACATGTAATCACTTTGAACAAATGTAACATATAAGTACATTATGTCACATGAGGAGTGTACATTATAATAAAGGTAGCTGTCTTTGGTATTGTGAATGTTTCATATAATAATTTTTAAGTCTTGTTTGAGTTTGACAATGTCATCTAATTGGTGAAAAACTTTTTATTCCAGGAATATGCAGACCAATTAGGAATTCCATTCCTAGAAACGAGTGCAAAGAATGCTACAAATGTAGAACAAGCCTTTATGACAATGGCTGCTGAAATTAAAAACCGAATGGGTCCAGTGACCACGGCTGCAGACAACAAAAGTAATGTGAAGATAAATGCGAGTACGCCAGTAAAGCAAGGAGGTGGCGGATGTTGTTGATGAGAAATAGTAGTGAAAACTCTAGGATGATTTATGATTGCTACTATTTGGAGGATGTGTGTAGCGGATGTCAAATGACTTATTTGGGGGGAGGGAGGATCGTCATGTGACCTTTTAATGGTATAAATATCAAAAGGAAATTATGTTCATCAACATCAACAATGATCAGCTATTATATATGTATATGTTTACTCAAGGGGATTACACTCGCACTCGTGTGGAGACACATGGAGGAACAGACACGGATAAAGCCAGTGATGTGTGGACGTTGCAATACTAATAGGTCTAGTGGGATAATGCTACATGTCCCTACATATCAAACACAATCAGACAAATATGTAAGGATATCTTGGTGGTCATAAGCATAAACCTAACATAAAATATGGTGGATTCTAAGAAATTTTGATATGTGAAATTTATGTCGTTCAACAGATTTTCTCATTTTCTCAGTTCCTCTCTTGAAAGTATGATCACCATGATATCTGAGTGACAGATGACAACTTTGCAGAACCATCAGCAGTTTCATACTTGAGTGTCGTGTGAACTTGAAATGTCTCAGTTTTGTACATTTTTAAACATGTAATGATATCAGTTTGCTCGTAAAGTGCGTGTGATCTCAAGTTTTCAAAACATTGAAGATCTGCAAAGTTTTCAAGATCTATTCTTGCAGACTCCAACTTCAAAGATAAATTCCTGAGAGTTCAATAAAATTCTTGGGATTTTCAAAATGTTGGCATTTGTAAGTGTTTCATTATATTCATTTCAATTCAAAGGCTGTCATTGGGCATCATGTTGTATGCACTTGATAAATAATAATGGTGTATTGTATTGTAAATTGTATTATTTGTCACAGTCCATGTTTATGCTTATATAACATGGTCAGCTTATGTCCACAGTTATTTATTATATTTCATCAAATGTACAAGAGCTATGTGTTCATAAGAGACTAGACATGTACATGTAAATTACAGATATGTGATCCTTAATCATAGAAATTTCCAGTCTGTTTAACGTTTGTATCAAAATCTCATGTTCTCATATATTCTCTTGGGAAATTGTGAGCCCTGAGAGTGTCGTGAAACAATTTACCATCTCACTTGCATCCAGGTCATTGTATAAATTGATAGTTTTTTTTAACTTAGTAATTGTACTTTGTCCCATTCCCTCCATTTCTGTAAAATAAAATCTGAGAATTTTCTGTTATTTTCATGAAAGTAATGATGTTCCCTGATCTTGGTTATACTTGCCGTGTATTAAACTAGAAATTCCATCTATAGAATTTCTCCGACACAACAAATGATTTTTTGATGTATTGTTAAGAGTATAATTGGCATGCCTTCAATGTATATTATAGTTATACAGTAGTAATATGTAGTTCAAATCTAATTTAAATTTTGTTATATATTATACATAGTTTTATCAATCGCTATGTTTGACAATGTTATCAAAAGGTCATTAGGCAAAGCTCGACTCTTACACAAAAATGCTTGGTCGTATAAAGCAAGCTCGACAATGTGTCACAAAATGCAGTATCTTTAGTAAAAAAAAATCACTTTGCAATCGCTAATGTATTAATTATTTTGTTTGTGTTGACCAAAAATTCATATTTCATTTTCTGTTTTCTAATAATAAACCATCCATTATGGCGCCTGTAATGAGCTGCTTGTGTAATATGATCTAGTGTATAAAGTAAAGTGATTCAGAATTGAATGTACATATAACCATCCAAAATATATCACTTTAGTCGTGTCCCTTCTGCTTACGAGAATACTGTGAGAAATGATCAATTTTCCAGCATTTCTGTGCAGTCTTGAGTAAATACATGCCATCCTGTTTGAATCCTTGAACATTCTTTGGAAATCATGGTTGTTGTGATATGTTTTGCATGGATTTGAAGGGTATACAAGGTTCTCTACTCTGTGTATACTTCTTGTATAGTGGGTCTTTTATATTCAATTCTTCAATTTTGGGCAATGTATGTTGGTATATAATTGTATTATATAAATGATATACCACAACAAGCGTGTAACATAGTCATTCCAAACAAATAAATAGAAAAAATATCCCATAAAACTTTGTATTGTTAAATTGAGATAACAAGGCCAATTTATTATTTGACTGAAAACAAGAACATGAAATTAAAGCAGCATTGGGACTGGGAGCTTGGAGGTTGTTTAATTTGATCCATAACTAATAGCTGAAAATTAAAAGATTTCTGTGTCACAGACTATCTTGAAATTGGGCAGTACATGTATGCAATCTACAGTAAAGAAACATGATTTGAGATAATCATATATTTCAAAATGGCATATCATGCAGACAATATACCTTTAATTTTTGTTTACTCTAGATACACTTATTTTGACTCTACTTAATTTGACGGATTTGCTCAATTTCAAATATTGGTGGCTACTTAATTTGGCGGATTCTATGTTTATGTTATTAGGACAGGTATTTACCGACATATATTCTGTATTTCTTTTGGAATAAAGTAGAATTGATGACATGTTGACAGGAAAAGGGGGGCCAAGAAGTTTAATTTCTGAAGTGCATTGGACAAAAATTCCGAACTGAAATTTGATGGATTTTTAATATGGCGGATTTTCTGAATTCGTCAAATGAAAATTCAATCCAAATGAAGTGTATCTACAGTATTTGAATTTTATATGTTACGAATAAGGGAACAATTGATTAAATATTAACAAGTAATTCACCAAAAATTGTATAAAATGAACAATACAAGAATAAGATTTTTCGTTTGGACTGTCCGACTCTCCATAGAACAATGACTGACATGACTGGTTTAATCTAACAACTATAAAATCTAAGATTGCTTGGCAAATAATAGTAATACTAAGTTTTTACCTTTGTACTCTGAAACGATTGAAGGGTTCATAAGAGGAATTTTTCATTTTCATTATTCTACAGTCTCATGTTTCAAACTAAATATGCAATAATTTTCCTGAAGATAATTATTTTTTGAAAAATTCAAGTGACAAATGACATTTTCAGATTTTGTCTATCTATCATACTAGAACTAGTATACTGTATGGTGATAAAGAAGTTATACCATTTAACTGCTTTATCTACAACTGTTGGATACCATATAAAATAATTAAATGCTCTTTTAAGAACATTATTTGAATCTTTGAAAGGGATTGGTGACAATCTGCATCAATTACTGAACTGACTGAGTCAAAATTAATGTAACACTAAAGTAGCGCCATCTTTGGTTTATTACCTAAACTGAAATAAAAGTCCATGAAGTTCCAACTTAATTTGAAAACTAATTACTCAGTCATCCATAGTTATTTGAAAATTCTGCTTTTTCACTTTACATACTCAGATAAGATTGAACAAAGTGGTTGTTCTTGGTCATTTTTTTTATACTCAGATAAGATTGAACAAAGTGGTTGTTCTTGGTCATTTTTTTTAGATAAATAATATAGGGTCTATCTCACATTAGTGAAATAGTTTTACAGTTTGCTCTTTGTGAGAGAAGACCACACAGTCTCAGCACCACTGTCCCTCTCCCTTACTGCCTTCTTAAAGCCAACCTCCTGGCACCTTTTCTGAAATAAAACACCTTCGGGAGTGTGACGTGCCATACCATCAAATATGGTTGCCAGGCGCTGTGTTTGAAATAGACCCATTTGTTCAATAGCTTGATTGATAACTTGTTTTTGAAAAAATAGCTGATTGGATGGTACAGTTACCATGCTCGATGTAAGTTTATCAACAGCACTTTCTAATTTTTCAGCTGGTACAGCTTCCCCAATCAATCCCATCTTTGCAGCTTCTGAACCGCGAATCAGTTCCCCTGTGAAAAGAATTCTTTTGGCTTTCTCCATACCAACTCTGTATACCCACATTGCAGTGGTAGGACATCCCCAAATTCTTGAAGGGGGGTAACCAATTACTGCATCCTCAGCCATAACTGTGATGTCACAACACAATGCCATGTCACTTCCACCACCGATTGCTACTCCATCTATTTTGCAAATGACTGGTTTCAGGCTCTTCCATAAACTCATGTAACACTCTGTTGCCCGTGACATGAAGCGGTAGTCAAGGTAAGGGTCCCATGGCATTTCCTGGTTGCATGGATGGTTGCGGTCACCCTCTGCGAATTCTTTCAAATCATATCCAGAGCAAAAGTTTCCACCTTTTCCTGATAGCACAATTAACTGAAACATAAGAGAATTGAACAATTAGTGATGCGAATTGTGAAATGGAGATAGAAATATGGTGAGAAATGCGGTACCAGGGTATTATTACTGAAAAAGCCAAAATTTATCGCAGCGCCAAAATTGTTATCAACACAATATCGTACAATTTGTACAGTTTTATCACAATTTAGAACACAATCATGAATTTTTTGTAGACTATAGGTCTACCTTGACAGAATCATCCATATTGGCCATTTCTACTGCTTGTTGTAGTTCCAATGTCATACCAGCGGTTATTGCATTCATTCGCTCTGGTCGGTTGAGTTTTATATTGGCAATTTTATCTTTGACTTCATATTCCAAGCATTGAAAATCCAACCCTGGCATGGAGGCTGATGTGAATGTTTTGATATTGATTTTTGAACTTCCAATGTTTCCCGGCGGAGATGAACAAGTTATTGCCCTTGTCACTATTCTTCCATACTGTACTACACGTCTATATGCCATATTCAAACTATTCGTCAATGAGAAAAGTGGAATCTAATTCTCCTTATAAGCTAACAGGGCAAAATGCAAAAAGATCAAAGATGAAGGGTTAAAGTACACTGGGAGCATATGTTTTTTACTTTTCAATCTCGCAGACTCTCAAGGTGCACGAGATTTTAATCGAGAATGACATTTTAGAAAAAAGAAGCGTGAAGAAAGTTGAACAATAACTCTAAAATGTTTAACCAATGGGGCGGCCAATGGGGCCAACAAGGCCCCGCGGCAGCCGGACTTATGGGTGCACCACCTGGACAAATGCAAGGAATGAATCCGATGCAACAGCAGCAGTACTGGAACCAATATTATCAACAACAACAGCAAAATGCTCCTCCACCTCCAAGTGGACCCCCACCTGATGGAACTGCTCCCCCTCCCACAGCAAAACCGCCAGATGGACCTTCCCCACCCTCAGATGGAATCAATCCAGCACCCCCAGTTGAACCACCAACCCCAGAGTCAACAGATGATAAACCGCCTCTCCCACCAGAACCACCACCGCCAGAGGTAAGAATTCAGATGGGTCTGTCTGTGTATTCAATATTTGGAATATTTAGTGTTATACAGAGATCACGGTAGACGTTCGCCATTCGCCAATCGCGAATTTTCGAAGGAGGTGGCGAAAAATATGTAAAGGTATTTCGCAGTTATGGCGAATTAGAGGTGTCACGGTTTCCCGATTTTGGACCGAATTTCGGTCCAGATGCTTCGGTTCGGGACATGGGACAGAAAGGGTTAATATCGGTACGTAGATTCCTTCCCTAAAATGCATAAAAACGTGTATAAATAGCGAGGAACACCTCCGATTTCGTTCTGAAAAATTAAATATTTTCACTTACCTCGTACCTAGATTACACTTCTTTGCATTGAAAAGTGTTATTAACGGACCCGCGATTTCAGGTAGATGGTAATGCTTGTTCGTAAATTTCTTCATCGTCGTTCGCAAATCGAGTGCATTATCAGTATGCCGGATGTAGGAAAGAAATTGAAAAATCGAGCCGGCATCTAAGTCGAAAAAGTCGGCAGTTTGGAAGTATTTTGGGACTCCGATATCACAAGGTAAACGAATTGGTGATATTACACCGTGCAGACTATGTGAAATGCCGATCACATTCGCGGCAGATGCTTTACATTCAATTTTAATTGACGTTTTTTATTTCTGAATATGATTTTGAAAAGTGAAACTGAAAGTGAAACTGTCATCATCAGACATTGCATAATGTTCCCTCTTTTACGGTTTTTCAAAATGGCTAATTCATATTTTGGTTGGCGAAAAAATTTTGGGAAGATTTAGCCACAATGTAGTATGTATCCAACAGACCGAATATAATATTCGGTCTGTTATGATTGATATATTTCCTGTGGAAATCGCGGTGATATTTTTTGCACATTAATTTCTCGTTTATTATAAGAATGTTCACCTTGAAAATTGGTGAATATGTTGAAGAGATGTTCATCTTAAACTAGAAGCAAAAATATTTGTATAAGGCGGGTACAAGTTGATATAAAATAATGAAATGTTCAGACTCACCGAAACTTCAGGATGTGTTCATAAGTAGATCGCGAAATCAATGTCAAGGACGTTTGAGTTCACGAGATCCAAACGAGATATGCAAATTTTGAACTTTGACAAAAAAATGACCACTTGATTACCTCGGCATTCTTCATGAATATTTCCGCTCTATTTACTATAAATGAAGAAAATTAATCGGGATAATGATAATAAATGACTAGATCTAATAAATTCCCGCACAAATGGAATTTAGCAATACACTTCCGTAATGTTGCTCCCGCTCCACGTGTTATTTGTTTACAAATAGACTGACGTCACTGGCTAAATCTCGTTTATCGTGAGAATTGGCATTGCCAAAATGGCTTGACCTAATCAATGGCTTCGCTACAAGAAGCGTCTGTACATTTTATGAATATCTTCAGTAAGAGGACAATATACGAAAAAATAATATTGTGAGTTCTTTATAAGGTAATCATTCTATCATTAAACAAACTTATTTGTAACATTTATACAACACCACATTTTACAATAGGTGACTTACAGTCTGAATATTTATTCAGACGAAGGATACAGTCTAAGCCACAATGGCTAACAAGTTTTTTCAACTATCGTGATCTCTGGTGTTATATCAAGTTACCAACATATCTGTGGCACTTGTAAATTACATGATTCTGCCTGTTGTTATGAGGGTTGGTCATATGTGCCTAATAACAGCATAGGGCCTGGGAACATGTATAAAAAAATCAAGTCGACTTCTATAATTCTTATTTCTAATACCCTTTCTAATATGTAATACCATGGACGTAGCACTATTTTTCTTAGTAGTACGCCACCACCACAGGAACAAGAGTCAAGAATCAAAAAACGAGCATTCAGGGGGTAGTATGTATCCAACAGACCGAATATAATATTCGGTCTGTTATGATTGATATATTTCCTGTGGAAATCGCGGTGATACTTTTTGCACATAAATTTCTCGTTTATTACAAGAATGTTCACCTTGAAAATTGGTGAATATGTTGAAGAGATGTTCATCTTAGAAGCAAAAATATTTGTATAAGGCGGGTACAAGTTGATATAAAATAATGAAATGTTCAGACTCACCATATCTTCAGGATGTGTTCATAAGTAGATCGCGAAATCAATGTCAAGGACGTTTTGAGTTCACGAGATCCAAACGAGATATGCAAATTTTTGAACTTTGACAACACATGACCACTTGATTACCTCGGCCTTCTTCATGAATATTTCCGCTCTATTTACTATAAATGAAGAAAATTAATCGGGATAATGATAATAAATGACTAGATCTAATAAATTCCCGCACAAATGGAATTTATCAATACGCTTCCGTAATGTTGCTCCGTCTGCTCCACGTGTTATTTGTTTACAAATAGACTGACGTCACTGGCTAAATCTCGTTTATCGTGAGAATTGGCATTGCCAAAATGGCTTGACCTAATCAATGGCTTCGCTACAAGAAGCGTCTGTACATTTTATGAATATCTTCAGTAAGAGGACAATATACGAAAAAATAATATTGTAAGTTCTTTATAAGGTAATCATTTTATCATTAAACAAACTTATTGGGGTCTGGAAAATTTTGAAATGTGGTTGTATTTATAGCGAATTTGCAACCATCTGGTACGCCTGTGCGTACCCAGCGTACCGGGCGCTACGCCCATGAATACAGATGTCGACTCAATTTCTTTATACATGTTCCCCAGCCCTATGAATAACAGTGCTTTCAACCCCAATAGATTCTCTTGAAAGCCCGTGATTTTCTTGAATGTCTATGTCAATAATCTGCAAAAGGCTAACAAAGGCATTCAAGGGATTTCGTTGATCCTGCAAATAGGACAAATTGTGATCAACCGTAAATTTCATTAGTCTTACAAATATTTGTGGTCAACTACATAGAGGATTCACCATATTAATGTATATATGTTGTAGACTGAAGAAGATGTGAAAATGACAGTGCTACAGACCCAGGCAGCTCAGTGGCAGCATCAACGAGAGTGGGCAGAATATCACGAGAAACTAGCGCAATATAATGCACAGATGGAAGGTGGGTGTCTATATATACCCATTGTATTCTTCATCCATCTCCTTCAAGGTCTTGATTCAAGCTTAACTCTCACAATCCAAAATGACTACTGTACATAACAACTCTACATTGTCGAGAACATCAATTAAATTTTCAATATTTGACGAGGCAATAAAGGGGTAAACCTTTTGATTCACATACCTTTGTCACTTATGTGCCTAACAGAGAGCGGTTTCTGCAGTACAAGCAGCACTTGTGTGCTTCAATATAAGTGTAATAATAAAGTACAGTAATCTAAATAGAGAATCTTCATAAGATTATTTTACAATCTCCAAGCAGTTCTCATGACTGCATGATAGCCTTTTATTCTTGGATAAAAACTTCGGTATGAATTAACCGAGATCATTGCATAACTGTTAGACAGTTCTAACAGTCAACTTCTAGATGGGTCACTTATCGTATATGCACTGTCTATTATAGTAATTAAATGAGTTTGGTGGCATCCCTATGTGCATGCAAGATGTAAGTGCGATTTGAAATGACTCAGTCCCTCAATTATAAAATGTTTTTCTTCTAAATTCTAGGAGGAGGTGGTATGGATGCTATATTACAAGAGGAAAGAGAGTTTGATAAGCAGTACACTGAGTGGAAACAACAGTATAATGATTGGAAACAACAGAATGCCAGTAAGTGTGTTGCTATAGTAGCTTAGTTAACCTAATGTGATGTCATTAACACCTGTATTATGAATTGTAAGGATTTTTAATTAGATATAATAATAAAAACGAGCAAGGGGGAATTAGTAAAGAATTAACCCTTATAAACAGTTAGGCTATAGAGAATAACACCAACGGTTAGGCCTGAGGGGGGGGGGTAGATTTCAGATCAAAAGAGAAACTACAAAAAAAGTTATCAAAAAATTCCTTAGGGGTAGACCGTTTAAGGTTTAACATTTTTCAAATGGCTTACGCTATTGCTTTGATATTGGGCATATTCCAATTCCACGATTCATGTGTTTTAAAGCTACTTCCTGTCTTGTTTTGCAGACCATCCTAACAGAGAGCAGTTTCTGCAGTACGAGCAGCAGTGGAAAGAATATGAAGCTCAGATGGAAAGTAAACGAGAAGATATCCTATCAAGGAAAAAACAACAACAACAAAAACAACAATGGCAGGGAAACCAGGGGAACCAAGGCAACCAGAGTCACCAAGGCAATCAGGGAAACCAAAGTCAAAGATTCGGTGGTCCCAATCAAGGAGGTGGTCCTGGTCCTAGGTTTGGTGGACCAAGGTTTGATGGTCCCCGTGGACCTAGATTTGGAGGGGATCAACAACAAGGCTTCGGAGGCAATAATATGGGACGAGGGTTTGATAATCAACAAGGTCGGGGTTTCGGAGGACCCGGTGGTGGACCATCAAGATTTGGAGGCCCACAGAGATTTGATGGTCCAAATCAAGGAAATAATGACTTTAATAGGCAAGGGGATAATAACAGTGGAAATGATTTTAATAGACAAGGTGACAACGATTTTAACAGAGATTCGGGTAATAATGAATTTAACAGACAGCAAAATGATTTCAATCCTATGCTCGGTAATAATTTTAATCAACAGAATCAAGGTGGCAATTCTGGGGGAGGAGATGGGCCCATGTTCCAGGGGAGAGGGATGGATGGCATGGGGCGTGGAAATAGATTTGATGGTCCTGGAGGGAGAGGACAACGCTTTGGTGGCCCTGGCAACAATCAGGGTCCGAGAGGTATGGGAATGAATCAACAGAATCAGCAGGATGGGACCCAATTTGGTGGAAAACCACACTCTCTAATGGACATGAATCTGAATCAGTCGGATGATGCCAAACCTGGAGATTCATTTGATGGATCCAGGAGTGGTATGCAAGGTTCTAAGGGGATATTTCAGCAGCCCAGAGGCCCATTTAATCCCCGTGATCCCAGGTCAGGCATGATGGGTCAAAGGGGTCCCTCTATGGGTCAAGATCAGGGTCCTAGAAATCAGTTTCAAGGACAAAATCAAGGCCCAAGAGGACAATTTCAAGGCCAGAACCAAGGACCAAGAGGACCTGGTCAAGACCAAGGCCCAAGAGGACAATTTCCTGGTCAGAATCAAGGATCAAGATTCCCTGGACAAGATCAAGGCCCTAGAGGTCCCGGACAAGATCAAGGATCCAAATTCTCTGGACAAGACCAAGGCCCAAGGGGTCCTGGACAGAATCAAGGATTGAGATTCCCTGGACAAGATCAAGGCCCTAGAGGTCCTGGACAAGATCAAGGCCCAAGAGGTCCTGGACAAGAACAAGGCCCCAGGGGACAGTTTCAAGGTGCTCGGGGACAATTACAATTCTCAGGCCCAAGAGGCCAGGCCCCCAGTCAAGATCAGGCACAAAGAGGTCCAAGTCCAAGTATATCTCAACCAGTTAAAGGCCCATCAAGCTCCCCTGCTCCTGATCAAAGTCCTAAAAAAGGCCCTGGTTCTACTTCTGGAGCCTCCCCTGGCCAGAGCCCTAGACCTGCAACGCCTGTATCCAGTTCAGCACCAGGTATTCTAGGTGCACCTCCTGGCGCACCTGCACAGAAAATACCAAGATCAGGAATCAACCCAGGTCCAAGACCACAGGGACCTCAAAGTGAGGCTCCGGGTATATTAGGCCCTGGTCCAGGCCTAGGTCCAAGAGGGATAGGTCTTTCTGGAGCAGCTCCTAGACTAAATCAAGGTCCTCGTGGAACAGCTCCTGGACCCAATCAAGGCCCTCCTGGAGTAGCTCCTGGACCCAGTCAAGGTTCACAGGGAACAGCTCCTGAACAAAGTCCAAAGGGTCCCACCCCTCAAATGGGACCAAAACGAGTATCACATTTTGATAAAGAATCTACTAAAGGGCAAGATGAAAAAGAAGAATCAAAAGCCCCAGTTTCAAATAAAGGACCTGTGTCTCTGTTTGACATCAAATTTGACCGTCCCCCTATGATGGACTCTGCTAAGTCTGTTGGAATGAAGGACAAGACCCCTGGTGACCTTGAAGAACCAGGAGACAAATCTGAGGATGACGCTGGTGTGAAAGTCATCGACAAAACAAAACAAATGTAAGTTAATTTGACTTATTCTAATTTTCAAAAGAGCTGAAACACAGACAATTTCATAATTTGTTGGTATTTATCCATCTCTTGAAAGCCCATGATTTTAACCACGTACATTTTTAAGTTTTATATTTACTCATGTGCCCGAAGTGGATGAGGGAGTTAATACTTACTTATCCCCTGGATGCTTAAACATTTTTTCTGTTTGGTGATTCTTTTGACACTTTCATATTATTGCCTAACAATAGTAGGGTTATACAACACCACCGATGTTTTGAATCAATAGAACCCTTGTAAGATTAAAATTCTCAGAATCGTAAAAGAAAATATGTTTTAGGGAGAGTGCCCAAAAAGAACCTGAAAAAATGTAAGACTGTTTATTTATTCAAGCATGCTAAATTTCAAACCACTGACGTATTCACCTTTATTGTTATTTTATGGTAACTACAAATGGATTAATCTTAGGCTGCTTTAGTGGTTGCTTTAGCTATCAGTAAGTTTATTATGACTAATGTTCAGGTCTGTTGCTCCAATATTGCTCTTTGTGCTTCAGAGATTATCAGTTAATATGACATGAGCTTCTTTTATTTGTTTTCCTTGTGCTTAACTGGCATTGTATGTACAGTTATAGTACATTTATTCAGCAGAAAACACTAGTAGTTACTGCATGTTTGTCTGGACAATAACCTTGTTACATCATCATACACAGTTTCTGTTTGATCACACTTTGATTAAGGGAACATTGTTATGTGCTGCTTGGTGTGCATTTGTCTGGGCAGTTTGGCATGGTGGCCATTTTGCTCTTTTAATTGGGACATCTGTCACTGTGTCTTGTTGATATGCGCAAAAAGGAAAAATTAATTTAAACCTGCCACAGAGGTAAATTGAAAATACAAGAGTAATTGTTTGAGGAATGAGGATGGAAAAAGGTCCATCATACAAAGAAATGAAAAATAGAATCACAAAATTTATGAAAATGTATTTCATGTTTTATACCAATCATGACACATGGAATTTCCCTCTATTAATCTCTTGTTTATTCTTAACCTTAACATTGATGTGTTATAGTGAATGTATCAACCTTGATGATGATGAAACAGATGATAACAATACCAAGGACAAAAATAACAAACAACAAAAGCCTGATGATCCTAACAAGGTATATAGTTATACATTTGTACTATTATTTATCCTATAGAATGAACTTTGGGGGAGATACGGTGAATGCCTCCGTTCAACTGTGTCTGTTCCTCTGTCTGTCTGTCTGGGCAGTTACTCAAATACTGCCAAATATTTTTACATGTGAGTACAAGTTCTGCTCAAAGCAAGTTTTGAATATGACGCCAAGTTTCAAAATTGTTGCCATTTTAGTGTCAGTTTGACTCTCAAGAAATTGTAATATTAATATTTTGTAACAATTTTAATTGCTGTTGTCTAGTTCATACCTACTTTTCCCAAATTCCTACCTCAAATGAAATGAGGAATCAGATTATGCCAGTCAGGAAATGGTTCTCTATATTTTGTGCCTGAAGACCCTATGGCCTTGTCCCACCTTGTTTATTACCTACGATTTACTGCACAGTGTTCACTTCATGCATGTACTTCCTAGTATTCCATGCCATTTAGAACACTGTCATTACATTTAATGAATCTACTCCTACTGTTACAGGGAAAGTCAGGCAGTTTTATGGGAGGGGCAGCAGATGCTATCAAGCTGTTGAGTCAAGGTCCCCCACCCCCACCACCAGAGGAAGAAGGTCCAAGTAAAGGACATAATTATGGGAGAGGTCAACAATTCCCAGGAGATAGGGGTCGTGGGTCACACTTTCCTGGTGATCGTGGTCGAGGCTCACAGCTTCTTGGTAATCGTGGTAGAGGCTCACAATTTCCTGGTGATCGTGGTCAAGGATCACAATTTCCCGGAGATCAGGGCCAAGGCTCTCAATTCCCCAATGAAGATGAAGAACAAGGTTCCCAATTTTATGGTAATCTAGGTAGAGGCTCACAGTATCCTGGAGACCGGGGCAGAGGTTCGCAATTTCCTGGAGACCGGGGCAGAGGTTCGCAATTTCCTGGAGAACGGGGCAGAGGTTCGCAATTTCCTGGAGAACGGGGCAGAGGTTCACAATTTCCCGGAGATCGGGGCAGAGGTTCACAATTCTCGTCTGAGAGAGGCAGGGGTCAACAGCTGGGTGGTCCCAGTGGTAGAGGACAGGATGCATTCGGATTCAGGGGGAGAGGTAGAGGTGGATATGGTAGAGGGCTGCCAGATGAACAATCCTGGGGAGAGGAGGGATATGGAAATCAACAAGGATATGGTGAAGAAGGATATGGCCAGGAAGGATATAATGAAGGTTACGGTCAGGAAGGCTATGGGCAAGAAGGCTATGGGCAAGAGGGCTATGGACAAGAGGACTATAATGAAGAGGGCTATGGTGAGGAAGGACAGGAAGGTTTTGGTGGAAAAGGAAAAGGCATTGGCCAACAAGAAGGTTATGGTGAAGAAACAGAAGAGCCTATGGCATTTGGGCAGGAGCTGAAAGAGGTACACGCTTTATTACCATCTGAGTATTAATTTCATTTATACTTTACTTTTCAAAAACCTTGCATGAATGAGCATTTACAGTTATACTTATTAAATAATCTTTTGCATCTAGGGAACAAACTGGGCAGACTTTAGTGAGGAGTACAATGCTAGAGGTCGCGGCAGGGGCAGGGGTCTAGGTAGGGGAGCTGATGCCTATGACACAGGCTATGACCAAGAGGAATACCCAGCTATGAGAGGCAGAGGCCAGCAGCTTGCTCGGGGGAGAGGACATGGCCAGGAGCCTCTGGGAAGAGGCCGAGGAGCTAATGGTAGAGGCAGGGGGATGGCCCCATACAAACAGGCTTACCAAGAAGAATCAGCCTGGGGTGAGGAGACTTGGGAAGGATATGAAGAAGAGGAACAGCCTGCTGAAGCTTATGATGAGTATGGCTACCAAATCAGAGGTGGGATGAGAGGTCGTGGTGGGATCACTCCCAGGGGTCGTGGCATACCAGCCCCTAGGGCACGAGGCAGAGGGAGAGGGGTCTATGGGCAAGGAGAGTACCCAAGAGCTAAACGTGGAGTTAGTGATATCCTACAAGGGTATGGTGAAGAAACCTATGAGGAAGAAGAAGAGGAGTACCCTGCCTATGATGAGCCTATTGTTCCCAGAGGTAGAGGTCGTGGAATGGTTAGAGGTAGAGGCAGAGGTGTTGTTCCATATGGTCATGATGACCCTTATTCAGATGATGCTTATGCCAACCCAGCTGCCAAGAGAGCTAGATTTGGAGAGGAACTTCCACCAGTCAGAGGGTAAGTTTCCCCTTTCTGAATTTTCAACTTAAAATTTTATTGATGTCTCTTAATCTCACACTTCTGTACACTTTTAGGGAGAATTGAGCCAGGACACCTTCTTATACAAATGGCCCAGTGTCCATTTTGTTGGAAATGATGAAACAACCTTTATTCTTGTGTAAGATTATGTGTATGAATGAATTAACACCTGTTCCCTCTAGTCTGATTGGCTGATGAAACAACCTTTTTGTTTTTTTGAGCTGACTGAGAGGTCTTAAAGTGCTGAAAAAGCCAAGCTAGGTGTTGTTGCAGTAAGACCCCTGTGAGGTCCTTGTGTTATATATCTGTTTTATGTAATAGGGGCAGAAGAGTCCCTCCTGCAAGAAATCTTGATGATCCATATGCTGAGCCGTATGCTGACCCTTATGCTGATCCATACGCTGACCCATATGCTGATTCTGCTGTTCCCCGCAGACCATATGGTAAGATTTGGTTAAATAAGAATGTTTTAAAAAGTTTTCACATAATACAGCAGTTAAACAGACCTGCAGTATTTATAATGAAGCACTTATATTCTTAGTTTCTATTTCTAATTGTACAGATTTAATAACCATGCATTTTCTATTGACAAGTCACATCAATTTCAAGGGTTGAACATGTAATTATTATGATATAATTCTATGTTCCTTTAACAGAAAGACCACCACCTCCAGCAGTAGCAGAGCCAGAGCCAGAAGAGCCTATCAAGGCCCCAGAAGTTATTGAATACGGGCATGGTCAATCAGATACCAAAGATTCGAAAGATGGTGTAGATCCTTTGACAGTTATTGAGCAGGAAAAAGAAGCAAGGGCTAAATCTAGAGATGATATGTTTAAGGATGATCCTTATTCTAGAGATGCAAGAGACCCGTATGCCCCAGATCCATATGCGGCCAGGGCTGAAGGTGATATATACATTGATAAAATAAATTATAATGGACATTACTCAAGTTTTTTTTATTTTAATTTCTGTTGGTACAAATTGGTGGTACAAATTAAAACTGGTAAAAAGTCACACTTTGGTAACAGATCACTGTGTGAGGACAGGGACCTTTGGTCATTTATTATGGCTCTAAGATTAATTTTTCATATTCCCTAATGTATGTGCTTTTTACACATGTTTGATTTAATTCAGCTATTACATTTTGATCCCCCATTTCTAAAACTTTTCAGTAATTTGATTTAATTCAGCTTTTTTCATTTCTAGAAATTTTCAGATAGGCTCCTGTTCAAATCATTTATCAAGCTATATTTCTTTGTAGATCTTGACCCATATGCTCCTGATCCATACGCAAGAGATCCCTACGCCAGAGACCCATATGCTCGTGACCCATTTGAAAGACCCTCAGAGAGGGACCCATTTGCAAGACGTCCTGAGCGAGACCCATATGCTAGGGACCCATATGGTCTACCTCCAGAAAGAGATCCGTATGCTCGACCCCCAGAAAGAGATCCATATGGCCGACCTCCAGAGAGAGATCCATATGGTCATCCCTCAGAAAGAGACCCATATGCGCGACCAGATCCTTATGCTAGAGATAGGGATCGTGACAGATCATTTGATCGTGACCGAGAGCGAGCATTTGACCGTGGTGACAGAGAGAGGTCACGTGATCTAGATAGGGTTCAGGAACGCTCATGGGATCATGACAGAGAACGTTCAAAAGACAGGGAGAGAAGAGATAGAGATGGTTCACGTCGTTCCAGAGAAAGGAGTAGAGAAAAGGAAAGACCTAGAGAGTCCAGAGAAAGGAGCAGAGAGAAGGAACGATCTAGAGAGTCCAGAGAATCATCAAGGTGGGTATTTGTTGTACACACACACAACTTATAATTGAGATTATAGACAGGACATGACATATCTCCCGATGCTCCACCAGCTATAATGATATATCCGAAGTGCTGGAAACACAGGTTCCATGCAGTTTATGAACCTTTACTGCAAGAAGTTAGGCTGAAGCCAGAAGGTAAAGAATCGATTTACTGTTTCTTGACAATCATACATTATTTATCCCAAACCTTGCGGCCCCACTCAGGGTAATTAGAAATTACCTTTTACCCAATACCTCAATACTGTATCCTCTTAGAATTCTCAGAAAACGGGTCTTCTCCTAACATAGAAAGGTATGACTTTCAAATGAAAGTTTCATACTAATTCCTGGAAGAACTCTGGACCTAAAAACAGCGTAGCGTATAATTGCGCGTTAGTTTTTAACAGAAACGTGACTGTTGCAAAAATTGTGTGTTAACCAGACTGCAAAAATCGTTTGAATGCTGTGGGAAATTCAAGTATTGCAGCTTTTCTTACAGGAAGGATAAGTATGCTTGATTTCTACTATTGAACCATTTTTTTAATGTCCTTCTGAGTGTTTTGAAGTTTATTGTTACTCTCATCCCATTTCAAATTGTTTATGTTGATGCACAACAGTATTATGGAATTAGTTCATCATATTTATTCCCTTTTGTAAGACTCAGGATGATTTAGTTAATGAGTCAAGCTCCTTTGATTCAAGATTTTGGAGACTTAGCCATATTCATAGTTTATGTTAATATTGTAGGGAGCGTGAGAGGATAATCCGTGCACGTGACCGTCTCTATGGACGAGATCGCACATCAGGGCAGACTGACAATAAACCAGAAACTCAGGCTGAGAAGGAGAAACGGTGGGCAAAGGAACGAAGGGAACGTGAACAAAATAGAGAAGATCAGCGAAAGAAAGAATTGGAAGAAAGAATGGAAAGACGTAAAAAAGAGAGAGAAGCTGAAAAAATGGACACAAAAACAAAGTAAGTGAATTGCCTCCTGACAGAAATGTTTTGCCATATTGATAACTTTTTAAAGTATCAATGCGATACACTTTGGAATATGGTAAGTTGACAAATTTCCATCTCTTATTAAAGTGTTTCTATTTGGAATTGGAATTTATTTATTTTAAGGTATCCACTCTTCCGACCAATGTCAACTGGTGAGATAAAGAAAAAACTAAAAGATGATGATGACATAATAGAGATTCCCCCTGTACCCAAGGGTCCCATAGACCCTAAGAAAATTGAAACAGTTAATATAGATGACTTACTATGTAAACCTGGTAGAGAAGGAAGGCCACAGAATATTGTGGTCATATTAAGGGGTCTCCCTGGCTCAGGGAAAACATATTTGAGTAAGCTTATGAGGGTGAGTAGATATTATATTCTGAGAACAACATTCAACAGCATAGACCCTGTACATACAGGGTGACCCAAAAAATGCCACTCACTATATTTGGAATAGCTTTCTCAATAATGAAGGAATCATTGAAAAATCTATTATTAGTACACACAAAAAATCATGAATATTCCTTCATTATTGGGAAATTTATTCCAAAGGTAGTGGGTGGAATTTTTGGGGTCAGGGTCACCCTGTAATGCCTGTATGATGAAATGTTTCCCAAAGTAAAACGTTTTCAAAAACTGCTATCAAATTGTTTTCAAGTTATCAAGTTGTTTTTATTCAACAGAAAATCACTAAAATTTAGAATTGATCATAAAGTACTAGTATTTATCAATTGAAATTCAAAACTGTAATGAATTTTTTAGGACAAAGAAATGGCTAACGGAGGTCATGCCCCTCGTATGTTATGCTTGGATGACTATTTCATGGTTGAGATAGAGAAGACAGAGAAAGATCCAGATACAGGAAAGAAAGTGAAGAAAAGGGTTAGTAAAAAAGAACATGAACTGGATTTTGTAATTTCTTTGAATTGTTCTAGGTCTATTATTATGCTGTCATATTAACTCTGTACATGTATGAGTAGTTTAATATCGGGATTTGAATTTGCATATTTATTTTGCATTATATTTTCATTTTATAGATTTTGATCATTCTGATTTATGTGAACACAATTGTCGGAAGGATTAAACACAAGTATCAATAAGTGGTTTTTGGATAAGCTTAATTAATTGATGTAGACATATATTTTTTGATTGCAGCTTTTAGAGTATGAATATGAGGCTGAGATGGAAGACACATACAGGAAAAGTTTATTTAAAAGTTTCAAGAAGAATATTGACGATGGCTTCTTCCCATTCATCATCCTGGATGCAGTTAATGAGCAAACTGCCCATTATTCAGACTTTTGGCAGTATGCTAAGTCTAAAGGATTCCAGGTATATAAAGTACAGAATGTTAAAAATTGCCAATTCGAGTTCCTTTTGGAACCACAACATGCAATATGCAATTTTAGATTTAAAAAGCAAAATGGATTCCAGGTACGATACAAAATGTTAAAAATTGCCAATTAAAGTTCCTTAGGAATCATAGCATGCAATATGCAATTTTAGATTTAAAAACAAACAAAAAGGATTCTAGTTGGGGTACAGAATGTTAAAAATTGCCAATTAGAGTTCCTTTGGAACCAGAGCATGCAATATGCAATTTTAGATTTAAAAAACTAAAAGGATTCAAGGTACAGGACAGAATGGTAAAAAATTGCCAATGAGAGTTCCTTTGGAACCAGAACATGCAATATGCAATTTTAGATTTAAAAAACAAAAAGGATTCTAGGTAGGGTACAGAATGTTAGAAATTGCCAATTAAAGATCCTTTGGAACCAGAACATGCAATTTAAGATTTGAAAAAACAAAAAGAATTCTAGGTAGGGTACAGAATGTTGGAAATTGCCAATTAAAGTTCCTTTGGAACCAGAACATGCAATATGCAATTTTAGATTTTAAAAAGACATAGTACAAGGGTGGCTACAAGGTTTCAAGTTACGGAAGTACACACTACTATACTATGAATCATGTAACATGTTCTCTCTACAAAAATACTTCAAAACTTTATTATGATTTGATGTTTACTTTAGGTGTATATAGCAGAGTTACAGTCTGAAACAGCTGTTTGTGCCAAGAGGAACACTCACAATAGAAAACTATCTGAACTTGATAAGGTAAAATTTTTGTACCGTAAATGTTATATAAATAAGCACAAGTGCCAATAAGGTGAAAAGTAAAAAGTATTCCAAATCACTGCATGCAAAAAGTCATCATGCAGCTTTTGTAGTTGATACTAATTTTAAACTATAGAAGCAAAATGGAAGTAAAAAATGTAAAAGATATTAAAATATAGAGAAAGGAAAAATCATACCAGTTATAAGAAACAAACCACCTTACCTTAACCGAAAACTGTCAAATGACACCAGTCACAATCATCAATAGATTATAAGCTATATATTATTATAAGCAAATTATATACCATTATGCACATGTTTGTTGCAGATATCAGAAGGATGGGAAGAAACCCCTTCCCACTACATCAGACTTGATATCAGGAACATGTTACAAGAGGCCTCTATTACAGATGTAAGTTTATTTATTCAAACATTTACACCTTTAATGTTCACATCCAATCACATGTTTTATTTGTTTTAAGTACAATCGGTCTATTCGTGAATATGTCTCCACATGGGCTAAAATATATTGAATTTTTGGGAGTGAATCTGTTATCCCCTAGCATTGCTGCTTTCTGTTTATTCCAGTGTTATAATGTAATTAGAATCATAGTGCTAAGAACAACTATAAGGAAAAGAAATATTGAAAGCATATGAAAATAAATCCAAACACTAATAAAATGTATTTTGTTAATAACCTGTATACCATTACACATTACAATTTATGGAGTGCTTGGCTTATACAGGTTGAGATGGAGGACCAGACAGATGATCCAGTACCTGAGAAAAAAGCTGACAAAGAGGATGAAAGCCAAGATGTGGTATGAAGCATAAAATAATGTTTTTATTAATATGCTTAGTTGGGCGTAAAATCATTTCTGAATCAGTTAAAACATATATTGGGTGTCCCAAAAAGTGAGACGCTCTTCTGGACAAGTATTATCTCAGCGAAAGATAAGCAAAATTCTTTGAAAATTAAATACAGCATGCTAAAATATCCAACATCAATGGAAAAGTCACTTATTATGGTCTGAAAGAAGCTGTTTTTTCAAGCAGAAATGCTTTTGTGCATCTCTTCCAATGATTTTGCCTCCCATGACATAATCATTTCATCCTTTTATGCATGTTGGATGTTCTTCATTTTTGTTCATACGTCTATTTACAGTTGCATGACTCCAACTCCTCCCCTTAATTCCTTTACGATTCATCTTCCACCTCATCCTTTCACCTTGAAACAGTTTTCTATAGTAGCCTTATCGCTTTCACTTTAAGGCATCATTAATCCTTTTAAACTGAAATTTTGGACAGAAAGGATTTTGAATACCGAGAACAATGAAAGAAATTAAAAACATGACAAACAGACAAGCAATTTTGAGAGTATAACTGATTGACAGGCAATAGCTGGCACAAACACTATGAAGGCCTCATTGCGCAGCTCTGATATTTGATTTTTAGACACACATTTTTGAATTAGTCAGTACTCATAATATGTAACTGATTTCTTACATATTTGTATCCCTTACTGATAAAGACTCTGTCTACCTTTCAAGAATTTTCAATGAATTTGAGTAATCTTTTGCTGAAAAAATACTTGCCAAAAAGCAGGTCATTTTGGGACACCCAATATATCACAATATTAATCTCTGTGGAAGTACTTTCAGCTGCCCTAGTAAACTGAGCAAACTACATAATCATGCTGCTCTTGATAATCATGACATTTATTAATTGAAGTATGTTATCTTTGATTTCATGATATATGCATAGTACAAATATATGGTGTTATTTTATACTCAGTGTTTAGAGGATGCTGAAATAAAGCATAAAACCAGTTCCTGTCATACTATATCTAGTACTAATTAATGCGCATAGTTTTTAACCCATGCGGATTTGAAGGATAGAGTTGTACTCATTACATCTGGTTCACATTGTGTTTGTTGTAAGCTCTCCTCACTGTTTATGTAGTGGAGTAGCAACATATCCCCTTTTACTCCAGTGTTGCATAAATAACCCAGCAGTTGCTTTAATTTCATTTTCAAAGCTATTTCATGCAACTTCATGTTCTCCATATAGCTGAAAAGCGTATTAAAGCTGACATGGTGTTTTAATAGCTTTTATTTACCATTTTGATATCGCTGAGGGTGTACTTTAAAGTGGTTGGAGTAGCATGATCACAATTTGCAAATTGGTTGGTACTTGGCCCATAATATGGGTGGTTATATATAAATCAGTATCGTCACAAAATATTCCAATTATATTTGATATTATAAAATACATTCCAAACTGAACAGTAACCAATATTAGGATGACCCATTTTACTTTACATCTTATGTGAGCCATATAGAAGTCCATAAATAAACCCTGGTTGTCAATGAAATAATACATAGCGTATGGCGTATAACATAACTTAAGGTGAAGGTGGTGTGGTAATATGTGATATATGTAATGCATAAACATGGCGTTGGTTCTTAAAAGTCAAAATAGTCTATTGTATAAAGTAGTCTCAGGTTGATCCCGAATAAGATCGTAATTGGGTCCCATATTCTTGAATGTCATCATCCAGACAGATCAGTATAACCAATGTACATTTTATACGGTACATAGCCTGATGTCCTGTATAACTGCTATGTGTGTAACATTATTGAAAACAAATGGGAAATGACCAAAACATGTTACAAAACAGAACAAGAAATCTAAGAATCTTAGAGTTTAACAAAAGACACAAGAACCATAAAAGACAAGCCCTGAATAACCCAAACTATGTTCTAACATGTAAAGAAACAATGTCCAATACCTCTCCCCCATCTCCCTGTGTTGAAGAGTTCCTATTTTCTCACATGTTAGTGGAACAACATTATCATATTGGACTCATTCATTGAATAATTAGAGTGTTATACTTTTGTTTATCTAATGAATTAATAATTAGAATAAAACATTGCAAAAATCAATTATCTTTAAATATGTTTGAAAGTAATCATAAAATCATACATGAATTATAATTATAATACAGGGTGTTCAAAAAAAAACGCAACCCAAAGAAATCGCTATATCTTGGAAAATACTTATCCAATTGTGTTCATTTTTTCAGGAAAGAAAGAAGAGACTATGTGTGTATAGCTCCTGCTGTTAGTTAGTTGTAAAACATGATGTTTTGGACACCTTCTCAAAAGACATTAGTATTGGAAAGATACGAAAAACGCAACCAGAGGTGACTGCCAGAGCAATAAACCCTAATAACTTTCTAACCATGGTGTTTTGGCACTTCAGATTCACCACAAATTATCTTCATATAATGTGTAGTGAATTGGGGGAGTTTCATTAAAATCACTCCAGGGACTTTACAGTCATGGTCAGAATGCCTTCTTAAGTCTGGCTGAACCAGGGTGTTTGACTGGGTTTTGAAAGCATTTCGACCAAAACTGTAAAGTCCCTGGAGTGATTTTGATTTCACTCTACAGATTTATCATACATTGAATGAAGATGATTTGTGCCAAATTTGAATAGCCAAAACACTATGGTTAGAAAGTTATTTGGTTTTATTGCTGCGGCAGTAGTCTCTGACTGCGTTTTTCGTATCTTTCCAATACTAATGTCTTTTGAGCATTTGTCCAAGGCATCATGTTTTACAACTAACTAACAACATGAGCTATACATACACAGTCTCTTCTTTCTTTCCTGAAAAAATGAACACAATTGGACTAGTATTTTCCAAGATATAGCGATTTCTTTGGGTAGCGTTTTTTTTTGAACACCCTGTATTTCACACAGTTTGCTTAAGAATTTTTACAAATTAAGGTAAGTATCAGTATTTTTCTATCAATAAAGAATAATGATGAAATCAGCATTTTGGTACGAGTGATGATAAAAGATATTTTTATCAGAAATATCTTTCGCTCATTAAGGTAAGTAAATGATCAGAAGGTGTCCCTAAAATAGCCAATTTCTAAGGCAAAATTGTTCATCTGACCATTTCAAGACTTCAGTTAAAGTCGACTCTTCCTATTGAAATACTCTATAGAAATGACTTGTGTCTGGGAGAGGTGCCCATATCCAAATTATTCATACAAAATTTATCTTCAGATAAATTGGAGGCCATGTTATTTTTGTTACCTATTTATAATTAACAAAACAATATATTTTGTTGGTATTTTATATATTAATTTGTTTAAGAATGACATCTAAGGAGCCAAAAACAGTTGATCCATGGAAATATATAAAACTGAAAATTGAAATTGAAATCAAAATAAAAGATTTTTGAGCCCTGCATTTTAAACTGACAAGAAACAGACTTTAAAATGAAAACTGAATAAAACATCATTATTAATTCTTTTGGCTTCAGATACTCAAGATTCTTATATTATTGGTATAATTGTTGACTATTTTTATGTCACCACCAAAAGTGGTGACATATTGTTATGGTCTCCGTTTTTTTGTTATGTCACCACCAAAAGTGGTGACATATTGTTATGGTCTCCGTTTTTTATGTCACCACCAAAAGTGGTGACATATTGTTATGGTCTCCGTTTTTTTGCGACGGCGGTTGGTGGTTGGCGGTTGGCGTCCGGCGTCTGTAACAATTTCTTACAACTTCCTATAACTTAACAAATACTGTTTAGACTGACTTCAATTTTTTTCTAAATCATCTACATGTTCTCAGAAGTTCAAATCTGACTTTAGATTTGACATTTGACCTTCAATGACCTTCTCAAGGTCAAAAAGGTCTTTTTTCAACTTGCTTCACATTGACTAAATTTTTTTTCAAAATCATCTACATGTTCTCAGAAATTCAAATCTGACTTTAGATTTGACTTTAGATTTGACATTTGACCTTCAATGACCTTCTAAAGGTCAAAAAAGGTCAAAAAGGTCTGTTTTCAACTTGCTTCAAATTGACTAAATTTTTTTTTCAAAATCATCTACGTGTTCTCAGAAATTCAAATCTGACTTTAGATTTGACTTAAGATTTGACATTTGACCTTCAATGACCTTCTCAAAGTCAAAAAAGGTCAAAAAGGTCTTTTTTCAACTTGCTTCAAATTGACTAATTTTTTTTTTCAAAATCATCTACATGTTCTCAGAAATTCAAATCTGACTTTAAAATTGACATTTGACCTTCAATGACCTTCTCAAAGTCAAAAAAGGTCAAAAAGGTCTTTTTTCAACTTGCTTCAAATTGACTAAATTCTTTTTTCAAAATCATCTACATGTTCTCAGAAATTCAAATCTGACTTTAAATTTGACATTTGACCTTCAATGACCTTCTCAATGTCAAAAAGGGTCAAAAAGGTATTTTTTCATCTTGCTTCAAATTGACTAAATTTTTTTTTCAGAATCATCTACATGTTCTCAGAAATTCAAATATGACTTTAGATTTGACATTTGACCTTCAATGACCTTCTCAAGGTCAAAAAAGGTCAAAAGGTCTTTTTCAACTTGCTTCAAATTGACTAATTTTTTTCATGTTCTCAGAAATTCAAATCTGACTTTAGATTTGACATTTGACCTTTAATGACCTTCTCAAGGTCAAAAAAGGTCAAAAAGGTCTGTTTTCAACTTGCTTCAAATTGACCAAATTTTTTTTTCAAAATCATCTACATCTTTTCAAAAGTTCAAATTTGACTTTACAAGTTCTCAGAAGTTCAAATCTGACTTTAGATTTGACCTTTGACCTTGAATGACCTTCTCAAGGTCAAAAGGTATTTTCCAACTTGCTTTAAATTGACCAAATTGTTTTAGGTGGTGACATTTTGTCATGTTAATGCCTTGTCTAATAATTGTAGTCACACGTCCTAACTTTGACCGTTAATTTGAATTTTTGACCTACCGGATGTTTGAAAATCAAGGATTACGAGTCTCATACTGCACCGTTTTTATTCAAACTTGTTCCATTCAAAGCATAACAAAAATCCCTTTCTGTTGGTACATTATTCTCTTAAACAGAGTCCCCACTTCCAGCGGCATTTTGGTTCCCAGCTGTAAGAAGGCCTTCTAACAGCTGGGGACCAAAATGCTGCTAGAACAAGGGACTCTTTACAATAAAGTAATGCACCAACAGAAAGGCAATTTTGTTTTGCTTTTAATGGTATAAGTTTGAAGAAAAACGGTGCAGTATGAGACTCGCAATCCCTGATTTTCAAGCACCTGGTAGGTCAAAAATTCAAATTAACAGTCAAAGTTAGGACCGCGTGGTAGTGTGGTTATATAACTTTTTTTCTAAAATTGATTATATTTTTGAAAAAATTACTATTGGCCTAGAGGTATGCAACAAAATACTTTTACTCAGGCGGAGCTGGTTCAAATCCTGGCAAAGTATATATTTGAACCACACAACATTTTCTCGATCGTTTATATCATACATTGTCAGATCACTTAAAGGGTTTTGAATTATATTTGAAATTATTGTATGTTGCTCATCGGAATTTACATCATAAATATACTTGTTGAATTTATTTATCAATGAAGAATTGTCTCCTTTGGACCCAAGAGGTAAGATGGATTATGACTACTGCGATAAAGTATTAGAAATATTAGAGAAATACAACTATTTCAAGCTTGGGTAGTATTCCATGTCTAGGAAATAAAAGCCATTGTAGTTATACTAAAAATTATTTTCAACATAGACTATAACTAAACTTTCGAGTGTGCAGTAACAAATACAACACTGTAGTACATCACTGTACATCACTATCACTGTAGTACAGACAGTCCACCTTTAAGTGCATTCCTTGTCTTCAAGGCAGGTACAAACATAAACATTTTGCCACACCAAAATCCCCAATTTTAACTGAAAATGTCAAAATCTTTATAGAAGGAACTCCAAAAAATTATATGAGTAAATTAGATGGCAGTGGTAATATTAAGGCAATAATGTGAAACTAAAAACCAAAAAATGATCAAGTTGTATATATGTACTAATGAATACTGTCACTTTTAGTACTATTTTAAGAATGTGCCTAAAATGTCAATTAACAACCCTCCCTGTATTCCTATTATTTTTTCAATTACAAAAAAACTTTTGCTAAAATGAATTAGTTTGCCAACAACAACAGCTTGAAAACAATCAATAAATATGTGTAAAATTTCTTGGTTTTGTATTGTGTCTCATCCGCCATCATTGCATGAATTAAAATTAGTATTTTCTTAATATTGTAGGTGTAAATGTATCCTGTTATGGAATGCCAGTGGAATCATCTATCAATCATAATTATATACAGTTGATAATGACAATTATAATACATGATGTCACAGTAACTAGATCAATTGATTTACTGGTCTATAATCAGGGATGTATGACTGCTAAATTCCATATATACAAATAGAAATTTCATAAAAAAAGTTGGCTTAAAATGTCAAATGACTACTCTCTCTGTATTTTATATTGCTTTCTTCCATTGCAAAAAAACAACAACAAAGACAATGATTTGAAATCGTTCAATAAAGATGTGCAAAGTTTCCTGGTTTTGTATTGTATCCCATCTGTCATCACTGCATGAATTTAAATTAGTGTTTACTTACAATTGCAGGTGCCTAGTCCTGGAGTGGCAGTGGAATAATCTATCAATTACAATGATATAATGCTTTTTTCTTTACGAAATGGTTAACAATTTTTGGATATACAGTAAAACCTGTTTATAGTGAACACATATGGTTGGTGTATACACTACAGTGAGTGTAATTTATACAGAGGCCAGTCAGGGGTGTTCACTAAAGGGAGAGAGAGGTGTTCACTTGGACAGGTTTTTACAGATTCATTTCAGAGGCAGATGTATAAGAGGTCATCTCATTCCTTTCCAGACTAACTCAGTTTAAATTATCACAATAACCTTATACCTTGAACCTATATCTATATCTATATTATTTTTTAGATAGATCACTGAACATTGTTGTACTTTTTGTGTTTTTCAGATGTTTGCCCATGTAATAACTTTCCCTTTGTTACATTCAACATGATTTTTATGTTCAAATGTTGGCACTGGTGCTTTTTGATTGGATACTGTTACATGTAAAGTACTGTGTATTGATACAATTTTTTCTGATTTCTACTTGTAGATGCTGTATTTGTATTTCCTAATGTTTTCCTTAGATTAATTTGACCATATCTTGTTTTTGTTGCTTTCTTATCCATTCCTGTATGACATTAGAATATTGTGATGCTGTTCCTTATTAAACCCCTCTAGTCAAACATGAATGATTTTATTATTATTTATTTATCTTTTTTTATTATAGGCCAGTGAAAAGAATGCTGAAATGAGCAGAATATTGCAATGATCCCCTATTTTCAGCATCAAAACCCAGATGGTTAACAAGGACATGCAAAGGTTCACACACATCTCAGGGGTTTCATTAGCAGCAGGCAACAGGCAATTTTCACCGGTTGTTTTCACAAAATCGCCTGTTGTTTTTGGGGACTTCAACTTTTTCATGTTAGATTTATGATGTCCATTAATTTTGCCTCTTGTTTTCATTTATTTAGCCTGTTATGAGAAATCTGGTGAAACCCCTGTACCTATATTTGACTTGCTTTGTTTCTACATTTTGCCATTAACAGTGAACTCTGTCTGCACCTAGAAGTCACTTCAAACCTCCACACCAAGAGCATTTTACTATTGTTAGGTTTAACTGTATAGAATATTATGTTTTGCTGTGTACCACTCTATAGGGATACAAGAAGAGCAAATGGGAGCTTGACACTTCAGAAGCTCAGCTTGGTAAGTACCTTAATATATTTTAAAAATGTTAAATATTTGCCAAAAGTAGTGCTGTACCAATGACATACCATTCTTAACTGAATCATAGCTGTATAGTAACATAGCTGCCCTAACTAGCTTATCATTTACCAATTTCTAAAGGCCTGTACCCAATCTTGTAAAAACTATGTGTTGGTAAATCCTATAATGGGGTTTTCAACGTCTTTTGCGGGTTTGTCTTGTTGAAATAAATTTTTTTATTAAAATTTATTACGATCGTAGTTGTGTTCACCAGTTGCGTCTACATGTGTGTAGACCAAAGTGATACTTAAGCCGTGGATGCCATGATATGTAAATCCAATGGATATCAAAATAGACAAAAGGTTGAAGATGAATTTAGAAGCCGCAAACAAGAGTATGTTTCTGACTGGTGTATCTCTCTATACAAATGTGCAAAATCAAGCTCAACACATTTTTGCTTTACTTAGTGAAAGTCCCGATTCGATCACATTTAAATGATTATGAGGACTGAGAAATCAGAGGAAACTGCAGTTATACGGGACTGAATATAGATGGGTAACTCCGAAGAAATGAAGAAATGCAAGGAGCTCATGGGTCTCAAACTCACAACCATTTGCTATGGTTATGGTGCCAGTCCTTAGCTAAGCATGTTCAACTGCACGACCACTGACGATAGATATCAGAGAAGATGACACTTCGCTACTATTTCAAGTCACTGATGGTTTTAGAATTATAAGCTTAAACAGAAGAACGAAGAAACCTTGATTGATGTTATCCAAAAATTCAAGACAACTCAACAACTACTGAAAGACTTGTTCTCATCCATTCCAGATTGGATTGAAAACTTTAGACACTGTGGCTCATGAAGCCAAACAAAATTGACAAATCTCAGCGTCGAATTTTTTACCCGGTATAATTTCCGATCTTCATTGTCCTATCATAGTCAGATTCCGGTGTCTGGCTGATTTTGGTATTTCATAATTATCAAATTAACAAGTAGAGCAGGGATGCTACACTTCAAATCCCATGTAATCATACATGCAAATACAGACATGTTCTGCCTTTTGTATCAAAAGCCTGCACGTGTAAGTTTTATCTTGCTGTGTAAGGGAGTGTACTTTTTTCACCAGGTTATCCAGTTCATGAGGAAATATTTTGAAAGTAACCCCACAACTTATGAATAATGTGAGCTCTAAACATATGGATATGTAAATAATATATTGTACTGTAATATCAATATTATTTGTTCAAATCTATATGTGCTTTTTATGTCCCCACCACATAGTGTGGGGCCATATTGTCAGCCTAGGCGCGTCCGACTGTCTGTCCGTCCGTCTGTCCATCCGTCCGTCCGTCTGTCCGTCCGTCCGGGAGTTTTCTCCAAAACCGCTTCAGATATCACCTTCAAATTTTCAGGGATAACTTATGAGTGCATATAGATGTGGAGGAAAACAATTTAACTCGAAACCTACTTCCTGTCGGCCATTTTGAAGTCAAATGCTAAAATCCTTGTCTGCAAACTTTAAGAAAAACGACTTCACAGTTGCTTTTAAAACTTAAACATCTTGTTCAGCTCACTTTATTCTACATCTGATTAGGTTTTGGACCTGTTAGCTCAGTCATGTCAGCCATTTTGAATGTCTTAAGAAAAATTAGCGCACGATAATACTTTGTATCATATTGAATGGTGTTTTTGAGTTTTCATACTTTAACTATTTAGTAGCTTTATAATTAATTTCAGATGTACTTTGATGTAAAAGCCTATGTTAACAGTAGTTATATGTGATAATTTTGTAAAAAGAAATCAGCAAAAACTCATAATAACTTTTTTATTGTCGGCCATTTTGGATTTTTCGGTCCTAAAATCTTGTCTGTGAAGTCTTGTCTGCGCGTTTTCAGATGAACCGTTTGGTGGATCAATTTCAAATTTTCAGGGATGATTCTTAGTATGAGAATCTAGATCTCATTAGTTTTTTTGGCATTCTGGGTAAATGTCAAGGCAGCCATTTTGGTTTTTCTGTCCTAAAATCTTGTCTGTAAAGTCTTGTCTACGCGTTTTCAGGTTAACCGTTTGGTAGATCAATTTCAAATTTTCAGGGATGATTCTTAGTATGAAAATCTAGAACTGATTAGTTTTTTGGCATTCTGGGTAAATGTCAAGGCAGCCATTTTGGATTTTCCGTCCTAAAATCTTGTCTGTAAAGTCTTGTCTACGCATTTCCAGGTGAACCATTCTGTAGATCAATTTCAAATTTTCAGGGATGATTCTTAGTACGAACATCTACATCTGATTAGTTTTGTTGCATTCTGCATAAAGGTTAAGGCAGCCATTTTGGATTTTCTGTCCTAAAATCTTGTCTGTAAAGTCTTGTCTACCCGTTTTCAGGTGAACCGTTCGCTAGATCAATTTTCATGTTTTCAGGGATGATTCTTAGTATGAAAATCTAGAAACAGATTAGTTTTTTGACATTCTGGGTAAATGTCAAGGCAGCCATTTTGGATTTTCCATCTTGAAATCTTGTCTGTAAAGTCTTGTTTACATGTTTTCTGGTTAATTGTGTGACGGATCAATTTCAAATTTTCAGAGATGGTTCTTAGTATTAAAATCTAGAACTGACTAAATTTTAAGGTGGCCATTTTGGATTTCTGTCCTCAAATTGTGTTGGAAAAGTCTTGTCTACTCATTTTCAGGATAACCATTTGACAGGATCACCCATTGGTGGGGACATTTTGTACACATTTGTGTTCTTGTAGTAAAATGTGTATGGGGTGTAGAAAGAGTTATAGGTATTGAAAGAGTAATTTCTTTGATAATAGATTTCATAATGTACTTATAATACGGTTATGAATCCCTTATGTTTATAACTTATCACAATTTTGTAATACCTCGTCACCTGTCGTGACGCCCTATCCCTTCATAAGCCATTGCTTATAAAATGTTGTTTATAAGAAGGTAAATCCTTATCTCATTTAGACGTAATTATCGGCAGGGAATCAAAGTGATACTTGGCATGAAGTCATATTATTATTCAATCTGCATAGACAAGGAATATTATTCACTTTCTGTGAAAAGAATATTAGAATTGATTGATAAACTATATTATATCTATACTATTCTCTTCTATTTCTAAGTCTTTTTGCGAGATGCAAAATTTCAATTTTCTTAAACCTATAACAATTAGGTATATGCATAAACATAAGTTGTACTTTCACTTACGAAAGAAATCTCTCTAGTACCTTTGTATTGTACATAAAATCAAAATAAAACAGATTCCCTTGTGAAATTGTTGTTTTACATTCTGGTATAATAGATTAGGTATAAGGAGATATGTAAGGTTAAATACAAAATATTTTGCAAATTTGTTTGGTGAACCAAGTTTCCCAACTTATGAACAGGCCGTGCAAGCCATTAATGCACCAAACATTTTGTAAAAACCGACTCTGTCTGCAAATTTCAATATTTTGTCTTATAATTATTATAAAATGAGGTAGTATTCATCGTTTTACATTTCTGGTAAATGATAAGTGAATGTCATTTTGATAATTTTTTCACTAGATCTGATCTGATGATCTTATTGACATTGTGTGTTTTAAAAATATTACTATAGACATGTACCTCCAATAAAATATAAATTTACCTTCATACAAAGAATATTTATATTGTACATCTCAGTTTTGATGTCCTTCGTACTTTAAAGCCAATTTTGGCCCCTTTACTTTTCATATGACATATAAATTTTTTGAATGTTACCTTTCCTTCTTCATCCGTTGTATGAATAGCAATATTAACAAAATAAACATGATGTTATACTTTTGACCTTTGCCCTTTTGACCTCTTGACCTCAATTTTAGTACCCCTCTCGAAATAAATCCATCTACATACTAAGTGAGTACACAATGTGGAAGGTATTTATTACCAAATGGCAAACACTAAGACAGGGAGTGGAAGACCACGGTAATGTGCCATCAAATTGTCTTTTGACCTACGATTTTAATTTTTTTGACTATCATCATTTTTTTTATTGCTGTAACAATTTTAAGTCCTTTCCCTTCAGCACTTGTACATAATCATATTTATCAAAATCAAATGTGTTTTTTTGATAGATCCACAATCTTCTAAATATGTGTTTTATTTGACCTACTGTAACATCAACATCCATTTATTTGACCTACCATAACATCAATGTTATTTTTTACCCACTATAACATCAACATAAGATTTTGACCCAACTTAGCATCAAAATGTGTTTATTTGACCCACCAGAAATAAAATTTTTTTTTATTAATATCCCATCTTGAAAAATTCTTCCCATTACCTGCAATTTTACAATTTTTGCGGTAACTGGAAAAGTAGTGGAGTGATTTTGTTCATTTGTATTTGAAATGTGAACACTCATATGCATGGCACACTGCTTTATGACACATTATTATATGTTTTTACTATTACTCAAAAATTTACGGAGCGATTTTGTTTTCATTTTATGTGTGACTACTTAGAAACATAATACACTTTCTTATGGTAATTTGGGTAGTGAGCGGTGATTTTGAAAAAAAATGTTGATGCTATAACTAGAAAAGTAGTGGAGTGATTTTGTTAATATTTATTATGTGAATACATTAAAACATATTTCACTGTTAAATGATAATTTGGCTAATATGCAGCCATTTCTAAAAATAGCAGCCATGGCTGGGTTGAGCATTTGCTACACCTTGACATTGCTGTTATATACCATCTGCCATCTATCTGCTATAATATTGCTGCGAGGGAATGCTGAGTCAGTAGCTCCTGAAAACAAAACATATTTTTTTACATGATCAGCATCTGAATAATTAAATCTGAATCTTTGGAACGTTCTTCGACACACTAGTAGATGATATTACATGGATACTGGATACACACAGAAGACAGCATTGATGTTTCATACCATTCCTAAGAAGAATATGTTTTGTGATAGATGTAGCTGTTATTACTGCATCATTTGGCCCACGTGCATACAACAGAAGTTACAACTCACCAGAATTCAAACGAGTCATAAATGATTGTGGGACACTGAAGTATAATACAGAAGTCGTGTACAGCAAGTGATATTCCGATGAAACTGAAATAATGCCTTGACCACAACAGTTGTTGAACAATAGCATGACAACGATTGATGGTAGACATTTTTGGAAAATAGATAAAACATTGATACAGCGAAATTATTTGGGAGCCTAACTGACAAGATGTGAAAGGAGACAAAGTGGAAACACAGATGCAATGAAATATCTTATTTAGCGATCGATAGCGGTTTAAATATTTCAAAAATACATGTACATGTTTTAACAAACAAGTGGTAATTCTACCACTGAACAAAGTTCAAGTCATCTATGAATCATCTTGGTGACTCAAATACCGGTTGACAGATTCGGTTCAAAACTTATAAGTTGGTGCCTTATGGGCATAGAATCTCTGCTCAAGAATGAATTTCCAATTTTGCAATTGATTGAAAATGCCACTATTTTTCTTAGTCAATATGAATCTTTCATTTCCTGTTGATTTCAATTCAAATTTTATTTGGTGGTGCCTTAGGGACCATATAACCTCTGCTAAAGAAGAAATTTTCAAGATGGCCACTAAATTCAAAATGGACATCATTTGCCATGTAGTTTTATTACTTAATTACTTAAACTGTTTTTGTTTTTGGTCCACGTTTCATAGGCTAATGTCATTATGGAATAGAACCTCTGGTTGAGGAGGAATTTTCAACATGGCTAATATTCAAAACGGGTGCGCTTTTCATACACAAATATTTTTCAAATCCAGTTGTTTTGAATTGGTTCAGATTTTATATGCTGATGCCTTATGGCATAATTATAGCATATAAGACTGCTCAAGAAGGAAAATTTTCTAGTTGGCTGCTATTTCTAAAATGGCCCCCTTTTCAGAATGAATATTTAATTTCTGATAACTCAAATACCTGTTATCCAAATTTTATAGACTCATGCCTCATGGGTATTAGGGTTTCTACCTGAGAAGGATTTTCTTGTATGGCCACTGAATTCAAAATGTCAGCTTCTGATGCAATAGGGACATACGTATGTCTTGAATCTGGTCAAGAAGGAATTTTCATAATGGCTTCTGAATTCAAAATGGCCTCCTTATTTTGTCAAAAATACAACCTTGATAACTCATAATGCCTTACATGATTATTACCTCTGATTTAGATCTGATCTATTTCCAATATGGATGCTGAATTTGAAATATTTGAAAATGGCCTTCAATTTAAAATCGACAGGTTTTGGAGATCATGGTTCTTAAATTCAAAATCACGAGTGATTTGATAAAATATGTTTTATTCGGTGAGACTTGCCACTCCGGAGAATTGGTGTTTTCTAGTTTTCATGATGGCTTAATTTGTTACCTCACTGATCTACTGTTTTTCTGAGAATATTTTATACAAATGCCTAATCGGTTTTTTCAAACAAATATTTATGAAAAATGGGTTTATCCTAAGGTTTGCCGCACTTATATTAGATCACTAGCCTCCCAGGCTGTCATTGCCTTACCATCTAGTGTAACTGTGACCTCGATTTCACATTAATTTTTATCATGGTGTTACATTTTCCCCATTTACCATGGTGCTTAAATTTTTCACCTTACCGTACCGTGTTGCTGAAAATTAACCATTTTATCACAGTGTTGCTGATATTTAACAATGTCATTGCAGTTAATTTTTCCATATCATGGTAAGTGGATGTTAAGGAAATGAAATTGAACATGTTGTGTACAATTCATATCTCTGAGTAGGAGTATGTATTATGTACAGTACACACCTAAACAACTGTACTACAGAAGTATGTTTAGCTACATAATTTTATATCTACATATATTTTATTGTGATGATTTATGTATCGTTCTCAATTTCTAACCTGCAGCACTTTGTTCTACATTTATTTTTGTTATAATTGTGTCTTGTGTGTATGACTGTATGCAGTCAGTGCCAATTTATATATTATATTATGACCTGAGCTCCAGTTATTCACAATATATGTTTGCACCAAGTGGTCATTGCTTTGCTCTCATGCTATGATAATTGCCGTGGAGAAGAGCAAGAAAATAACACGATGACATTATTGCTATTCTACTATTCTATCTCAGATCAGCTTCAGTCTAGATCTAATGATCAGCATATACATTTTTTTTCTTGTTGCTAGTAATGTATTTGACATAAAGCCACCAATCTGATATTTAAATTGTATAAAATGTATTATTGATAAAGCGATGCTACCATAGAAATGACATTATTGGCCAATAAATATACATGTGCCATTGCTATGTGTTTGCAGACAAGCTGGACGGAGTGACAAAGAAGAAGGAACACAAGGACCAGCCACAGAGGATGGAGGACTTCCTGCAGTTACCTGATGACTACAACACTAGGAAATCACAACCGGGAAAGAAAAGGGTAAGTGTACATGTAGTTGAATACAGTTGGGCACATGGCTTTATAAAAGGACAAACAGCAAAATACGTAGGTCATTATATAAATGGTACAGAAATACTGAATTTTACCATTAATACTGTATTATAGCTACAATTCATTGGTATTAGTCAGAGAGTGCAGATGGAATTTTTGATTCATGTTTTAGAATCATTTCAAGTGCCATTGTAAACAAAGTCATTTCCATATTAATTCAATATCAATAAACATTATGTTACTGCTTTATAATTTTCACACATATAATCTTACACATTTGTTTCTTCTGTTCGCGTCAAACATTCAACCTTACTAGGAGGGGTCTTCTTAGTTTTCCTCTATATTCAAAAAATGTGTTTATATTGCAGGTCCGCTGGGCTGATATAGAGGAACAGCATGCTCAGAAACGAGAACGCAACTTGGGCTTTGTTGTTGGTCAGACCAACTGGGACCGCATGATGGATGACAACTATGCCAGTAAAGCTCTGAATAGAACTAAGTACTTTTGAGACTTGTACCACAAGATGGATCATGTAAGTATGCATATCCACATTATCCTTGATTATCCCTCTAAACTAAGTACTTTTGAGACTGGTACCTCAAGATTGATCTGGTAAGTATGCGTATCCACATTAGATCCTTCATTTTCAAGCTGTTGCTCTGCAAACTGATCTAAGTATTTTACATGAGAAAATTTTCATGGTTCTTGGATGAGAGATCTACAAGTCATAAACAGGGCGTTAAAATACAATGGCAACCTAGGCATCTTCTACAACAATGACTATTCTATGGTACATAATTAATGTATCATATAACATCTTAAAGAGAATTTACTCTGGAATTTCCTTAAACATGTTTTTCTTATATGACAATTTCACGACTATTTTACAGGCTTCACATTTGTAGATATACAAATATAACATATACATTTGTAGATATGTAACTGAACATTTATGTGGTTCACATTCAAATACCTTGGTAGGGGAGTGAGGAATAAGACATTCTTTTCATGTTAGATCATGGTTTGGGATAGTTGGAGTTTGTTTTCCTTATGATGGTATACTTTTTTTCAAGTATAACTGGTGTACTCTCGAATGTTTTCATTTTCTAGCTGTGTTCTGGAACTATTATTGATCCTTTACCTTTGGCACATCATAATTGTATTCATATTTGTATTTATAATTGTGAGAATTGCAGTAACCATGTTCTAAAATCAGATGATTCCCTTTAATATTCAAAAGGAGAGTCAATTTTCTCTGAAATGTTTAATATGTATATTGTTGCTGTTGTACATATTTACAATGTACAAATAAAACTACAATAGTTACCGTTTAATTTAAGTTTTAGTTTGCCTTAATACCTTAGCTTCTACAATGACTTATGCATTTCAGATAATATTTGAACTCAATTTCAATTTCTAGGGCATCTTTTTGTCACTTGTTTATAAACTTTCACAAGTCATGTTAATACACAACCTTAGAATTGTTCTTTCCCATTTTGCAGGACTAGCAATAGGAAAACACCAGTGAATGATGGAAATGGAGGTCCTCTATAGTTATGACTAAAAGACCCAAAATGTAACGTTCTTACATGTTGTAAGATTGGCTATAAATATACTACTAGTATAAGGTATATAAGTATATAGTTTAAGATACACAAGAGACATAATGTGTTCATGATGATATCTAGTGAAATTGCTGGTGACACTTACATATTCATGACAGTATTACAAAGTGACAGCATCCTGCTATAAGTAAATTGAATTGAAATTAGGAGCCAATTGAAGTGAAATTAGGAACAGGCTATCTACATTGATGGAAATGATAATATGAGAGCTCCGCTTCTGGAAGTAAATTGCATTGAAAGACATGTACATGTATTACAGCTTGGAAATATAGATGGAAATATGATGGAACTATGATTGGACAGGATATACATAGATAAGGAATGATGACTTTGCATGATCGTATATATTTTGAAAACATGGAGTTTCACTAAGAATATGGTATGTGTGGAAATTGGAAATTTGCATTGTGGAATATACTTTTGTGGTTTTATAAGGGCTTTTTTTAACATAATTGTTTTATTAAATTGTCTGTTCAGAGATTTAAATTCAAGGTGGGTTGAGCATTGACAGAGCTGGAAGAAAGATAGAAAAATACTATGATTCTTTGTAACTGTTTTAGTTTCTAGCTCTTGTGGACAGTGTTCAGCATTTGGTATGCAGTGGTTAGCATCTGTAACAAATGGCAGGTGGTGACATTTTGAATGTTAATGCCTTGTTAATTTGTAGCAGTACATGCCTTGCAAGTATGAGATGTACAATTTAAGATGAGGTCACCCCGATTGGTGGAAGTTGAAAGTTCTCTGTTGAACAGAAGTGTTCAATGTACATGTTAAAATATATTCCACACTGAAGACACATCCGCCATCTTTTAATAAACATGAAACAAAAATCTCTAGTTTTAAATTCCAGATATTTCTGGTTCTTGCGAAATATCAGCTTTCAAAATACATACTTTACATGTGTTTTGACATGTACTTTGGGTAAGTTCAATTGTATATCACAATTTGTATGGCAAGATAAGATAAATATTGTCTAATTTTAGGATGATTGTCATTTTTATCTAATATAAGATCTCAAATTTTATCACATTAATCTTTCATAGTTTACCAAGAAAACTGATTTTAGGGAGTTTACGCTACATGTTTTTAAGAGAACTTGTACATGAAAATTATGACCCCCAGGGATTAGATTAGGGATTATTTTCATGGAGCTAATTGCAACTATTTTCCTTGTGACTTTATACTCAATCAGACAAATAAACACCATGATGGGGATCAGGCAAGTTAGCAATACAAAGGGAGAACTTCACCCTAGAGTACCCTTATTCTTCCCATCCATGTACATGGTTCTTTCAAAAATGTGTAGCTGAAATTTGTTGTGACCACGACTCCACGTGGATCCAGTGATTTATATTCACATTTGCAATATTCAGATATTGTACAGTTGCCATTTGGTGTATTGTATGACATGATGTAGATGTCAGTTGTCATATTTAACTTCTTATGTAATACATGTACAGTAAAACCTGTCTAAGAGGAATACCTTTGGTACCTCTGAAAAGTGTTCCACTTGTGAGGTGTTCCATTTATAGAGGTCTATTTAACATTAAGTCAGTTGGTCTTGGCACTCTGAAGTTTTCCACTAACAGAGGTGTCCCACTTCTAGAGGTGTTCCACTTTACGAGTTTCACTGTATTGCAACATGTATACCTAGCTATGGCATGTTGGAAGTATCGGTCATTGTCAATGTGGATGGTTATCTGAGTGTGAAGACTTGAAACAGACAGCACAAATTTTGTAAATGTGTTTTTGATAGAAAACTGTGCCCAACTTCATAAGTTGACAGCATTGTAACATGAGTTGACACATTTAGCCTCAACCAAGACATGATTGTACAAAAACAGTTCTCATATATTAGTTAAAATAATTGTACTTTATTATAAAGATGGCATACGTGTAGCTTGTTACCATGGTGTAAGTAGCTTTGAGTGTGTTTTACATTGTCAGTAATGTCAGTAAATAAGATATTGAATATGGTACAGTTTTACTTTTGTAACCTTTGCCATTGTGTAACAAGTTACAACTTATTATTTCACTTGGTATTATCACTTTGGAATAACCAATGTCTTTTAGGTTCAAAAGAAGTCACATTTTGACAAACCATACCATATTCCTCAATAAATGGTACACATATTACAATTGCTATATGTATTCATTTTTTATGAAAATAATATAAACATGTATGATGTTCCAGTATTCTCCTTTTAAGCATAATTAGTCTGTTTTTATACACAGTGGAAAATGCCCTTCTATTAATTAAAGAACACAGTAGATGTATTTGATACTGATTTGGAGATATAGGAATCAGTTTTATAGTGTAAATGTCTTGGATAAAGTTCAGAAAACATTATGCTACACGGTGCACATTGGCAAAACAATACAAGTATGTTCCAGTCACATTTAAGCCAGTGCCAGTCATAACATCAACAAATAACAATTTGTTGAATTCATTTTATGTAATTATCATTGAAATATAAATACAGTACTTAACATTCACTGATATATTTATTTTATCTTATTACTAGAGCCATTAAAATACTAGAAAACCTTTCTCATCTGAAGTGTTCTCATTTTGACATTTTAAAAATTGTAATATTGGCACTTTAAAAATGAGGTAAAAAGTGTTCACATTTAGAGCTGTTTAGATTAAAGAGGTGTTCAGATATAAAGGTTTTACAGTACATGCATTTACCTTTTTTATAATCCCCCTTAAAAGTAACTCCTAATTAAAAATATTTCCCAATGAAATTATGAATTTGCTAATATTTATGTTGACATGATGAGGTGTCCAAAAAATGCAAGAAATCTTTCTACTACAAAACTATTTGGCAACTGAACTAAATACCATATTCTGATATTGGGCCCATTGACCACCAGGGGCGGATCTGGGAACCCACAAGGGGGGCCCAAAGTTCAAGTCTGATAAAAAATATTCTGCGCTTGCTAGAAAAAAAATGTTGGGCCCCTTAAACCTAAAAGTGGGCCCAAATTTTGAAAATTTAAGGCCCATTTTGTTCAGAATTTGGCCTAAAATTAAAAAAAGGCCCAGTTTTGCTAGAAATGGCCTACTTATTGTGCCATTAAGGCCTTTTTTGGCCCAAATATTTTATGGGCCCAATTTATAAGGCCCATGGATTTGCATAGCAATTTTGAAAATAGAGATTGGAATCTACAAAAGTTTTCCTTGTGATTCAAACTTACTTGCCTTTATTTCTTTACCTCAACCTCAACATAAGTTCACAGAATATCATTTTACAAACTATACCATATCTTATGTTTAACCCAGGAATAATAAACAACTCAATGGAACTTTCCAGATCAGAACTCTGTGATAGTTACAGTGGAAAGAAAAATCATTTAACATTGAGCCAAGTAGATTAGCATACATTACATTCAAATGTAAAAACAAAAGCCTGATCCATTGATTTTTTTACATTCCAAGAGCCAACAATGAGTATGAAACTACACAAAGTGAAATCTCTTATGCATGTATTCATAGAAATACATTTCCAACATACTGAGATTATATATAGGGTGTCCATAAATTTTCTACAATTTACAATATAAAGTTTTTAGTGAGTGCAAAGGCTTAAGGAACACCCTGTGTTAGGGAGAAGCAGCTAGCTCAATTATTACTGATCATTTGCTACAATGGATATTTAATAACCATGTTAAGGTGAGAATTTTTATGTAATTTCCAAGAAATAAGTATTATTTTTCACAATTTTATGTGGATATTTACACCATATATTCAAGGCAAACAATGTTTTGATTAAATGTTTGAATGACATTTTGGTTTTCAATTTTTTGTTAATGTAGATTAAAGGCAATCTGTGCCAGGTTTTTACGAGTTTCATTTTTTGCACATGTACACGAATCTATGGCTTCCACTCCTATCTTTTTGGCATTTTTTGTGCACATTCAACTGTAGAATGTACACCTTTTTAAATGTCTTTATTCCCCACATGGTGAATTAGGTATAACACAGGACATGCGAGTACATGTCATTTGCTTATTATTGTGACATGATTTGATATCCGAATCCCTAAATAAATGTTGGGTAGGATAGTACTTTCCAAGATCACAGTGCCATCTAACTATGAAAATAAAAGTTAATACACTTGCATGATTGAAATAAAGTGATCTAAAAAGGTAAACTTCTCGCTGATTGCCCTTTCCGTGAAAGTGTGATTGCTCTGATTGGTTGATAAAGGGTATCCTTGAATCATCAGAGCAAAGCAAGATTAAAATAATTCATATAAAGCCTATAAAGTAAGTCACTTAGTACCAAAGAGTACATTGTTATACTTTACAAATGTTGCCCTTTGTGCTTCAAACTAGGCTAGTCTATATGAGACTTTACATGTTTTAGACTTAGAGTCATACATGTCAGCCAAACACTATTTTGCTAAATACTGCAGATAATTAATTTATCAGTGTTCATCATTGCAACGCTTGTTGCAATAACAAGTGTCTGTTGCAATTCAAACCCCGGGAGAACTGTGGAAATAAAAGTACACATGGAATAGCAAACTCGTTATGCTCCCATTGACGTCAGATAAAAAAGTTAAAAAGTGAAGAAAATTCTGTCTAAAATGTGACAAATATTGGAGTATTTACCGCAAGAAATACATAAATTATAGGATTTAATACTACAACAATATATAACTTATACAGAGAATCAGGAATGACTGGTACCTGTGCTCCTAAAAGAAGGTAAATGACTTATGTTTTTATATTTTTATATTCCTTTTTTTCTTCATCCATTCCTTCTGTGTGTCCTCAATGACCCTATCCTCAAATTACCATAGTTTTCCAAAAAATGATGGCACAGGTTGCTATTTATGAAACTGCGTCAGTTGGAAACACAGTAGGTCAAGACTATTGGTAGCAGTGAGGGTACAGGAATTTGAAGCGCCATCTGAGACCCAAGTCTCAGGCGCCATCTAAAAGGAGAAATTGTGACTATTTTATTTAGGCCTAGTTCTTGCGAGAGGAAAGAAGGAATCTAATGCTGTGTAAACATACAAACGCAGTTGGTTTAGTTTTTCAAAAATACCATATACATGTAGGTGTTTTATTTCAAAGATGAATTAATCCCTACTCTCACGGGTATCTAGGCTAAGACATAACAATACTTCGAACACTTTCAATTTTGATAAATAGAACATATGGGAGAATTTTATAGGTTAGAAAGCCTCCAACTCTCCTAAACTTGATGATGATGAAGATAAGGTAACAGTTTAAATTATCCTGTAAAAACAACTGTACAGTTGGGGACAAAAATAAATGACAGGTCGATTTTCGATTACCATTTCCTAATTATGGTGGTCTGAAAGCCCATAATTTCCAATATTGTCTAGATACATATCCCTTAAAATTTGTATATTTTACATTTCGTATAATCTCATCCACTGATTTATGGCCTCTTGTAAATTCTCTTATTTTTAACATGGGAAATCCTCACTTCAGCAAATCCACCTGTCATTTATTTATGTCCCCAACTGTAGATGCATGAGAAGATGTAAAAAATTTTCATTCAGAAATGGTTGGATGTTTAAATTTTGATCACACGATATCTTGCATTGACATATGATGAAATAGATGGGACTCTGATGTGGCTCCGCCCACTTTGAATGCACATGTGTCACGGGAAGTAACCATGCAGAATAACAATCTGCTGCAGAACAACCAACACAATGTCTAACATGGAAGATAAAGTTACTTGGTCCACAACATAGGCTTTCAAAAACTGTTCAGAAATTGTATTTTTGTATCATGACGATATCATCCCATTAAATGATACACCCAGAAGGCTGTCACAGTTTAAATCACACGTGCCACATTTTAGTCCAGAGACATGTTTCTGTTTAGTCTAACCTTGGATCTCTCAAGGAAGGGGAGCTATAAGGGAAGGGGGGGGGGGGCGACAACAGACTTAATGCAGAACTAATTTGAAATCTTCTATTTTTTCTATCATTTAGAACAAGACAAAAACTATTGAATCAGACATTATAATTATGGAATTGTTATGCCATCGTCATAACAATTGACTTCTAAAGACTTTTGGAAGGTCTTTACCTGTAAAATATGCAAATCTCCTAAAATCCAATTAAAAACAAACCCTAAAATATTACACAATATTACGAAATCAAAATAATTTATTTTTGAAAAACATATTTTTAATGAGACGGACTAAAGGTAGTGTCATCTCATATGCTTGAATATTGATTTATAATGATAATCATGGTTCAACTTTTAAGTTAACAACAAATCAATAATCATAATTTAGATATTATTGATCACAATACTTTATAAAAGAAATTATGTAATAAATATGTAATAAAACAAATAAAATATGGAACAGATCATGACAAGTCTTTGTCAGTCATGTACATCTTTATTTTGTACAATGTACATTTTAGTTTTGGAGAATTTCTTAGTGGATCATTTTTAGAACTGATATTTGATACATTTTTTTAATTAGAATGTTTAACGGGTTATATTAGTTAAACCATGGGCTTTAAGTTATACTGAACTTTCACGTAATATTCAACATGTTACGGCATTTTGATGGGAAGAAATAAATTCTGACAATAGATGGCACAACTAAATTGTTGGCGTGAAAAATCTGTGCTTTTCGCGATGAATATTTGAAATACTTCGTTTCTACATTTTGCATTTAAGTGTATCTTTTATTGTAAGCCACCTCTAACATCTATCACTTAATTTAGATTTTTTATTTGTGTTAAAAAAAATATTGTGCTTCATTTACCTAGAAATAAAAGGTTTGTAGCTATATAAGGAAGTTGGCAACTTTATTTGACAGTTTCAATGTTTATAAGGTGCAATATTGAAGTTTTTCTTGTTTTAAAGTTAAAAAGTTGTACTTGAAATAATTTTTTCTAGCTCAAGGGTTGATCAATGAGAATTGAGTTTAAAGTTTAGAGATGATTGAACTACATGTAGTTAGAAGATTAGTATTGTTTTTTTACATACTACTTGTTGAGTAGCCTATGCACTCGTTCGATTTATTTCAAGTTAGAATACTGTACTTCTACTTAATTTGGTGGCCGCTTTGATCTGGCAGATTTGCCAAATTGTTAAAGTCAGCCAAATTAAGTAGTCGCCAAATTCAATATTTTATATTTCAATTGTAAATTTGTATTCTATACACATTTCAATATTACAAGTCCGCCAAATTAAGTAGTCTCCAAATGTTCAAAACAGCAAATTCGCCAAAACAAGTAGCACCAAATTAAGTAGAAATACAGTGTAATGAATTCTGCAAGTGAAACTCATGAATTTTGCAAATGGACATGTCCAATTCTATCAGTGAGTTCTTTGGAAATTCATCGACATTCAATTTCCAGGCCATGGGTAATTTCATTGATCTGTATACAAAATTTAACACTGAAAGTAATTACTTGTTAAAAGATGCAGGAATACAATTTTTTGAGTGTTTTATTAGCTAATGCCTGCCGTCCATTTTAATGCAAACTTAGAAGTTCATGAGCAACAGGCAATATGATTCAGTGATCTCTCCAGCATCAAAGCAAGTGGCAGCAGCACCCACATGAGATTTTAAAAACAAGCTTGCACCAAACCTGAAAATCTATTTGAGAAAAATCATGAAATTTTGACCAATTTTGGTCTTAATTGTGAAAATGAGAATTTTGCACCCACTCATGAAAAAGTCCTGTGGAGAACCCTGTGATTGTTTAGATAAGACATTTTGGCAGGTCAGCCATATTTTAACCAGACATTTCATGTTTTCTCAGGCCAATTTCCCATATCAATTCAATTGACTCTCACTAGCCTCATAATTTTAACCAATCGTAATTCCCTGCACTTGTGATTGAAAAATTAATAGCACTTGCAACAATATTTTTTAAAAAGTTTTAATACCCAAAAGAGAAAATTATCTTGATAAGTAATTGATTGCAAATTTAAATCATTGTCCCTTCAAGAGCCAATCAAAAGTTGCGTAATATATTGTTGCGCCTTTGTAAGCTTATGAAAATAATAATCTTCAACTTTCATCAAATTAACATTTAAAAAGCTGAAAATGTGGAGAGTATGGAAGATTTCCACATTAAAATGTAAGTACATGTACTATGTATGATCTACCCAATGTCAAATAAATGTCTGATCTGCCAAAATGTTTAGGATCTTGTAACAAAACAAGCCATTTGTTATTCTGTTCAGCCAATAGTCGATGTCAAACATGAACTTCGCAGGCTGGACATATACGGATATAGCCACCATTTTTGTTTTCACATTCAGCATTGACATTCAGCTTCTGTAACGAATTGTTACATTTTACACTCTACTCACTATTGAAGACATTTTGTCATGTTAACGCCAAGTGTCTCCAGTTGTTTTGAAGAAAATCACCAGTTGTTTTGAAGAATTTTGCGACAATTCTTATATAAAAATGTTCAATAATTTTTAATTTTCTTTTTATATTTATTAATGCCTAATTTCTAATTCTGCTGAATACCCCAAGAAAGCTAATACTATATCTTGGGATATGATTCAATAAAGTGTTCAGCTTGTTATATTTGTATGACCTTACAGATTGAGAATAGATACTTCATTAAAAACGACGGCCTCGAGTCATTTACTTATAATCATTCTTAAACACCCTAATATGACAAAGTTAAACATTTTCACAAAATCAAAGTCCAAATAATGTTAATAGTCAGAGTCTTTGATAAAATAAAAAAGTTCATCAATTCGGAGTTTTTATCTTTGCTTGAGGTAAAGTTTATGTTTATGTTGAAGGTCAGACAACATGAGTGATACATTACAGTATATAGTCTAGCAGATGCCCTAGTTTACTTAGATAAGTGCAACATTTATTTTTTCTTGGTGTAATGCTGGGGAAAGCACTTGTCACTTCCACAAGTGGGGACATATTGTTATATAGTCTCCAACTTTGTTCGATAGTCAGCGTTTGGTGGTTGGCATTCGGCATCTGTTTTAAATGGCAGGTGGTGACATTTTGCATGTTAATGCCTGTTAATGAAGTCACCACCAAGAATTGGTGACATTGATATAGCTACCATTTTTGTGACCATCATTCAATATCTGGGGTCAGTATCTGGAACGAATTGTTACATTTTTTTATCGTTTCCAATAACTTAATGACATTTTGTCATGTTAATGTCTTGTTTTTTTAAAAAATATGAATGGGAAGGATGATTTATAATTTGATGTCTACTTTTATGGTCTGTTTTCATCCATATTTATTTGAATCATTTTGAATATGAAGTTTTTGGAAAACAGGTATAAATCAATAAACATTATTCCTTAATAGTAATTATTCTATTCATACATCAGAAGATATAACTTCAAAAAAAGTATATTTGTGCATGAATTTTAAGCATTTCTTTACAGAAACCATTTCTCTAATTCTAATGTTTGTTTTAATTTATTCTCTTAATTTAAAGAAAATAAATATGTTTAATTACATTTAAACATAATTGATTTAATATTCACAATATTATAATATAAATTCTCGTTAATGAGCTTTTAACCATTCAGTATAGACCATCAGTTTTTAACAAGCGAGTTCTCAGTTTTATGTGGCTCATAACTTATAGTAATGAATTTCGCAATAGCATGAGTGAAGGCCTAGGATTGCTCATACTGTTTAACCAGTGTATTCCTTCAGTTATATACCAGATATGTTCACTATCAGATATTTAAGATAAATATTTAGCATCAACGTATACTTTACACATGTGTGTTTTTAACAGCAAGGAATTATTGTGGATGCAGAGAATAGGACACATCTTTGGTGTTACATAGAACAGTATAAACTAGTAGACAAAGGAATTAGTTATTGACCTTGAGACTGCTCCATTTGCAGAAGCCATATCAGAAAGTGCACTTACTGGGCTAGATTAGGTATGGCAAGGCTATATGGCAGGAAAAAGAAGCATTATAAATCGTATGTACCTCTGAGACATTGTTATCCTAACAAACATTGTTTGAATGGGATATGGTAAATCTTCTGTCCTTCCGTCAGTTGGTCAATCCTTTCATTCAGTTTTCTGTCTCGTTTATTTATCTTTTGGGCCAATTGTTTTTGGCAATATCTCAATATTCAAACTCATAAGAGTGACTAGGTGAAGGACTTGATACCATCATTATTTTGTTTAGTCTGACTTGTTAAGTCATATTACTTTCAATTGGATGAATGAGACACACCCTTTAATGTGATATTGATCCGTAATACTTAAGTAGTACTTATTATCCCAACTAACAAAGTCTAGTAGGGATATAGCGAAGCCATACATCTGTCCATCTGTCTGTCTGTCTGTCCATCCATCTGGAAGATAACTTGAATACTAGAATAATAGACAGTTTTTTCGTATTGGTGAAAAGATGTATATTGGTAAATAGTTTTACACAAAACATATTTTATTTCAGGATGAAAGATGAATTTAGAGAAGATTGGAAACGTTATATTGTTTTCAGATTAGGGCCTCAGAAAATTCAAAATGGCCACCTAATTTGGAATTTTGCAGTTGTTATTTCATGATCTCTGAAGTAAGGCAATATTATACTCAAATTTAAGGAATTTTAGAGTAGATCGCAATAATGGAATTGTTTTTCAAATATTGTGACATATACAGATTCATGAATATTTTGTTGGTTGGGATTTGCTACACCATGAAGTTGCTAACTTCTAGATTTAAATACATGTTTCCTAGTTTTAAAGTCACCAAAGAGAAGTGGTGACATATTGTTAAAGATAATTTTTTCAATATGGTATTTTTGATCTGCCCTTGTCAATTTCCAGACTAGCCCCTGTATATCCACAAACCAATCAAACCATGCATCATAGCTGATATATACATTATGTACGATATATCTGTATCAAGCACCTTCCAACATTTGAAACAATATTTTTTGATAAGAGATTAGGACAATACACAGGGGGAATATTGGTTGATTTAGGAATAAACAAGATTATACCACTCTAAGTCCAATTACAGTTGTATAACATGGGTCTATAACAACGATATACAGTGGGGAGTGGTATATCGTCATCGTATACAACTCCGTATCCGTATACACTCCAGCGTATACCACTGTAGAAGTGCATTCTGGGAACTAATGAATAAAAAGATCATGAAAATTTTCATGATTTCCTAGAATCAAGTGACGTCATAAATGGTGCCGGCATGATTTGCTAGAATCAAGCCACGTCATAAATGGTTCGAGATCAACATCAGCATTATTGAGTTGGCTGTGGGATATTTTTATGGTTTTTATTGTTATGATATTGTGTTCGAATCAACTGTAATTGAACTTAGAGTGGCATAATAAGATTATATAATGGTTCATTCTGTATATCGTGCATTTTATACTCTCGTGAGAATATAATATATTCACTCATTCGCTACGCTCACTTGTGAATATATCATATACTCACTCGAGTATAAACACGATATACAGAAAGAACCATTATATAACCTCATATTACATAATTTTTATGTCACCACAAGAGGTGGTGACATATGGTTATTGTCTCCAACTTTTTGTGGATGGTTTGGTGTTCTTATAACTACAACCAACATACAAGGTGGTGACATTTTGTCAAGTTAATCTCTTGTGTGTCCTAAGTCGCCGTAAATAAATACCTAGTTATACACATGATACACATACACACCCCTCCATAAGTTTGGCAACCTTAGCTCCCCTATTGAACTACGTGTTAACGTCTCTTTACGTTTGAATTTTTATTTACTTAACCTGAGATGAAATAACTTATAATATTGATGGAAACGTAACTTGACTTTATTTCCAATACCTCCAAATTCTCCCAATTTTTTCCTTAATTACAATAGGTCGAAAATTGATGATAAATTTGATGAACTTTTGAAAATCGTCGTTCCCGTGTAAACCAATGGGAAATGGTGGGTTCGGGGCAAATCAGAAATTAGGATATCTATTCAGTAAAAGATTTTTTGCACACTAAGTGTTTAATTTACTTGATGAATACTAAAGTTACAGAGCTTCAAAGTCATTTTTGAAAATCATTTTTCGCCTCCTGTGTTATTTCAATGGGAGAGGTTTTTTGAAAACCAATTTTGACTTTAAAGATCTATAACTTTGTTGAACCTGAAGAAACGTATCAATTTTTTGTTAAATAAAGTTAGCAAATTCAATTGCCTACCTAACTTGTATTTTTTGCAAGGACTCGGATGGATGGATATTTTGTCATATGACTTGCGGCAAACCTACCATTTCCCATTGGTTAACATGGGAATGTCGATTTTCAAAAATTCATCAAATTTATCATCAATTTTCGACCTATTGTAATTGAGGGAAAAAATTGAGAAAATTTGGAGGTATTGGAAATAAAGTCAAATTACGTTTCCATTAAAAGTATAAGTATTTTAAGTAAATAAAAATTCAAAGGTAAAGAGGCTTTAACACATAGTTTAATGGGGGAGCTAAGGTTGCCATATTTATGGAGGGGAGTGTATCTATGAAGGGTGAAGGGCAATGCACTGCAGTATATTACATTTGAATATATTGTGAAGTATGTCGTAGATCTTCTATTTTTGTTATATGTTTCCTCAGTACTAAGAAATTGAAGAGATGCTTAGGTAATGTAACGTAGCAATTTTTTTTATTAATTCTTAGAGACCAAATTTCAAGGAAACCTTTGCTATTTTAGATATTTGAAATGTTTTCCTAGAAAATAACAATGAAGTTGTATGAATTTGTCGAAACCTAAAATCTGAAATATTTTGAAAAAGTGGCATAATTTTAAAACAATCAATTTCATTAGTAATTGTAAGTTATAGGCTCTAACTTTTTTGTTGACAGTGTTCCATATGCATTCAGAGGTCAGCGTTTGGCATCTGTAACAAATGGCAGGTGGTGATACTTTCCATGTTAATGCCTTGTTGTATATTTATGTTAGCAGTTAGTTAATAAGTTGATCACTGTTATTTTAGGTTAGTCAATTGACAACAGACTAGATAGGTTACTATCTTTTTAAATCAAATTTCAAAGAAAAAAGCTACAATTTATATTTTTCTAGTGTTACTTTTGGTATCATATCTAGGATCTTGTCAACTACACGACCTTTAATCTTGTGTGTGATTTCACATAATGGATTTGTCTTATTTTTAATGACAAATATAGGTTGACTTCACCATGTTTAAGTCATCATGCACTGTTCCTATTACATTTATAAAAAAAACTACCCTGGTTAATGTGTCAGAGACCTGTTCACGAAATAATTTGCAATGAAAAATTTATTCAAATATAAAGCTCTTTGATATCTGTTGAAACACCTTAACCTAATTTTACATCATTTAGATTTAATTTTGCCTCAATCTAATCTCCCAACTTTTGCATTTCTGTAATTTGCATAAAATTTTCCAGCACTAATTAGTTTTCAATGAGTACTTGTGGCCCCTTATTTGTATATTTTTTAAACGATTTTTTGTTTGGATTTGAATTTGTATACTAGTGTGGATCCGATTACACTCCGTTGCTACCCTATTATTTTACTTTATATTACATTAAAGTCTTTGTAAGTTGATTTATGGGTATGGAATATTTCATGTGCTCGAGCCGTGTTCTATTAGAAGGTTCAGGGTCATGCATGTTAAATAACTATATAAAAAACGTGGTGTCACAAAATAGGTTTTTCGGGAAATTGTTTGGCATTCCTTTGTTAATTGTATATGCAAAAAGTACCTGTATAAAAATAAACTATTCTCCAAAAAAAATTTTGTAATTAACAATGGTTGTTTTTAACAAGGATGTCTTTGCTTATTGCTTACCCCCCCCCCCCTCCATAAATGTGAGCCTGAATTGCAAGTAGCAGTTTTTATCAGTCATGAAAATGTGAAAAATGTATTTCAAATAACTAACATGCATAGGCTGAGGTAGAAGTAGTGGTAAACACAATATAAAAGATCACATGTAGACACTCGGGCCCCGGGATAGATAACCTTGAGCGAATCATATCCCCAAATCTACTCTTAGTCTATCTGCCCAGAATCTTTTGTAGTGTTGTTCAAATATATATCATTTTTCTTAACACTCTGATGATACTGCATAAAACAACAACCATAGATATCTGCATTTGCCTAGCAAGTTGATACTTGTGACAAAGTGATTTGATTGGTTAAAAAAGAAGTTGTCATTGATTGTGGTTAGCAGAGACCAATGAAATCACTTGTTTTAAATGTACATTTTTCCTTGAGAATCAACTTGCTTTAAGCAAATGTATCCAAAATTTCTAAAATTCTCTCTTTAATGCCTGGGTCACATTTGCCGCATTTGCCGGCGCCCAGCCAATCGATTATTTTGTTCAAAATTGAATACATTTCTGAACAAAATACTCAATCGGTGGGGCGCTATAGTGAAAATCGGAGCAAATGTGACCAAGGCATAAGACAGCATTATTCAATCTTTATCATCTGACCCAGGGTTTCAATCATAATCATAATGAAAGAATTACAAATCTATCAACTCTCTATCAACTGACCATTGCTATTGCTGATATATATAATGTTGGAATCACTATGTTTAAAATGGTCTCAGAGAAGTTGTCCTGTCCACCTCAGCCTATACTAACATATATGCCCATGTAATGCCAGATTGAAAATAACCAAAAAAGAATCTGGTGTAAATTAACAAGTTGGAGGATTGACTACTAAGAATTCCTGACTCTTGGGCCATACTTTGTTCATTGTTTTCAAAGACCAAAGGTTTGGCAGGGAACTCTGGGAACTAGTTTTCATTGTTATCAGTCTAGCTAGGTACTACCTATTATCACCAAGATCACGATGACCTGCTTATTATCATATATTTAGTAAACATTTGTTAACCAGAGTTTTATACTTTGTCACTGATAAGGGCAAGACCAGGATCAGCTAGATTTTATTTATTTATTTTTTGTGTTATATAAGATCTCTGTGTTCTATTCTGTTCTATTATCAATTAGGAGAGGGGAATTTTTTTTTCAAGTTTTCTTTGATTGAGTTTGTCTCACACTCTATATATTTCAGATAAGTGCTTTGAACTAATTCAGCTAATCAAAGTTTGTTGTTCCGCACATTTTGGTTTGAGGGTCAGCAATAGATATTGTTAGTGTCTTGAGTTACATGGTCCACATGTGTAGCTTATTGGTATCATCATCAGGATGTATAAGTTTGTCTCATTTACTCACCAGTTGCTTTCTGTATTCATGAGGGTCAGTATCTTTCGATATTTATGCTGTTCATTTGCTTTCTACATTTATGCTGTTCATTTGCTTTCTACATTTATTAGGGTCGGTTGCTTTCTATTTTTATGAGGGTCAGTTGCATTAAGGAGGGTCAGTTTCTTTGTATATTCATGAGGGTCAGTTGCTTTCTATATTTATGAGGTTCATTTCCTTTCTACATTTATGAGGGTCAGTTGCTTTCTACATTTTTGAGGGTCAGTTGCTTTTCTACATTTATGAGGGTCAGTTGCCGGGTCAGTTGCTTTCTACATTTTGAGGGTCAGTTGTTTCACATTTATTAGGGTCAGTTGCTTTCTATATTTATGAGGGTCAGTTGCTTTCTACATTTATGAGGTTCATTTCCTTTCTACATTTATGAGGGCCAGTTGCTTTCTACATTTATGAGGGTTAGTTACTTTCTATATTTATGAGGGTCACTTGCTTTCTACATATTTGAGGGTCAGTTGCTTTCTACATTTATGAGGTTCAATTCCTTTCTACATTCATGAGGGTCAGTTGCTTTCTATATTTATGAGGGTCAGTTGCTTTCTACATTATATGAGGGTCAGTTGCTTTCTACATTTATGAGGGTCAGTTGCTTTCTATATTTATGAGGGTCACTTGCTTTCTACATTTATGAGGGTCAGTTGCTTACTGCATTTATAAGTGTCAGTTGATTTCTGCAGTTATAAGTGTCAGTCGCTTTCTGCAGTTATAAGTGTCAGTTGCTTTCTGCAGTTATAAGTGTCAGTTGATTTCTACAGTTATAAGTGTCAGTTGCTCTTGACATATATGAGGGTTGGTTGTTTTCTACATTCACAAGGGATAGTTGGTCTCAACATTCATGGAGGTCAGCTGCTTTTTTTTTACCTTTACAATTGTGGAGCTTGCTCAGCATTGTAGAAATTGAGAATGTCACAGTCATCTTAGGTGCAGTCAGTGTGTGAAGGTTGTTTTTTAATACCATTGTTAGAAGTGACATTGAAAAAATATTGTTTAAAATCCTCCCAATCCTAAGGTTTAATGATAAGACTGGGGTTTATAATTCTAAAAAGAAAAAGATTCAAATAAGCAAACTATAAAGAAATGTCAGGGACAAAAATAAAAAAAATGCAAAAAAACATTTTTAATTGATTTATAAAAAATATGAATAAAAGGGTTGATTATATTGATGATGAGATATATTTTAAGTACAAGCTGGGGGGTAAAAGGTAAGGAACCGATCTCCAAAAGTAGATGAATCATATTTCATCTCAAATATTTAATCTTTTCATTACAGTTTCAAAAGAAGACATGGGTATTATCATTATAGAGTTGTTTTTCTCAAATTCTTCAATTCTGAATATATGAATTCAAAACAATTTATGAAATTATTGGCATTTTTAAACCTATTGTCTAGTCTTAAGTGTTAAAGCTTAATACAAGATCATAAAAGGACTTACAATCATTGACATTTTTATTGAAATTTACCATGTTAAAGTGATTTTTTGTGTTTGGCTGATAGAGAAGAAAAATAGCTTTTATTTTCCCTTGAATAAAGTGAGAATGAAAATGATTTTTCTTGAATTATCGAAAACAAGTGAAATGTAAGAAAATAACTACAGAATTTAGAAAATAACAAACTTATTTTATTATCATATAATTGTAAAAACTCCTAAGTTTGATCTCGGATTTCACAGAATAAAGAAACAGTCGCAGCGGTTGTAAAATCCTTTTGAGGGTTTGAAAGTGTTTTCTTAGTTTTTCATGGCCAGGGCTCATTGTGATCTGTGAGTTCAGGGTGCACTTGGCTGCTTGCGGAGAACCCCTTAGAAATTCATTCACGCAACAAATCAATGATCAAGTACAGGTCACGAAAATAGAATTTCCAATAGTTCAAACTGTGAATAGAATTTCAGCTGAGATCTTAGGATCGTCTGACACTGCACCAGGGAAGAGTCAGTGAAGGAAGACGTGTCTTTAGATCGGGAGATTTATTAACTGTCTCTCCAACAGTTCATCAATCATCTGCAGTCACAGAAGTGTTGAATAGGAACTGTGTCACTGTGTCATTAATTATGACATCATTGACATACCATTATTTACAAAATCTGGATAATCTCTTATCAGATATTTATGTCTCTTATAGAAATTCTGAACGACGGAAGGAGAAGTCGCGAGATGCTGCTCGATCACGTCGGGGAAAAGAGGCGGAGGTGTTCTATTCACTGTCCAGCCAGATCCCCTTACCCCCCAGCACACGGGCTCAAATGGACAAAGCGGCTGTCATGAGGATTATACTCAGCTATTTGAAGATTCGACAAGTTTTGGGAGACTGTGAGTAACTTGTTTTTATATTCAAACTATTTCCAACTATTGTATCAAGTCTCAGAAATCAATGAGTCTCCAGTTAATTGGAGTTGGCAACTACCCCATGTAACGAAGTTTGACGTCAGATAGATTTGAGATTGCTCGAGACTGTGTTTAATTCTATTTGCATCACCTATAATAATCATAATTTTCATTCATCAAAATTTTGATTAACAGTGTTTTTGTATATATCTTTTTAGTTTTCAATTGTTGGGTTGTATACCTTTTCAGAATTAATAGTTGTTATTGACATACTAGTAATAAGTATAATTATAATCAAATTATAACTACCCAATAATAACTATTCAAATTATATTTATTCTACAGTTTCATACCTGTCTGAATTTTAAAATTGAGTTGCATTTCAGAAAACCTCAGAATATATATTTAGTGAGTTATTCTATTAGAACTCCAAATATTGAGTGTTTATTGAGTTGCATATCTTATTAATTGACATATATTATCTACATTTCTTTTTGATTTATTGTTGAATTGTCAAGATTATCTTAGATAATTGGTTGAGGTGAATTTCAAGGCATTTTCTTGTCATTATATCTTGGAAGTTCTTAGTTATAGCTGCATTAAGACAATGTTGATAGTGCCACATTGTTCATGGTGCCAATTTATTACATTGTTGATAGTGCCATATTGCTACATTGTTGATAGTGCCACTTTATTACAATGCTCATAGTGCCATATTATAACATTGTTGTGAATGTCATATTACTACCAGATAATTATATTGTTGAAAGTGCTAAATTATATATTAACAATGTTGATAGTGCCGTATTACTATATGGTGGCGCCATATAATTACATTTCTGATAATGCCATTAAATATATTGTTGATAGTGCCAAATTATTATTTTGTTGATAGTGCCATATAACTATATTGTTGATGGTGCCATATTTCTACATTGGTAAAAGTACCACATAACTACTTTGTTGATAGTGCCACAGTAATTTATCAATTTGATTATTACTCACTTGTTTTTCATTTCGAATTCAAAATTTAATTGTTCATTATTTCTAAATATTGTTTTCATAAGTCTTTTGCACATTTCTTGAATACACCATTCCTTCTTTTGTTTTATATAAAACAGGAGCTTTTCATATTTCTGCTGTGATTATTAATTTAGACGCAGTTTGTCATTATTAGACATTGGCATTTGTTGATAAAGTGTTGTTCTAATATTGACATTGAAGTTGATGAGTAATCTAAAAGCTAAGCTAAAAAAAAAGTTCTACTATTAACTATCTACATAGTCATTTAGGTCCAAATTTGACAAAATCTGTTCAATTAGTACGATCGATGAAACTTGAACGATAATCTCTTGAAACTTTTAAGAAATAATTATTTTTGTAATGTTGAATGTAATGATCAGCCTCTGAATATTATTTTCCAATTAATTTAATTTCTTCAAAATATAATTACTTTAATTGTAAGTATGTAAGCTGATATTTCTTCATATAGTTCTAACATGGCCTTCAGAACACAAGTGCTATTTAACAGAAATCTATAGTCTAATATCATTTTGCTTTAATAGACTATATCAAAGAGTAGTTATAACCTTTTGGGGTTATATTCCTAGTCTCGTGTCAGGGTCACTTCTAAGTGTTATACTTTTATCTTATTGAAATCATATTTGTTATTTTAGATTTGACTTTTTGATATTTGATCTTGACCTTTACCTTGACCTTAGGTATCTTATATTACTTTATTTTGTGAATGAATCTAACTATTTACCTGACCTATACCCCAGTGCTACGTTGAGGTAAGAATTAATCTAAAGAATTTTGATTCCCACTTGGAATCTGCTTCCATTTAGTCGAGCTACAAGTGTTTCGCTGACAGCCTATGCATACAGGCGGTTTAATTGAAAACAAGATATTCTGACACCTTCCAGGCGTAAAACCAAATCAAAGTGAAAAACTCTGCAAAAAACGAGAAATCAAATCTCGATATAAAAGTAATGAGTTTACAGTTTTTCAACAAAATCAAACCAGAGAGTTTGTTCGTATTAGTCTTTTGATTAATGGATTATGCAAATTTTGATTCAATGAGTGCCACCCAGCCTTATAGGTCTAAGATTACGCCTTATCTGAAGTGACTACCTGCGATATGAAAGTATGATATTGTAAAGGTGAAAATGTGGATTAGAAATTGATAACACACAGATTGAATTCTGACACCCCAGTCCACACCTTTCACCACACACTGTGCAGTTACCAAACTCACTCGCAACAATTACGGAATAATTGCTATTTCATATTGAAAAATAATACACAGTATATCTGCTTTATTTTGATGCTGCTCTTCGCCCTATTAAGGCCCTTTTGGGATAAAAAAAACTAAAGAAATGATGAAAAATTAGCTCATTTAAGATTTCTCCGTAGATTTACCTGAAGAGGGTGTTTTTACATTTACGCCAAGGGTGAATGTCTAACAGGGCTTGATTGCGTCTCATACTTGAACTTCTTGTTCTGAGTTGTTGATAGAAAGTACAACTATCTGATAGTTCTGCATAAACATTTTGAAACTTTTCAGATAAAGAAAGTTTGGCATCAAAAATCTTCACATGCGATTTGGCTGATTCAGTTCATAAAAATTCAGATATGGTGCAAGTATGCCACGTTTCTCATCGAACTTCTGATTCAATTATGCATAAATACTTTTACTGACTAATAATGAAAATTCATTTCCATTATGTGCAATATATGAATGGTGCAAATGAAAGCGGAAAAGTCAATTTGATACCTAGGCAACTGGAATCAACAGAAGTCACAAAATAATGAATATGTAGCCTGGTAATTAACCTGAGCTGAGAGCAGAGTGCAGAGTACTACTAATGGTCAATGCCCTCTGAATTTGTTATACAATACACAAGTACTTAGTTCAGGGGTTTCACTAGAATTTCTCATAACAGGCTAAATAAATGAAAACAGCAGGCATAATTAATGGAAATCATGAATTTAACATGGAAAAGTTGAAAAGTCCCTAAAAACACCAGGCAATTTTGTGAAAACAACTGGTGAAAATTGCCTGTTGCCTGCTGCTAATGAAACCCCTGTAGTTTAAATAACTGTTTACTTTGTTGAAAAAATGATTTTTTTAAGAAAATGATCCATGCACAATTTGGTAACCACTCCCCATTTAACCAAAGGTGGTTAATTATTCATGTATATGCAAATACGAGACAGCGACTTGTTATTAGATAGTAGGATAATCCTAAACAGATTCATGTGACATCATTTCTTGTTGCATATATGAGCTTGAAAAAGAGTCAGTGATGTTCCTTAATTTTACAAAACCTAGGTGAGTTGGTGTATAGTTCAGAAGCAAATTGTTCACCACCTATTAACCAATGAGAATATTTCAATTGATTGAGCACAATTTTTTATATTTTGACACATCTACTTTCAGGTAAGAAAAAAAGCAAAAAATTGAAAAAAGTTAATGAGAATATTTCAATTGATCGAGGTACAAGTTTTTGACACGTCTACTTTCAGGTGAAAAGTACATCCCAGAAGTGGAAACACTTGAGACAAAGATTGACCATCAGTATATCAAGGCCCTTGATGGCTTTGTGATGGTAATGTCATCCGAGGGGGATATGTGGTACCTCTCTGAGTCGATCTCTAAACACCTTGGACTCACACAGGTAAGATATAGTATTTAAGTTAGTGATCTCCCAAGGATTTTTGCTCAAATTGGTGCAAAATTCCAAAATTCATAATTCTGGCCAAAATTGGTCAAACTATGCCTGTGTTGTGATTTTTCTGATTTTCAAGGGGTGAAAATGCTTTTTCAAGGAGTTGGCAGTGCAAGTCTGTTTTCGGAATCTCAAAAAGTTAAAGGGTTCGCTTCACCATAGTGTCCAAGGGTATTTCACATTTTTCAATATGTATTGAGGAATAAATGAAGCCCTTTGAATGAAGGATGAGGTGTCATACAAAATCTAAGATGCAATTGTCTTCTGTATGTATTCAGGTCAAACCTTATTATCCCAGTCATCTTATCACACTTTCTACAATCACTCTTTCTACTTTTGACTAAATAGTCAAGAATTCTCAGATTGATATCAAACAATATTGTCAGAGATTCTCAAAGATTGTGTAAAACAGTAACGTTTAGTATTCAGTAGATAATAGATAGGAATTCTCAAAGAGTGATATAAAACGATATAATTAGAGATTCTCAAAAAACTGGAAGTTAAATTTTTATCGGAAATACAATTAAATTTATTGTTATTCTGAGTAAATGTGTTGAAATGAACAAAACAAGATGTTTTCTAGTTGTTTACGATTAAATGAGCGATGATTACCTTCTCTTACAAAACATGTTTTTTTCTATTGGTTATTACTCTAATAATCAATCATTTGCGTAGATGTTACATTGTCAATTTATTACCTTCATTTAAGCATGTTCCCTGGAGGTTTAAACATTTTTGAAATAGTATTTAGTCTAGCCCTTTCTCAAATATAGTTTTCTGAGATTCCAATAGGTAACAAAATATATTAAAACTTTTAAAGCCATGTTTTAGTGTGTTTTTCTGAGCAAGAGACAGTATTTGACAAAAATGACAAGGCACTTCCTCCATTGAATCCCATGTAAAAGTCAGATTTTCACCTCAGAACACACTTTTGAAGATTGAACTTTTTTCTTAAAACTCACAGTTATACTTAGTTATGAATTGTGATTTATATTTTGAAAAGAAAAATTAAGGGTTAGCAGGGGGTTCATTAGCAGCAGGCAACAGGCGATTTTCACCGGTTGTTTCCACAAAATTGCCTGTTGTTTTTAGGGACTTTTCAACTTTTCCATGTTAAATTTATGATTTCCATTAATTTTTCCTGTTGTTTTCATTTATTTAGCCAGTTGTGAGAAATTCTAGTGAAACCCCTGGGTTAGTATTCATCACTTTCAATTTAGTGTCCAGGGGACATCCTTAAAGAGCACAAGAGGCTTATTGAGTCTTTTGAGATTGATGTGAATAATTACAAATATCATTTAAAATTCCTATTGACATAAGGCCAGATGCAAAAATTCCATTCATTTTTGATTGCTTGAAAAAACAAATTGTTATTCTCCGGTTACAATTCGATTTTCAAGTGCAGTGTAACCGTTTGCTGTTATTGAGTAGGAAGTCCCTATCGAAGAATAATAAGCTCCATGCTTAAATCACGTGTACATTTCATATTGTCGTTTCAATGCTTTTCTGGCATTTCTTTTTATAATCAAATGTCTCAATGCCATCTCTGTCAATGCTATTCATCCTTATTCAATTTAGTCGTCTTGGTTTTGGATTCCATATATTGACAGACACGTGATTTAATCATGGCTTAGCTGATCAGATCGGCAAATAACAGGTTGAGAAGTTGAAGACCTATCGATATTTACAAGCCAGACATAGGTATTCCAAATATAGAAATCTGATTGGTCTGATTGATCAATTTAGTATTGAACTTTAAGTAACCTCGTCGTTAATTGTTTTGGTTTAAAAATCTGAATACCGTTGGCCCGATTTTGTTCATATTTTGTACACATATACCCTATGGGGGTAGAAGTTCTGCTCGAAAGCCGATTTTCAAAATGGCCGCTCATTTAAAAATGGTGGCCATTTTAGTGCCGATTTTACAGTAATTTAGGTGCAATATGTAAAACTGTAATAGCAATATGTTTTAAATGTAAAAATTATATAGGACATTGATAAAGCTAGAAATAGAGTTATTCAAGAAGCACATGGCAGCCATCTTGAAAAATGGCGGCCTTTACTCGTTATTTTACGATTTTTGCTGTAACTCAAAAAGTAGTGGAGCGATTTTGTTCATATTTGGTTTGTGAATACTATAACCATGGCACACTGTCTAATGACACTTTTGGTAGAAGGCGGCCATTTTGAAAAATGGCCACCATTTTAACGTATTTTACTATAACTCGAAAAGTAGTGGAGTGATTTTGTTCATATTTGGTATGTGAATGACATAAGCATGGTACACTGTCCAATGACACTTTTGGTAGAAGGCAGCCATTTTGAAAAATTTCAACCAATTTAAAGTATTTTACTATAACTCGAAAAGTAGTGGAGCGATTTTGTTCATATTTGGTATGTGAATACTATAAAGAAAAAGCATATTACTTCTTCTGATGACAACTTGGCTAGTGAGCAACCATTTTGAAAATGGTGGCCTTTCTTATGTGTCTTTTATGATATTTGATATATTTCGTTTGTTAAAATGCCAGCCATTTCTGTTCGATGGGATTCGCTACGCTTTGGCATTGCCTTTGTTCTGGTTTTTAAAGTATTCAGTTTTCAAATGATGTGCATACAATTGCTTTTAAAGGTATTCAGCTTTCAAGATGTTCAGTTGTGATATATTCAACTTTCAATGTCTTCTGTTCGAAAAGGTATTAAACTAAATTAAAGTTCAGCTTTCAAACTGTTCATTTTTTTAACTGTTTAGTTTTCGAGGTACATATTTATTCAGCTTCAGCTTTCAAGATTTTTTAGTTTTTAAGGTGTTCATCTTTTAAGATGTTCATCCAACTTTGAAGAAGTTCATTGTTCATGGTGTTCAGCTTTGAAAGTATTTGCTTTTGAATGTGTTCAGCTCTATTTACCTATCATCTGGTATTTTTATTTATTTTATTTTTTTATTTAAAATTCTTGAAACTTTCAAGATGTTCAGTTTTTCGTTTTATTCAGTTATTAGGTGAAAATTTTGTTATGTAGTATTCAGTTTTCGAGACATCAATCTTCTAAAGCTTTCTAGCTGACAAGAAACCTCTTATTATATAACATTTTTAGCCATAATTTTTCATTTGTGACAATAATTAATTGTAAGTCACGGCCCTTAGGCTTATAGGAAATATTGTATTAAAAGGTTAACTACTTTGTTCCTGAATTTAATCTTCCTGTTTTACGTTAAAGGCAGAATCATATCTATAGTATATTTGTAGAAAAATGAATGCATTATTGTAAAAAAAATCTTTAGTTTTCCTCAAATAAAGTCTACTGAAATGGGAATTTTTTGAAAATAGACTTGACAAGGAATGAAATGAGCCTAAAAAATCGAAAATTGAAACAGTTTTTGTCTGACAACTACTTGCCAGCTTGATACTACCTTTAATGTTGTTTGATCATTTTTCCAAATTTGTAATTCCCAGTTTGATTACCATAGTATCAACTCTGGTTAATCAGGGAAGGAAGGAAAAGAGTAATTCCAATCTTTGATACTTCCCTTAGTGCAACAACAAACTCGCCTTGAAAAGTTCAATGATTATTATACTTGTACTGATAGTGGTGTCCAGGATCTGGCCTTAAAGTAAGATGTCCTTTAATTCATTCAATGCTGCCATTTCTGTGAGGCAGTAGAGTCTTGGTGGTGGTCAGCTATATCCTTTTATTCAGGTTGACCAGTTGGGATTAGGTAGGGGAGTTTGAGATAAGACATAAGGTACAAGATCCCCCAAACATGGCACCTTTAACCGACCCAAAACAGGGTAGGGGAGTTTGATATAAGACATATTGGTACAAGATCCCCCAAACGTGGCACCTTTAACCGACCCAAAACAGGGTAGGGGAGTTTGAGATAAGACATAAGGTTCAAGATCCCCCAAACGTGGCACCTTTAACCGACCCAAAACAGGGTAGGGGAGTTTGATATAAGACATATTGGTACAAGATCCCCCAAACGTGGCACCTTTAACCGACCCAAAACAGGGTAGGGGAGTTTGAGATAAGACATAAGGTTCAAGATCCCCCAAACGTGGCACCTTAAACCGACCCAAAACAGGGTAGGGGAGTTTGAGATAAGACATAAGGTTCAAGATCCCCCAAACGTGGCACCTTTAACCGACCCAAAACAGGGTAGGGGAGTTTGAGATAAGACATAAGGTACAAGATCCCCCAAACGTGGCACCTTTAACCGACCCAAAACAGGGTAGGGGAGTTTGAGATAAGACATAAGGTTCAAGATCCCCCAAACGTGGCACCTTTAACCGACCCAAAACACAGTACAAGGTAGATAGAATTCTGAATTTAATGAAAGATTACAAAATTAAGAAATTACTTAAATAATAATGCATGCCCTCATTATTGTCTTTATGGTAAAGGATTTTCACTGTTGTGCACTACATCATGTACTGGGTACTAGTATTGCTAGACACTCTGGCATTGGTTGACATTAAAAGCCATGATGGCACCATAAATTAGTCAGAAGTATTGTTTTTGGCATTGATGATGTATACTTTGCTGGAGGAAGCACTTGGTTTCATCATACTGGAGAAAGATGTTGTGTTCCAGAGTTCAGAAATGTGCAATATGTATACAATATTTTACAATTATTGTGTAGAGCAAACCACTCTCCTTGCTGGGTTCAAAACGACCTAAAAATTGCCTTTTATGTTTTACATTTTAATGTTGTATCTAGAAAGATTTAAAAATTGAGAATTGGTGAAAAAGTGAAAAGCTTACAAATCTGAAAAACCTGCATTCTCTCCCGAAGTTCTTTTCTTTGTGTGGGTGCAACTTTCTGACCAAAATTGTTCAAAGATTTTTCAAGATTTTTCATCAATCTCAAGAGGATACAGTGCTTACTTGACACAGTGATGGTGAAATCCCTAAAAATACTGATTAGCTCATCTATCTATTATGCAGTCAAATTATAGGAAATATTTGGTTGCAGCTTACTTCCTATATCCATGGAAAATACTTGTTTGTAACATATTACATATATTTTACTATATCCTACCAGGGTTTAGGTATGTAACAATTGTAACATGTAATATAAAGTGTATCTAGGGAGATACAAATATTCCTATTGGGATAAACACTGTATCCAAAACCTCCTAGTATATGACCCTTATCACCCCGTAGCCAGGGGTTCACATTTGACAACTTTGGGCCAGAATGGTGAAAACTGCTTAATTTTGAAAGAAACTTTGGCCAGGGGCAATAACCCCCTGAATCCTCCCCTGGATATGGCCTGCATATGTATCCCTTTGGCAAACAGTCATAACCATATCAAAATTCCATGCAAGTCACTGACATGTGAAATATATTACTGTTTTTAGTATTATAAGGTATCACACAGTCTTTTGTTATGTCTTGTCTCTGATCCTGATTGATATAACTGCAAGGTAATCATTATGTCACCATCTGAAGTGGTGACATATTGTTATTGTGGTGACATTTTGTTATTGTGGTGACGTATTGTTATTGTGGTGACATATTGTGATTGTCACCAACTTTTTGGTGTTCATTGGTCGGCATTTAGCAGTCGGTGTCATTAACAAATTGCAAAGTTGTGACATTTCGGAATAACCTGAAAGAATGAATGCATTTTTGCATTTCCACATAATGTAATACTGGGTCTCATGCCTTGCAGAGCAGTGACACGTTTCCCTGCTTGTCCTTTTAAGCGACCATCTTTCCACTTCAGTCAAGGTATCAGTCTGACATTGAATGAAAAAGGCAGAGAAACCTTGTTCATCATCAGGTATAACAACAAATCATGATTGCCCTTAGACTGTCAACTATGAAGAAATATATCTTGTAACCTATACCAGTATACACATATTAACTGTACTGGTATATCAGTATTTTACATGTGCAGCTATTTTATACCATGTTAAATTGTGCTAAATATTTTATCATTGATTCTTCTAATTATATAATGGGGGGGGGGGGGCATATACAATTATTATTCCTGAATGACCTGGGTTGCTCCATCTATGAATCTACTAATCATAAGACTAGCCACATAACATAACCCTCTTATTACAAAGATGATTTTACAGTTTTGATGCAGATAAGGTCTCAATATTCTCAAATGTAACTGTAAAAGGCTAATGTCCTACTAATAATAAATGTTTTTTATCAGGCAACATGATAATGATACTAGCAACAAAGCAAGCAACAACATGGTAATGCCTGTAAGATCAAATGTAACATGGCCTTTTATTTGAGTTTGAATCTTATATGAATGTCAACTTATGAGGTGTTTTTAATTGATACATGCAATACCATGGTCGTTTTAAAAATAAAACCAGTGATATCCCCATGTCACTTTTACCGGGGGCTCCCCCTACTTGAAACCAAAGGCCCCCCAGTTGGCACCCAGTTGGAATCTGCACTTTAACTTCTGATTTGAAAAATGAGTGAAGTAAGCACCTACATTGAGATATTGTGAGCGTAGCGAGTGCTGATATTTTCAGACTTGAAATTTTGCACCCAGTTGAAAATTTTTTTTGGGGAGAACACTGAAAACCATGAGAAAGAGGAAGAAATGAGCTTTAAAATGCTTTTTATTTGAAGCTTCTTGCTCAATTTTGAAGGAAGTTGCTTCAATTTTTGTAAAATTAAAAATAAATCTTATTTTTTGGCTTGTTTATGCCACAATCACACCTCCCCCCCTCCCCCTGACTGAAAGCCAAAAAGAGATCATAGTTGCCGGCCGCACCCCCCCCCCTGACTGAAAGCTGGCTACGCCCCTGAGTACTGTATATACAATTATTAGATGAACTTTGGTAGCATCTTGATTCACAGGGTTTCAGTTGCTCTAACTCAAAGTCTTTCGAGAAGGGTTGGAAGCTCCATCATCAGTGGATGAAAATTTTACTGTTAAACTATGTTAAACTTCTAGTTTTGATGATATTGCCTGCATATTTTTTTGTTATTATTTCTTACACTATGAAATGTGACATTTTATCAACAAAATGTTTTAATAATTATACAGTATTGAATTTATTAAACAAAGCATGTGCAAATCTGACATGATGCCAGGTCGTAGAAGTCTTGAGTTGTCTTATCAATAGCCATATCATAATATATGTCAATCCTCTTTATGTTTAACTTTACCCGTGTCAATGAATCCAAAGTTCTTGTATGCCTATTATGTTGTTGTGTTGGTATCATTATCATGTTGTTTGATAAAAAACATTTATTAATACAGTGAAACCTGTAAAGTGGAACATTTCAAGAAGAAGCGGAACATATATGTTAGTAGAACACTTTTTAGAGTCCCAATACCAACTGACTTATGTTATAAATGAACCTATATTAGTAGAACACCACTTAAGTGAAACACTTTTAGAGGTACCAAAGGAGTTCCACTTACACAGCTTTTACAGTAGTAGCATTTTGAATCAGATTTATACCACTTGGGGTGTCTTTATAAATCATTATTTTATGTTATTTAGACAAATTTATAAAGTGTGAAACATATTAATCTCAGGTCTCTCTAAGAGAGAGGGCTTTAGAAGTTTGATCCTGTGAATTTTTGCTAGTGTGGCAAAATACAAGACTCTAGAAATGAAACGAAGGCAGATCCTCAAAATGAGGCTCAAGTCTGTGTATGTGCAGAAAAGTCTTGTTTTGGAGTCCAAATATTAAAAAAATGTAGTATAGAAAACATTCACACTTTCATATGAGATTATAATGACCCTTCATCAGTGCAACCCAGCTTTCCGATTAGTTAATAGCCGAAGTGGAATTTATTTATCATATATTTTAGCCACTTCCTGCCAGATATCACTGTCTCTTGTACAACATTTATTCATTCAAGTTGTGTTTGTTAGATGTTGGAAAATAGATAAGAAAATACAAATTTTATGATATATAATAGAATATTAATATTTCAAAAAATATTAGGAATTTACCTACATTGACCTTGTAAAAGTGAGCGATTAGTATTTAACATAGAAAATATATGGAATCTTTGCAATGCATTATTTTGTGAAACTAAAGCATAGTCAAAGTTTACTTTTACCAAGGACTGATGTAAGACACATTGCTGGGGTTATCAATTGTTTATCAACTTTTACTTGGAAACTCCAAATTATTTTGAATGATGGGGTTCTTATTTCATCTTATTCCATGATTTGTAAATAATTGTTTTCGAAAATAGATTTTACATCTTTTTTATTCACATTTTATCCATTGTGAGTGTGCCATACAACTAGGATAACGTATAAGTGTCATTCTCGCTCATTATGAATCTCATATAGGTGTCACTCTCGCTTATTGTGAATCTCAAAAAGGCGTCACTCTCGCTCATTGTGAATCTCATAAAGGTGTTACTTGCTCATTGTGAATCTCATATAGGTGTCACTCTTGCTTATTGTGAATCTCATATAGGTGTCACACTCACTCATTGTAAATCTCCAAAAGGTGTCACTGACTTTCTCATGGTGAATCTCATATAGGTGTTACTTGCTCATTGTGAATCTCATATAGGTGTCACACGCGCTCATTATGAATCTCATATAGGTGTCACTCTTGCTTATTGTGAATCTCATATAGGTGTTACTTGCTCATTGTGAATCTCATATAGGTGTCACTCTTGCTCATTGTGAATCTCATATAGGTGTCACTCTCACTCATTGTGAATCTCATATAGGTGTCACTCTTGCTCATTGTGAATCTCATATAGGTGTCACTCTTGCTTATTGTGAATCTCATATAGGTGGTACTTGCTCATTGTGAATCTCATATAGGTGTCACTCTTGCTCATTGTGAATCTCATATAGGTGTCACTCTTGCTCATTGTCAATCTCATATAGGTGTCACTCTCACTCATTGTGAATCTCATATAGGTGTCACTCTTGCTTATTGTGAATCTCACATAGGTGTTACTTGCTCATTGTGAATCTCATATAGGTGTCACTCTTGCTCATTGTGAATCTCATATAGGTGTCACTCTTGCTCATTGTGAATCTCAAAAAGGTGTCAACTTGAATTGATTTTTAAAAGTATAGCTGTATGAGGTGAGGCCTGAAGATCAGAGACTAGGGTTTAAGGGTTATTTGTAAAGTAAAAAAGATGAATAGATTAGTGTGACTACCTCGGCGAAAATAGAAAAGTAGGTGGATTCTTGGAATGGTCTTAGATTAGACAATGTACACAGGTTAGACCCAGAGCCATCTTTTGCCAATTGGGTTCAGTTCTTAAAAAATTCCAAGGAGGGGGCTCAAATTGGTGAAAAATGCATGGTTTTGAAATAATTTTTGAACCCCTGGCCTAGAAGTCATACCTTTGGGGATGGATTTGGCTTATTTTATTCATTTTGTGTGCATGTTTACACTATTGCCTGATGTGTATTTACAGATTGATTTGATGGGTCAGTCAGTATTTGAGTATTCGCATCCATGTGACCACGAAGAGATTCAAGAAGTACTTTCTGGGACACACCACGCAGATGATGAAGTGGAGCGCAACTTCTTCATGCGCCTCAAATGTACACTGACCCCAAAAGGACGAAATGTAAATCTGAAATCTGCAACATATAAGGTAAGGTCTGAATTAGTTTTATTTGGAGTAAACATGATATCGACATATAGTACAGACGTTCAAACCTTACATTTTAAAATGAACTTTCGTAATTGCCACATTGTGTTCTGAAATTGGCTTCTGACATTGCAGTCTGAAATTCTCTCACTTTTTTATAGATATATTTATAATAATCTTGTTTATTTTATTATAGATATATTTATAATAATCTTGTTTATTTTAAGAATTCATTTATTAATACTATAAAATAATGAGACGTTTCAAATTTTGAGATTATTCTCAACATTCAATCTGATTCTGTTCATTTTGTACCAGGCCTTAACCATATGTCCAGTGTACAATTTTGTATATCAATTTATGATGGATGATCCATATATGTCCATTTTTATTATTTTGGGAAGGGGGATTCTGCAGGGGGATCATTTGGGGAAGGGGGATTGTGCAGGGGGATCATTTGGGGAAGGGGGATTGTGCAGGGGGATCATTTGGAGAAGGGGGATTGTGCAGGGGGATCATTTGGGGAAGGGGGATTGTGCAGGGGGATCAATCTGAATGTAATTTATTATCTTTTAAGACATGTGCCTGAAAAATTCCAAACTTCAACTCTCTCTATATGGAATAATTATGGTTGCAATATTTACCATCGGGAAAGTGTCAGTCAATTGTAACATGTTGCACCAAATATTTATCAGTTTATTAACCTCTCATCCAGCTTATCCAAAATATATGCCTAGATTTTAGCCTCCAGGTTATGAAGACTTAGTTAGACTTACTGTTTTAACTAGTAAACAAGACTGTTCAAACAATCGGCATACCAAAAAATAAATTAGCGTTGATATTCTTTTCATAAATATCTCTTTTTCAATTATAAATGTCCCGTTCAAATAATCTAAATACCATTTAATAAACAAGTATTTATATTCCCTTTGCAAATATTTTTTTATTAGAATTGTCCTTTTCAGATACCAGTAGAAAATATTATTTTTACCCCATCGAGGCAATTCTATTATTAAGTTCAACAATAGTTCAACAAATTCGAAATTATTATGAACAAAATTTTTTTTTATTAAATACAATATTGGTTATTTGACACTGTTTATTCATATGCCATACTGTTAGCAACATCTTTTATAACTATTTGATTTATTAAGTGGCAGAAAAAGTGGTAACGACTCGACCCGGACTCTGCTCTTAAGTCATGTTGATCTCTTACAATAGGGCCGTACAATTGTAAATATGTTCTGGGGCATGAAGACCCTGTTACAGCTGATATTAAAACAAAACTTGTTAAAAGTAGTATTAACTTAAAGCAAATAGTATATCCTGTTTTTATCGTACCTAAAAAAAGTACGATATTATCATTAATGTGGATATAATTCCTCATCTTAACCTTAGATCCTCTTAATCTTTATATACTTTCTAGTATAGCAGCCTTAGTACTTAGATTCTAGTTAATAGAAATATTGCATTTTTATATTTCAAAAAAGAAATAAATCGAAATTTCCCAGGTTGATATATAGTCTATAATCTTTAGAGTATGCCAAAAGAGATCAAATGAAACAATAAAACTAAACTGCCAAACATTTACATACCAACAGATCTGTTTTACCTAGCAAAATTAACATTCAATAGTCTCTTACCAAATCTCTACCCCCCCCTCCCAAATATCTAATACCCAAGCTTTTGTAGGAGAGAGAATGTTGAGGGGTACACTCAATGCAAGGCTTCAGTTCAATGTTCGTTTAAAGAAAATATCAGCCCATATGCAAACATAATGCTCAGTATAGAGTGTGGCAAAACATATGACGCAAGGCCATAATTAGATTTAATGATCTATTTGAAATTTAAAGATCTAATAGCAAAGGTTTTGCAAAAATACATCAATGCAGTGTAAAACAAATGTATGTATAATGAAGAAATAAATATTTAATGAAAAAAATAGATATGTGTTTGTAATATTGGTATTAACTTAAGATTAAAAAGTGTCACTATCTCTTTCATTTTTCAACAAATATAGGCTCACGTGACATATGACGCGGGGCAGTCAATTTTGATCTATCGTAGACCATATCAGTATCAAACTGCCGATATTTCAACCTCGTCTTGCGAGGCCATTTTTATTTGAAACATCTTGAATTTGGTGTCAAAATAAAGCTGGTCACGCCCACTTTCAGAGTTATCAATGAATCATTTACTACGACTACTATATTCATTTAGGAGGCGTGTAAAGTTAACCAATCAGAAAGACAATTGCTCCATATATGACAGTTCATTAACATATTCAGTGTTTACTATTGTTTTTCGCGTCATGACAACACGAGTAGTAACCAATCAAAATGCCGTATTTTATCACGTGAGTTCAGAGTGACATGCACGACATGTAAGTTTAGTCTGAGCTGATCGCGATGTTGAACAATTTCTTCTCGGAATTTGTCCAGAGAAATCAGCGATTCTAAATTAAGGTAGGATCTCCCATTTCTTCCTGTACAAGTTTTAACTTATCTCTATCGAATCCTAAAGTTTTGGATGAAGATATGAAGCATACGTTTAAAAACGAAGCGATTAATTTGACGATCTGATTTTGCAATTTGCAATGGCCAATTTACTGCAAGTCTGCGTGTATTTGACAAGAGATAGCGCCAAGTCTTGTATCCGAATGCTTGTTAAGCCACTCAAAAACAAGATCCATATTTTTTTAAATTTGATAACTTTGCAGAGAGCCCGTTTTCATAACCTGTTTTCCGCGTCTAAATTCAAACTGAGTAGGATTATAGGATCGCTGGGATTCTCAGTCAATGGCAACGGGTCTTCATTCCAGAACGCACATTTTTTTAGTTGATTCTCCGTCATAGTACTTGTCTAAAGTCCATATCTCCTCTTTTACTGGCATACTTGGACATATTTCCCCTCCTTAAATTGTCCTCCTTAAATAACACCCTCTCGCCGATTTATATATAGCAATTTCCCAGAACCCGGGAGTCAGAATCGCTGATGTTTGCCATATTGAACATGTTGAAATATGTACTGTAATATCTGTAATACTTACCCTGCGTGCAGAGTCTAGTTAAACTACACTCTGCCTAGTAGAGACCATATTACAGTTAAGTAGCCCCGCCCCCAGGACGGGTACCGGTGACAGTTTGGGTTGTAAATCACTTCTGACCTACGTGCTGACCTTTCTTCCACCAATCAGCGAGCTTGAAGAAACATACGCCAAATGCGTTCTAATTAAATATGCGTATGTCATTGGTCAATTCCGGGCTCAACGATGACGTCAGAAGGAATGCCCATATATAGAACGTCGGTCAAATTTGGCCGACGAACACTGATTGGCGCGGTGAGTTCACAGGTTTATTTTAGTTTGAAAGAGTGAAGACGAAGCTCTCTTTTAAGAAGTGAAGTCAAACGAATGCAAAGGGTAGTAATACTAGGCATTGCCTGCTACGCGTAAGGGTCACGTGACTAGCGCGATACAGGAAAAATGGGGAATTTCGAAACAACAATTTTTGGGCACTTTTATTGCAAATTTCAGGTATTTATAAGTGTTTGTGGTATAAAATATAATCCACAGACATAAATGAACATCCAAACTACATATTTTATTACGTTTTGGAGCCTTTTTTGCTTTTAAAATGACATCTTTAAAATGAGTCAACAAAAACATGATATTAAACTTGGTGTTATTTCACCTTCTTTGAATATAACATGCTTTGCACAGTTGTGCCTCCTGAGATCAAGAACTCATTTCACTTATGATGCGCACCTGGGATCATATTGCCGGATAATCCCAATTTAAGGCAATTCTTTGGGATGTGTTAAAATCATGCTAGCAATTGAAACATATGGCTGGATTGAAGTAGCATGCCAAGTAGGAAGGAAGATGTTCCTGATAACCGGTTATTTGCCAGAATTGAATTGATGGTTATTTTCTTTGAATAAAATTGATGACACATTTTTCATTATCAAAATAAGGGGATCAATTTGCCATCATCTTGGTGTTATCCTGTCTTTAGAGGACTCATTGTATTTAACCATTTTTAAAAGTGCTTCATCTGCACCCTTTGAATAAGAAATCGTCATTTGATCTAGCTTTACCCATTCAGGATATGTCAAACGAAATCCAGTTACCCAATCAAAATTGCAGTCAGAATTTTATGACTTCATAAGTAGCTGCCATTTATTTCACATTCAAACTCCCATAATATGCCATAACATTGACTATGTTGTCATCAAGATTTAGTATTAGCATCATATCTGTCATCCTCCAAACACAGGCCTCCAGAACTTATACCTCGTTCTTCCAGAAGAAGGAAGGACATTGTGGATGATGTCTGAGCCCTGCATTCGGAGGATGCATATCTGTATATTTATTTGTCCCAATCAGAGCATGGTAATTCATACTACAAGCATTTGGATATGATATGGATCTTGAGGTTATTGTTACCCATGATTTGTCTCCGCTCTCATTTATCCCATGAAACATTCAAATACAATAGTATTGCTTAAGTTTTTCAACATTGGCGACAAGATACAAAACATGACAACATGGAGATAACAAACATACAATAGATAAGTACATACTAGTACATGTAATATAAATGGTGGTAAACCCATGATCCCTGGAAAACAAACATCATTTCACTTGCAATCAAATAATAAAGTCATGATGGCTCGATAAATTATTAACAGTGTTTACTTGATACAAGAAGATCATATTTTTTTTTTATTGTAAGACAAAGTATTAAATTAGTACACTCAAGGCCAGTCATTTGTCATTGAACCCATAGTATGTATCATGTTTAAAATATCTCTCTTCTTGTACCATTTCACTTTATTTCTCTTGACAATGTTTAAAATATCTCTCTTCTTGTACCATTTCACTTTATTTCTCAGCTTTTTTTGCATTTATACAGACAATAAAATGTTTGAAATATCACAAGTTTTTGCATAATTTCTTCAATTTTATTCTTCCGAATTTAGTGTTATAATTACTGCACATGAGTACAGGGTGTTTTTACATCCAGAGGAGCAACTTGTACTAATAGTGTACTTAACCAGCCAAAGATGTTAATTAATTAAGACGATAAATGTCTAGATCACACTACCTTTGGAGGAAGAACTTTTTCAAATATATCTACATTTTTGCTCATAATCGCATCATTGCTAGACTGTTTCAACAATTACCAAATATTTATTCTAAATAATCTTGAGAATTTAAAAATTCACTTTAAAGATTTTGGTGTAAAGTGACTATTTTATCATCACGAATCATTAGAAAATATTTGATTACAAAAAGATAATAATTTCTAACTTTGGCTACTATCTTAGGATATGACTCCAATATAGTAAAATCAGTTTAAAAAGGTTCAATCTGCATTTTTCTAAAACATGTTCTCAAATCAGGCCCGTAGCCAGGGGGGGGGGGGGGGGGGGGGTTCGAGGGGAAAGTCCCAACTTAACATGGAAATGACACATCAGCAAATCTTGGAAACTTAGGTTGCAAATTATCAAATATCGTTATTTATTCCATTGAAAATATCAGTAAATTTATTAATCTTTTGAGGGGTTTAGGTATTGAACTAATGACAATTAGCCTTGTACCTTTATGGAACACATGTATGGGTTAACACAATAGACTAAAATACATATCCGGCTACAGGTATAAATAAAATACCTTTGAACTTGTTTATTACACTTTCTTTACAGACACTTAAGCAAATAGTACTCCATATTATTAGATAATTACTTACTATGTTTTTGTCTGCTTTGTAGTTAAAAGCTAATAAATAGATAACTTTGAAGCACCTTTTAAAGGACATACTTGCATATTTCAAATGAGCACTTTTCAGAGAAGTGCCTTTTATACTTCTAGAGTATACTACTGCAGAAGCACCAAATTGCATTTTTATAATGTCACCACCACCACCACAAGTGGTGACATATTGTTAAAGTCTCAAACATTATTGCAGCCAGTGGTTTGTGTTTGTTTTTTGGTGGTGGACATCTGTAACAAATGGCAGGGGGTAATATTTTGCATGTGAAAGCCCTATGAGCATCAAACAAAAACACTTTTTGAGAAGAATCTTTCTACAACTTCATTTCACATATGGCGAAAACTCCAGCGATTTCTAAAGCTCTGCTGAACAAATGCATAAAAAGCTGTTTACAGAACATTAAAATATCACTTTGACCTCGTATAGTCTGTAAATCAGCTGATAGATTGAGAACCTATTACACAGACTTAATGCTGGCACCTAAGGACAACATTTCTTGAGCACCTTAACATTTTCAACAAATATTTCTAAACTACATTTTCACTACCATTCAAATGAGTGAAGAAAGTATTTTTTTGATGGCACATTTCTGAAGCACTTTTTCATAGTTCATGAAAAACGTTTTCATAAATTATATTAAGAAATCTGCTGACAGTTCAAGATATCTGTTGCACAGCTGTATAACAAGTTGTTTACGGAACAATGAAATATCACTTTGGCCTTGAACCTGCCGATTATTGTATCGATCAAGAGTCGATGTATATTCTGGTGATAATAACACGATTTAATGATAGAGTACTTATATAATAGTCCAGCCAACACTCACAATAACATTATGAATGATTCACGAGAAAAACAAAAATCAAAACGTGACTCGGCAGGTTGGAGTTATTACACTATTTGATACTTGGGGAAGGGCATTTGGGGTTAATCCTACAGTGGCAAATGGAGTTAATAGCTTCCCTGTAAACAATTTGATTAGCATAGGAAATGAATTTGATAAACTGTTACTGTTTTAGGTGCTGTTTTTCAGTTTGTTTTTTATCTGTAGAATACCATTTTTCCCAGTCTATTTATCTTATATATTTATTGCAGTATTCTCAACCATCCGTGCAACATCATCCTCCTAAGCAGGTATCCAGAATCCGTACCTCCTTCTTCCCCCTGCTATAACCAATTTGGAAGCACCCGATTAAACTGAATCACGTGATCTAATTATGCGCAATGACTTATACATGATTTCTGTTGCAGTGTTGCGACAGCCAATCAGATTGCGAGTTCTTAATCTGGGAAATGCTAACTGCTTATCGCAGGGGGTAAAAAGAAAGAATATATTCTGGATTTTGAAGCCCTGTGATGGGAGGATGGTGCAACATGCGAAAGCATTATTACGTCAAAAAACAACAAATATAATATCATTTATGACCTTTTTAGCTCATGTGATAAGGGTATCTCAAGCACCTATTGAATTGCGATCTTGTCTCTCCATCTGTCAACAATTTTTGGACAAATGATAACTGGCTGTCGCTTTTGTCTGAATGAATGCTCATTACATATCCATTCTTTGGCAATTGACAAAATATTGCCATTAATGTTTTTTCAACTTTATTCATTTTTGTAAAACTTTGTTAAATTATTATTTGTGTACAATTTGTGAACAAATAGAATAATGGCGGATCCACCAAATTGTTAAAGTCCGCCAAATTAAGTAGCCATCAAAACAGCAAATCCGCCAAAATAAGTAGCGCCCTATGTCCCAACTCTTAAGTTTGCTTCATTTGGAGAAATCATTTTTTGCCTAACTTATTGACAAATAGCATGCTTCAATGAATGGAAAACTTACATACAAAACCTTAAATTTTATACTTTCATTTTATTCTATATTTCCAGGTGTTAAAATGTTCAGGTCGCATAATAACTACAGAGGTAGAGGGAGCCAATAGTGAATCTTCAACGGTACGGAGCCTCGTTCTGACTTGCGAGCCTATCCCTCATCCTGCCAACATAGAAATGCCGCTGGACACACAAACGTTCCTCAGTCGGCACAGCATGGACATGAAATACACATATTGTGATGAGAGGTGGGTGCCTTTAAGATTATATATTAAAAACACATCCCTTTAATAATGTGATGGCACAGAGTGTGAATAGTGAATCATTATTATGTCACCACCAAAAGTGGTGACATATTGTTATGGTCTCCGTTTTTTTATGTCACCACCAAAAGTGGTGACATATTGTTATGGTCTCCGTTTTTTTTCGACGGCGTCCGGCGGTTGGTGGTTGGTGGTTGGCGTCCGGCGGTTGGCGTCTGTAACAATTTCTTACAACTTCCTATAACTTAACAAATACTGTTTAGACTGACTTCAATTTTTTTCTAAATCATCTACATGTTCTCAGAAGTTCAAATCTGACTTTAGATTTGACATTTGACCTTCAATGACCTTCTCAAGGTCAAAAAGGTCTTTTTTCAACTTGCTTCACATTGACTAAATTTTTTTTCAAAATCATCTACATGTTCTCAGAAATTCAAATCTGACTGTAGATTTGACATTTGACCTTCAAATCTGACTTTAGATTTGACATTTGACCTTCAATGACCTTCTCAAGGTCAAAAAAGGTAAAAAAGGTCTGTTTTCAACTTGCTTCGAATTGACTAAATTTTTTTTTCAAAATCATCTACGTGTTCTCAGAAATTCAAATCTGACTTAAGATTTGACATTTGACCTTCAATGACCTTGTCAAGGTCAAAAAAGGTCAAAAAGGTCTGTTTTCAACTTGCTTCAAATTGACTAAAAAAAAAATTTTCAAAATCATCTATGTGTTCTCAGAAATTCAAATCTGACTTTAGATTTGACTTAAGATTTAACATTTGACCTTCAATGACCTTCTCAAAGTCAAAAAAGGTCAAAAAGGTCTTTTTTCAACTTGCTTCAATTTGACTAAATTTTTTTTTCAAAATCATCTACATGTTCTCAGAAATTCAAATTTGACTTTAGATTTGACATTTGACCTTCAGTGACCTTCTCAAGGTCAAAAAAGGTCAAAAAGGTCTGTTTTCAACTTGCTTCAAATTGACTAAATTTTTTTTTCAAAATCATCTACGTGTTCTCAGAAATTCAAATCTGACTTAAGATTTGACATTTGACCTTCAATGACCTTCTCAAGGTCAAAAAAGGTCAAAAAGGTCTGTTTTCAACTTGCTTCAAATTGACTAAAAAAAATTTTCAAAATCATCTAAATCTGACTTTAGATTTGACTTAAGATTTGACATTTGACCTTCAATGACCTTCTCAAAGTCAAAAAAGGTCAAAACGGTCTTTTTTCAACTTGCTTCAAATTGACTAAATTTTTTTTTCAAAATCATCTACATGTTCTCAGAAATTCAAATCTGACTTTAGATTTGACATTTGACCTTCAATGACCTTCTCAATGTCAAAAAAGGTCAAAAAGGTATTTTTTCATCTTGCTTCAAATTTACTAAATTTTTTTTCAAAATCATCTTCATGTTCTCAGAAATTCAAATATGACTTTAGATTTGACATTTGACCTTCAATGACCTTCTCAAGGTCAAAAAAGGTCAAAAAGGTCTTTTTTCAACTTGCTTCAAATTGACTAATTTTTTTTTTCAAAATCATCAACATGTTCTCAGAAATTCAAATCTGACTTTAGATTTGACATTTGACCTTTAATGACCTTCTCAAGGTCAAAAAAGGTCAAAAAGGTCTGTTTTCAACTTGCTTCAAATTGACTAAAAAAAATTTCAAAATCATCTATGTGTTCTCAGAAATTCAAATCTGACTTTAGATTTGACTTAAGATTTGACATTTGACCTTCAATGACCTTCTCAAAGTCAAAAAAGGTCATAAAGGTCTTTTTTAAACTTGCTTCAAATTGACTAAATTTTTTTTTCAAAATCATCTACATGTTCTCAGAAATTCAAATCTGACTTTAGATTTGACATTTGACCTTCAATGACCTTCTCAATGTCAAAAAAGGTCAAAAGGGTATTTTTTCATCTTGCTTCAAATTGACTAAATTTTTTTTCAAAATCATCTACATGTTCTCAGAAATTCAAATATGACTTTAGATTTGACTTTAGATTTGACATTTGACCTTCAATGACCTTCTCAAGGTCTAAAAAGGTCAAAAAGGTCTTTTTTCAACTTGCTTCAAATTGACTAATTTTTTTTTCAAAATCATCTACATGTTCTCAGAAATTCAAATCTGACTTTAGATTTGACATTTGACCTTTAATGACCTTCTCAAGGTCAAAAAAGGTCAAAAAGGTCTGTTTTCAACTTGCTTCAAATTGACCAAATTTTTTTTTCAAAATTATCTACATCTTTTCAGAAGTTCAAATTTGACTTTACAAGTTCTCAGAAATTCAAATCTGACTTAATATTGTGAGCAACTAGGTGGTGACATTTTGTCATGTTAATGCCTTGTTAAAAGTTGTAATACAATACAGTTTTCCAATCAACTTTGTCGTGCTGTAACAGGAAATAATTTGCTCTCTGGTTATCACTCTTGGAAATTATACATGTTTGTGATATTAGCTAATGTTTTCTAATTCTTCCATGGCATGTTTAAGACACTAAACAGTTCAGAATATGCTCTTGCATAAAGTCAACTGTAATGTTTTAAATAGAAATTATACTGCAAAGTAGATTGCTTCACCACCTAACATGCTGAATGGATATGAAGTCTAATTTTTGAACAAAAATTAAGATGGGCCATCTTGGGGTACTGTATATCTATGTCAATAATCTGCAACAAAAAGCCTTGTAGAAACAATTCTGAAAATTAGGAATGTAAAGGGGACAGACTGTTTTGTTATCAAGGACATAAGATGGATAGGAAAAATTAAACAACATTTTTAAATATTTTTGCATGTGTCTGTGTTAACAACCATGAGTAGTAATTATCCCTGAACCCGTAGAATCATTTTGCACTCAAAACCCCATGAACGCATAGATCACGAGGGTAAGTATGGATACAGTAAATTATTGCTATTTTTCCCGATTCATTCTAATTTTAAAGAAGCAAATGATTGCATTTGAGTCATCACTATAAACTAAAATTACAGGTGTCTCTTTCTTGTCTTGTATAGTGACTAATATCTTTGAGAAATGCACCGTTCTATTAGTGCTCAATCATTTGCATTTAGCAGTATATTAGCCTAAAAGCCAACCATAATTTGATAGGTGATGTTCCTTGAGTTGAATATAGAAGTATATTAGTGTAGATATTAACATGGCAATAATGAGTTCTAGTAATGCAAGTTCATCAAGGGACAAGGTTAATGGAATGATATATCCCATATCTACTGAGGTTCTAGGTGCATAACTTGTGAGAATAGTACAATAACGTCATTTCAAAGGGCAATATAATGAATATATATTTCACTATATTGCCCGCAGAAATGACGTTATTAGTATTATTACAACCGTTAACGACCAGGACTGAAACAGCAAGAAAATCTTACGCACTGAACGATATCTAATTTCCCGGGGAAAATTGTCGGTCGTTAAATGCATTCTCGACCGGTCGTTAATGCATTTTTGACCACCACTATGACGGCACATATTGCTCAGGTCGATATAGTAAAATGAATGCCTTCTAAACTAGCACTAAAACCCCTAGAACTGGCCCGGTAAGGTGGTAATAATATATCATGTATCTAGTTAGTGGGATGGATATTTGATTTTTTCTATCTATCTCACTATCTCTGAGGTCTGGGACATGCAGCTGACAATCATGTTCTGCTTTAAAAAATTTAAAAATGGATTGTTTTATATTATAATATATAGTATATTTATATACCATAATACTTGAAAACGTTCATAAAAATTAGTGAAAAAAAACATATCTAATGTTTTCAGATTGATATTAAAAAATAATTTTTGTGATACCCTGTATCCAAAACCTCAGAGTACAGAGGGGTACATAAGAGTACTTTAAGACCCCACAAATGTGATTAATATTGCATTTGATAATGAGTGAAAATGTCATATGTTTTTGTTGTTGTTAATGTACATGTATATCAATCATTGAAAGGACAATATATTTTGAAAACAATTTATGAAATGTTCAATTATTGGAGGAGTGGGTGAAATTTGAAATGTAATTATTAATCACATGTATGGTTAGGTACAACAATGAAATATTGCTACCCCACACAGCAGTTAAATGATCAATTTGTCTCCTCTATGTGCATCTGTTTGTCTGACTGCCATCAACAGTTGCACATTTGGGCACCTCTGTTTGTTTGATTCTTGTTACAGTTATGCATTATTTAAGATCAATATCAGCATGTGGATATTTTCAACAAGCTCAAACTTCCCACTGCCAGTTTTGTTACAGTCTTGCGTCAATCCTTTGTGACCCCCTCCCCTGTATATCTCACCTCTTCTACAAGACTAAGGGAAGTAGAGAAGGCCCCGGAGTCTTGGCGCAAGACTTGTTTTATTCTTGTTCATTTTAAATGAGTGCTTGTTCTCATTGTAGGATCCACAGGAAATATTATTATCCTTTCGAATACTTACCAAAGCGTTAGATAAATCAGAATGGCTTGTTCTTATTGATTTGTTAACAAGGAGAAGTAGATTAGGGAGGAGGAAGGGTCCAGGGTCTCAATATAAGACTTGTTTTATTTCTGAAAATTTTAAGTTTCTGCTTGTTGTTATTTCTTGATCTGGCAGAGAAATTCCTGTATACTTCACTGTACATACCAGTGATATCTAGAAGTGTTGTTTTAAAACCTGGCAAAAATTCAAAATTCTTGTTATATTTTCTCAGGATCCTTGTTACTACTTATTGATGTCATAAATATGTTGTAAAGTTCATCATGCCCAGTGAACAACACTGAGCAGATAAGAAAATATACTGGCATTTGCACTTTGCATTTTAATTTTGCAATTTCTCAAACATATAATAGGGATTTCATTAGAATTTTACACAGGCAAGAGAGATGAAAACAGCATTAAAAATAATGGAATTTATGATTTTGACTTGAAAACAGTTGCAAAATACCTCAAAACAACAGGAGATTTTTGTAAAAAACTGAAAAAATGATTCCTGCTGCTTTTGAAATCCCTGAAATGAAACAACCTTACCTAACCACATCACCCAAATATTCTAACTATTAAAATGTGAACTTGACGAAAAAATTTCCTAGAAATTTTAATATATTGATCATCACTAGATAAAGATCAAGATAAAAAAGAACTGTTCAGTTAAACCTGTCTTAATGAACACCTCTTTCTAGTGAACACCTGTGTCTAGTAAACACCTTTGTCTAGTGAACACCGCTTTTAAGCACATACTCCACTGACTTCAGTATAAAATTGTCTCTCTGTAGTGAACACCTGCCTACAGTGAACACATTTTGTGGCTCCATAAGTGTTCACTGTATACAGGTTTTACATGTCTAATGCCAAGCAAGCTAACTCCATAAAATCTCGAACATAATAAAATTTTATTTTCCACGCTCTAATTTTCATGGATCAAATACTTTATCATGTGAACAGATATACAATATATATAAAATAGAGATAATATCAATTAAGATTTCTGAAGCAACAATTTTTCATTCATGGGAGTTTTAATCGAGTGCAAAAAGTGAAACGTGTGGTCACAAAAAGTGTTGTTAATAATCTTGGTTTATTCATTTAATATAACTTTTGAGGCATTATAGAACTCAATGATCATAATTATTGTTGTGGTTTAAACACTGTTCTAGCATTTATTTTATTGACTAATAATCAGAATAGACTAGAACTAGGAATTCAGCATCTCAAAATCGTCCACCATACAAGTCTTACAGGTAATTGAGCTTCAAACTTGATTAGCAAATACGTGTTATTTCTGGTTAAGATCATTATTAGATCTACAAATAATGTAGAATGAATGGTAAGGCATCGCTTAAGTCTTGCAACATTACAATAAATTAGATTAGGAGAATAGTTTATTTGTTCAGGGTTAGATTTCACTAAATGAAAAAACACATCAGATATTCACAAAATCTATCCAAAATTCTGGTTTTTGTCTCAGGAAATTGTAATTAAGTCCAGTGAAGTACCTAATTTATACTATAATAACATGTTTTCCCTGGGAAATAAATATTCAAAAATTCCCATATCAGAACTGTATCAGCCAAAATCCTGTATCAGATCTGTATTAGAACTAATCTCGTGATTCCTCTAGATTTTTACATTTTTCATTCTGTTTTAAAACTTGTTTATAAATATGTTATGTCATAAATCAAATTATTATATCATTGCTAGAAATTGTGTGATTTGATTGGTCGAGTCAGTACCATGTGATCAAAAATACCATAACGTATTTCACAGCTCCCTCAATTTTAGGATAATAAAAGACGTATTGCCCGGCGTATTGCCCGCCCGGGAATTCTGACAACTACACTGGACGAAAATAAAGTGTACCATTCAATGATACTTGTACGTAATTATGTTCACTTATGGATTAATGATATATTAATTGATTAAAATAAATGATCATAGGGAATGTCTAGCAATGATATAATAAAACAAATATTTCATTCTATGTTCGGGCAATACCTGTTGCACTTTCAATGATTTTTGCATCATGTATTTCCCTCGCCCTACGGGCTGCGGGCAATACATACCGCAAAAATCATTGAAAGATGAACAGGTATTGCCCTCCATAGAATGAAATATTTGCTTATTGTATGATTTTATGTTACCACCGGAAAATATCATATTAACACTTGGGCTGTTGCCCTTGGTCAATATGGTATTTTCTTTGGCCAACATCATATTTTTCCTCAGAAAAAATTCATATTGGGACCATTCCTCCCATTAAATAACCTCCATTTATTTTCCATTTCTGTGAATAATAAAGCTTTTATATATCCAATGCCACCTTTGAGATGCAAAGGAGTTTAAGTTGTATTTATCGTTATTTATTGTGCTCCATTGGAAGAAAAAAGTATGTACAGTGAAACATGTAAAGTAGAACACCTCTATAAGTAAAACACCTCTCTTAGTGGAACACTTTTCACAGTCCAAAGACCAACTGGCTTAATGTTAAATGAACCTCTGTAAGTAGAACACCTCCCAAGTGGAAAACAATCTAGAGGTACAAAAGGTGTTCTACTTAGACAGGCTTCCTGTACCTCTGTAAGTAGAACACCTCCCAAGTGGAAAACAATCTAGAAGTACCAAAAGTGTTCTACTTAGACAGGCTTCCTGTACCTCTGTAAGTAGAACACCTCCCAAGTGGAAAACAATCTAGAAGTACCAAAAGTGTTCTACTTAGACAGGCTTCCTGTACCTCTGTAAGTAGAACACCTCCCAAGTGGAAAACAATCTAGAAGTACCAAAAGTGTTCTACTTAGACAGGCTTCCTGTACCTCTGTAAGTAGAACACCTCCCAAGTGGAAAACAATCTAGAAGTACCAAAAGTGTTCTACTTAGACAGGCTTCCTGTACCTCTGTAAGTAGAACACCTCCCAAGTGGAAAACAATCTAGAGGTACCAAAGGTGTTCTACTTAGACAGGCGTTCCTGTAGTTCTATTTACACTTAGACTATCCAGGCCTTGCTGACATCACGAGCAATGAGCTCATGTTAGAAGCTGGGCCTTGATAGATATGATAAAATTGAAATATAAAAATGAATTAAATGTCAGAGGTAACTTGCTCGCGATATACGGGGCCTGGATAGTTACCATGTATTTAGGCACTTTCTTAAGGAACACACTAGATGTGGTAATATTGTTGTTGCATCATATGGTTTCAGCAACAACAAAAAGTTGTACTGTACTTGCACTCTTATATTTATCATGAGATGTTCCTATATACTAACCATGACATACAATATATATTAGGTTAATATTGTCAGCATAACCTACCTACGCATATATCACAAGCATGATAGCTACAGCTCCATTTCAAATTAACTACAGTTAAAAGAGTGTGGTGTGCCTACAATAACATATTAATATAGAATTTATGGAGTCGAGAATAAATAGAGATTATCTGCTAGGAGGGATTGAATATGGGTTTTATTCTGAGGGACAGAACAATATTTCTGGAGGCCCTCCTGGTAACAACCACCTTTTAATGTATTAAATCAGTAACAAAGAGACTAGCTTTGTTTCAAATCAGTTATACGTATATAGGTATATGCTCCATTAATGGCAGTAAAATACATTATTTAAGCAAGTGAAACAAACCCTCTTTTTGTAATTGTAATTATTGTTTAGCAAACTGATTCAGTGTGTTTGTAATCTGCATGTATTTAATGTCAATTTTATCACTATTTTAATAACTTGATATGAAGTATGTTTTTTCCCCTTTACTCATAGGAGTACTTGATGTTCATTAATAGTGAAATATAACCTTGAACAGAGCTATGAGAATTGATATCTTAAGGCAGTTATATGCTGGTAAAAGATGGCTTCATGTTATAGCATAGGGGCAATGACTGATGAGTGTTCAGCTTTAGACTGTAAAAGATGGCTTCATGTTATAGCATAGGGGCAATAGATCATTTTTTATCAAAATGCTAGGTGTACCATTTATCTGTTCATCCAGATGCAAGAGCAGACCAGTGCCAAGATCTGATCAGGTTTTGGGCACTTTGGGTAAATTACTAATTGTTGGCCATTTTGGATGTAAAAAAAGTGTGATACTTATCTCTATGTGTCTTGTGGTGACATATTATTATTGTCTCCAACTTTTTTTCTGGATGTTGTTCAGTGGTTGGTGTTTGGTTGTTGGTGTTTTGGCAGTCGGAAGTGACATTTGCATGTTAATGCCCTGTTCACAGTTGTTTGAATGTGAATGTATTTTAACGATTTGTCCATACAATTGTTTGAATGTGAATGTATTTTAACAATTTGCCCATACAGTTGTTTGTATGTGTTTCAGGGTTGAGGAACTGTTGGGTTACGAAGAGGCTGACCTATTAGGCAAATCAGTATACAGCTACCACCATGCCTCCGATCACAGTGATCTCGTCAAGTCATTCAAGAACTGTAAGTTACTTATCCCTCTTGTTGTATGTAACATAGTACAGTAAAACCTGTCTTAGTGAACACCTTTCTCTATTGAACACCTACCTACAGTGAACACTTTTTGTGTATCCATGGATGTTCAATATATGAGGGTTTTACTGTGTTGTGCCAGTGTAAGATAATGGGCCCAATATTTAATGATACTATCAGCCTCATTAAGTTTATTTTATGATTTGCGCATTTAGAAAGTGCAGTATTGATAATAACCAAATAAAGATACATATTTGTTAAATGAAATGATATACTGTTATAAGTACATCATATCCGTGTAATATTATTCAAGTGTTGTTTAGTATGGACATTTATGAAAATAGAACTACAGTTAAACATACGCTTATAGAATAGAGGTTTTGTATTTTAGTGATACATTTCAAAAAAAATCTGCAAGGGTCATACCTACAATCAAACCCATCCCTTGCAGCACACTTTTTATTGTATTTCAGCACACTTTTTATTGTATTTCAGCATACTTTTTATTGTATTTTGATGTTACCACCAATTTTTATAGTTTCCAAATTTTTGATGACGATGGCAGTGGTGTTCAGCAGTTGGTGTCTGCATCTGTAACAAATGGCAGGTTGTGACATTTTGACTGTTAATGCCTTGTCTATAATATGTTTTATTTTCCTTTAGTGTTCTCCAAAGGCCAGACAATGACAGGAAGGTACAGATTTCTGGCAAAAGATGGCGGCTATGCTTGGGTGATAACACAAGGAACAGTCATCCAAAATAACAGGTCCCCAAAGCCGCAATGTGTTGTTTGCGTTAACTATGTCATAAGGTAAGATAAGTTTGATGATTTTAGGAAATGGCCACCAATCCTACTCTCATCCGGGATCACAAACAGACATAAATATATATTTTGATTTATTGTGTCATATTATCTTTATCTAACCTCTCAATTGCTTATACATGTATTACTCATCAGCAATACTGTCACACTGGCTAAAGGCAATGCAATCAAACAAAATGTTGCAAAATAAACTGAAATTCATAGTAAAAGAGTTTTTTAAATATGACTTCAGACACATGATTAATTCATTAACATGAAATGTTGAAATTTAGAGTAAAAGGCTTTTATGTATGACTTCAAATGCATGCATAAATTCTATAACACCAAAATCCCATCCAGCAAATGAGACATTAATGTAAAACCAGTCAGAATAATATTCTCTCTTTGAATTAAGAAAGCAAGAATGATGATCCCGATTTTAAGTTCCATATTTGAAATTTTATTTAAATATTCATATGTGGTGTTTTTGTTTTGTTTTTTCAGCTTTTTATAGCCCATTTATTTCATTTACATTATACACAATATACATAATATTATATTAAAGTAGAAAAACCCGTGCCGGAAAAAAAGAAAATAATATGTGGTCACGTGGTGTTGATGATCAAACTAAAACCTTTTAACATTTAACTAACTTACTTTAACTAAAACCAATATGATCAAGTTCTGATTTGGTTGGGTCTATTCAGTGTGAAAATGTGCACTAGTGAACCCCAAACCCAAGCCCAAAGTACAGAAATATGAATCCAGGTGATAAAAATCTCATGGATAAACACTAACTATTTTTTATCAATTCAAAGTTCATATTTTGATACCTAATATAAGTTTATAGACTTGTTATGCGATAGCTTTTTCAATATTCACTGGGGGGCTAGTATCTAGATGTGATAAATGCAAGTTAATTGTTATTTGAAGCAGTGGTTGAAATGGTATGAATTATCATTTTGGTAAATAAATCCTTCTTAAGTTACCATCCCTTTTGAATGCCATAGTTAATAACTGTGTAGTTTTGAACAAAGATTCAAGTTATAAGACTTGAGGTATAATTTATTTTATGTATTGACTACAGTTGACTAAAAGTTAAAATGAGGTTTTAAAGCAAGCACAAATGAAAAAAAACATCATAAATATAGTACCAAACACTCACTTATTTTAAAAAGAAATAAGGATATAGTTCCTCTAAAAGTTCAGAAAATACTCGAGAAGTTCACAATGACATAACAACATCTTGAACGGTTGATATGTATTGACAAATCTAGAAAGTTGTTAAGCAGTCTCTTAATGAACCCCTAGAATCAATTGATATTAAATGATTCATTTTCTCTGATCATGTTTTAATTCTTGCTAGAATCTGATTGAAGTATCTTATTTTCTAGTATTTCTGTATGTACATTGTACACAAGAACAGTTGGACTTCTTCAGACATTTTAAGCCCTTTCACTCATCTACTTCAGATATGTGTTCAGAACAAGACTCAGCATTTTTTCTTTGAAGTTTCAGCCTTGATACTGCATTAAGTGGACCTTTAGATCATTTGTTATTAAAAAGATAGATGAAGTCTGGGACCTAAATGGATTGCAGAGCATTCGATTGCTCAAAGCTCAGTTTAGATACTTGTAGCACAGCAAAGTTACTTGTATAGCACACTTTGGTTACTTGTAGCATGTCCGGTTACTTGTAGCACAGCAAGGTTACTTGTATAACACACTTTGGTTACTTGTAACACAGTCTAGTAACTTGTGGCACAGTGTAGTTACCTTTAAGCACAATCTAGATACTTGTATCACAGTCTAGTTGCCTCTAGACCATAAAAACAGATAAAGCATCAACTCAGGGCAGTAGAAACAGAGGGACAAGTCACAGAAACCTATGTTCTCCATTGATGATAAATACAAACATGAGTAGTTTTTTTCTAAGGAGGAAAAGTTTGGTGACTACAGTAGTTTCCAGACATCAAAACAAGTTCCTTCTATCTAATAACAGTTCTCTCGCTTGATGTCAAAAACCTATTTGCTGAACTCGTATCATGTTTTCGATATTCCAAAAATTGATTTCCATTTAAAAGTAACCTGCAATCGGAACCGAGCTCATTACTCTAATTGAATAACTTTAGTTGCGTCAATATTACAGCACATGTCGATGATGGTCGCTGATAGGTCACGCTGACTTTTGTTGGATCATTGAGCCCACAAAATTATATTGAAATGTCAGTGATGTAGGGGGTTACAGAAAGGGCACAGTACCAGATAACCCACCAGCGCTAATCCTTAATGCAAAAAATATTGAAAGATGTTTGTCAGCTGTTTATTAAATTCCAAACCTCAAGTGGCTTTTAACCACTGAATGGTAGTTTGAATGGATGGATATTGTAGACTTTATTTATCTATTTCTATAAGTTGTTTACTGTCTTAATGTACTGTTGATGAAGTTGGCATAATCTATAACTGCTATTCTTATTTGTTTCAATCATGAAATTAATTATTAATCATTGCAAAACTTGGCTTAGCTTTAATATAACAAAAGTGGAAATAGTGCAGTGATGGATGCTTTTAAAGGTGTAATGTTTCTTTTATGTTTCTCTTTTGTATCAGAAATAATAGAGAAAGACTTGTTATTGAATTGTTGTTCAAATAATTTTTCCTATTATGTGTCATTGACATGTATTGTTTCTTCAATCCATTGGTATGTCTTTTCCAAACAACTAACAAAATAAACAATCAAGCAAGGGAGCAAACAAACAACTTCAGATAAGGGAAGCTTCCTGGGGGTGCTTTTGTTGACACACATTTATATGCAAACATAAGAACAACTGACATGCGTTTCTAACATGAAAACAAGAACCAGACATTTTTGCAAATAATGTGACTGTAACCTTTTGTTCATTTGTTATCTGGTTAACGTGACATTATTTGGAACACAGAGGTCAAATATGTAATTAGATGAATAGTTTTTAAGTCCCAAATGACAAAATAACACCCAATTATTTCTGAATTATATATTGAGTCTAAATGAGAAAATGTTCATTATACCCCTGATCTTATTGCATTTCTGCGAAAAGATATAGGATTTTGTTTGGTTAATAGATTCTACAATGACATATTGATCGAGTTAAGGTCCTTCACATTGTTTACTACCTTCATGAGCCGCAATAACAGTTCATAAGAAGCCACCTATTTGTAAATGTCACACCTTATATTGAAACTACCATTTAAATGCTCCCTGTTTGATTATTGCTTTGGTCGCTTCAAATGAGTTTTTTATTGAGTTAGCTTCAGAGGTGAAATTATAGGTTTTTTAAGTATTTTAAGGGTCTGGTTTAGGAAGTGTTATCCTTGTGTGTTTTCAAAATCATAGACATGTTCCGAGGGGGTCTCTTTTGTGCAAAACAACTTGGTATCCTGTTGTTATTGAAGAGGAATTAAGCTTTACAGACAATGCAGTCGATTCATTCAAGAAAATTCCATACCAGAGGCTGATTTATGGCATTGTAATATGTTTTGATATATTAGGATATTTTTCTTAAAATTTATTTTGACATGGAATGTTTTTGAATTAATATTGATTATAACTAAAGTGATGAATATTCATGATATTCCATGATAAGATTAGAAAATGTAAATTAGAATACCATTTTTCTACAGTTGATACTTTAAAACATAACATTTTATGGTGTCAAACAAAAGATATTGTTTATAATTTTCAATTGCTTGAAAAAGATTTATAGAATAAAACGAAATGTTGCAAAACTAAATCATTTTGTCACTAAATATAAACGGTTAAAAACATTAAACTTAAAAGGATAAGACTATTTGTGATATACCGCATACCGAATCTGTTTCTTTTCTTGCAAGCTGGATAGTTTACATTGATGTTATTTTCCCAAAAAATAGCCACCTGTTCGAAATTAAATACAACATGTACTTCCTTATTGTGGCACTGTGTTACATCATTAGGTACTCTCTGATCCAATAAGAAACATGCCTGAAAATTAGACTGGCGAAGTCAAGGGCCACTTTGATAGATAGATCACCATCAGCGATCTTCGGTAAATTATTTCATAGAATTCAGGATGAGGATGTGAGTGCATTAGCGAGTTAGAGAAGGCTTCATTGGTTGTTGACGTCAGGAACATACTAGAGTACTGCGATAAATCAATGAATCTGATTAATATGTCAAAGACGTCCAAGTTGTGTTTCATCTCATTCTATTCGGGAAAAACATGCCTGAAGTGTTTTCTTACATTTCTATTATGTAACGAGAACTTCATGTCTTTACCATTCATTTCATTTTCTGTATTAAGCCACGGTTTTGAAAACAAGAGGATTGGTATCTTATGACATCCACTTCATTTTCCAGTATATTATTTTAAGTATAGTATGCCTGATTGTTATGTGGGCTGAGCTGTCTCTGTAATTTGATTGAGATTAACCGGGAGAGGAAATCAATTACAGATTACTGAAATCACAGACTTGGAAGTCCATGCTGAAATGCATGTTTTATCAACTTGAAATAGAATAAAAGTATGAAAAATATCAAAACATTCGGTTTTACCGTTTTCAGAGTTTTACTGTCAACAGTTGTGGAGAAACAAAGTTGGTTTCCTTTGGGGAGGGGGTAAATTATGATTTCATAAGAGATTTTTTCGATTCAAGTGAAAGGCAAATCAACATTTTTAAATTTTATTTTCTGAAGGGAAGGAGTTTTAAAAGCCATAAAAGGCATGGGGGTCTATAAATAAACATTTATATTTATAACTGATGTTTTAGGGAGATAAGGGCAGCGTATCAGGGGGAGATAAGTCAAGGCCTTCACTCAGAGGTGAAGATATGCACCCAACTTCTCTTCCTGGTTTTGAAAGGATTGGTTTTACTCAACATCTTCAAGGCTACATAATAGACATCCCCACACACAAAACAAAATAAACATCTATTTTTGCCCATTATAAGAATACCACCAAGGCAGTTCTATTATTGGCATGAAGTTGACAATAATTATTGAATTAAATGTTATTCACCATGATCATATATTTTTCAATAACTATTTGAACATTCATCATTTTTGAGGAGACTTAAAGGGACAAAGTGCTGAAATGAAGTCTCACTTTTGATCTTCATAGTGTTTCCAAAGGATAAATAAGTACCTGATCTTTCATTTGACACCAAAAATAGCTCAAACAAACCACATCAGACTTGACACTAGATCATGAAAAAATATTTTTGATCTATCAATTTATATGTGTCAAGTTTTTAGCAATGCCATAGAAAGATGGCATTGTTGTTTGCATTGATTATCCATTCATTTTTGATAGGATTTTCAAGCATACGCCATCTTTTAATCCAAGAGTTATTTAAAACATACATTTTGTGAAAAGTGGTAATTCACTTTTTTCAATCTCTGAACTTCAAATGCCGTTTTCTATGCGAATAATTTTTTTTTCACTTCAGTATTATCCCAAATTAAAGTTTTTATCATATTTGATTGACTGTGTGAGTGACATGTCTCAAATAATATTTTGTCCTTTTTCCTTCAAAAATAGGCGCATTGCCTGTTTAACTTGGAAATACATCTAGTAATTTCAACCTCTATATTTTTAAACAATATTATGATAATAATGGTAATAATACCACTATACATTTTGTGATTTGAATCACATGTACAGTGTACAAATAAATTTCATCAAGAATTTTTGAAAAAGATTTCCAGAATTTATCATTGTGTTAAGACACCAGGTAAAGATAACTCATGGAGGCTCTTGATTAACGTTATTTTTGATTTGAAAACTTGATAAATCATTTCATAAGCCTTAGTTTCAAAGCCACCACCTGCACTATCTGCCACAGGTGAATTTTATCACAGAAAGAATCCTAAAATAAAGCTAGAAAAACAACTATGCGGATCTATTTACTCCAGGTGAACACAATCATTATGTACCCCAAACTTATATAACATCTGAAAAATCCCGGAAAGCAGTATCCAATTCCAATTTTTGAAAGCAGCTTTGTATGCAGGTGTTATAGCTACATGGATTATGTAGCAACCTAGATTTTGACACATTTAATTTGATTCGAAAGTTAATTAAAACATATTACCATTAATGTAACTCAACTGTCTTATTTCTTGTCATTCCAGTGGGGTAGAGGAAAATGGAGCCATATTCTCCCAATGTCAGAAGCGAGAGAAGGTCAAGGTCACTAGAAAACTACCAGCGCTGCCACCTAGAATGCATCTCCAAGCAGAGATGGAGACTGTCCTTGGCAGCAGTGATCCAGAGTACTTGGATCGCCTTGCACCTGCTGCAGGAGGAGTGTGCGTACCCCTGGGATTCCCTGGAGCAGGTATTATTATAAAGGAAATTGTTTGGAATTCCAAAAATGTACTTGGTCAAATGTTGTTCAAAATTTGTTTACCGTACAGTTTTGCACTGTCATAGTTCATACTTATTAATTCTGCTCTCAAAACCTGAATCTGCCAAAAATAATATTTGAATATAATCAACATTGAATGTGACATTCTTCCTGCTTAAGATTTGATCTCAGGACATCCTGTTCCGTAACTTCTCAATCAGTCATGTGCAAGAGTTGAACCACTATATTAGTATGACCCTCTTGTTTTAGGTGTGAACTTGTATGATGACATCTTGTTCCCAAGCCTACAAGATCACTCTTACGAAAAGCCCTTGAATGTAAAAGTTGAACCCACACAGAAGCCCCAAGATGCTGATTATCGCTTCCCAACAGCGATAAGTAGCCCTAGCGAGACCAACCAATCATCTTTGAGTTCTCCACAGGTATGTCTCATACTTATTTATATTCATGACTTCCTGAAAAAACTGTATGCGCCTGTAAAAAAGCTTTAATTCGGGCAAGCTTGAGTTCATTGCTACAATAACTATTTTACAAATTTATTAAATCATCATATTGCATTTATAATTATTTCATTTTTTCAATCATTACATCATATTGCATTAATAAATAGTTCATAATTTTTTCAATCATAATTCAAAATCTACTGATCTTTAAGGCTTGGTTGGTTGTGGGTTTGCATGTTTAGGTTTTTCCTATTTTAGACAAGTCTAAGCTTGTATTTGCAAATACAACTAACGCCCGTCGGCTTCCGGATTAACCTACTATTTTATGGGTAACTCATTTGAATATGAGTAGTACCTGCCACAATGCCATTAATTTCTAAATGAGTCATAAAATAGTAGGTTAATCTGGTAGCCGACAGGCATTATTTGCATTCGCGAATACAAGGTAAATCTTGCCACATACATTGCACTGTTTTCTTACTTTTCCTCCCAAAAACAATATACCAACACTTTAAAAAAAGTGTGGCAAGTCTAGACAAGTCTTGAGTCGGGCCCATTAGTTATGTATTTTGCAAATCATGCATGCCATTTATTCAGCATACAATATGTTGCAATTTGCTTTAGCTATTCTTTGACTCACATTGAATGATTTGTTTTCTCATCACTGTTTACTTTTTTTCATTGGACACATTTTAAAAGTTCTGTTTTCGTTAGAGTTTGTTGAGTTCTTTTGCATTTTATTCTCTGATTAGATTGTTTATTTTTTTTTATGTTTTAATTATCCATTTATTCCATCAATGAGTCCTGCATCTTTTTAGATAAACCACTTTCCTGACCTTGGGCTTCAGTTCTCAATAGATGGCAGTAAATTCAGTGGAGTAAAGAGACAACCAAGCTGCCATCTATATGAGTCCTCCTGCCTATTAAATTCTGCAGCAAGCTTCAGAGAATGTGGATGTATGCCCCGCTATGAACATGCTGCAATCTGTTTAAAATGTCAAAGTTGTCTTTTTTAATTGGTAAATACATTGGAAAATAGAAGGAATGGGGAGGAAAAGTTACCGTCATGAAATCAATACTAAATTGTGTAGCAGTCCTCTAAATCGGGCAGTACACAATACATGTAGTATTTTTTCAAAAAAGGGTATAGAACATGTATGACAACATGACAATTTAAGCGAGAACATTTTAGCTTTCTGCTTTATATGTTGGCAATTAAGCTGAGCTAGCCGTGCAATTTATTTTCTAGGATCCCTGGGAAGACACTTTCTTTGGTGATGTTGTACCAATCATCGACAGTCTGAACAATGGAAGGAGTCACTTGGAACCAATCATTCCACTTGAAGTAATATATGCAACTAAATTGAACCTTTAAATGAGTGGAGAGCATCTTGTTCATTTTATGAGCCTTTAATTTATAATAGACCAAATTTGACATGACTTTATAAACAGAAATATCTCTAGCTATAGAAAAATAGCGTCTTACTGTTTGTCAATGTGTCAGCTTATTTGGTCAATATACATCTTTTGAGAATATGACTATGACTGTCCACTTATTTAGTTGATTCTAATTTGTTGCATATATAACCAGCATACAGCAGATGATACTGCATCAACATGAATTTTTTGTTCATTTTTGATTGTTACATAAAAAGATCAAATGTATTAAAGCATATGTATTAGATTATCTGGAGTAGTCTTGATGTTCCATACAAACAAGATAATTACAACATTATAGATTGATGTACAGATGATGTGCTCCTACATACTTAATATTTTTCTGACCTAAGAGTCACCCCATATTTGAATTCTTGTGATATATGAGTCACCCAATGTATATTTCTGATCAATGAGTCACCCCATGTTACTATACTGATTGATGAGTTGCCCCATGCCAGATTTCTGACAGACATTCTGAATTGTCTAGGTGATGAGTCTGTCAAACTCCCCCCAGTGCAGCCCAGGAAGTGACAGCTACATTGAGATTGATATGTTGGAGAGATTGAATGCCATGGAGGCCCGCTTCAAGCCTGGAATCATGCCTGATAAAACACAAGACTCCATGGAGGTAATACCCTTTGGCTAGAGATTCACTTCATTTTCAGTCTCAAAATTTGATAACAGCCCAAATCTTATCAGAATATCTAATCAGAAAATAATGACACTGCATTTTTGACGGTAAGAACATAACATTCATTGCACATTCAAATGTTAATAAAAGGCCACGAGAGAGATATTTAAGATGATAAAGATCTTACTGGCATCAAAATGGTAATAATCAGAGTCAGGTGGTGGGGGTAAATCAGGTATGAAGGCTCATCATCTCATCTAGAAAGCCCATGTATCATGTGTAACTTTGGTTTCATATCCCTTTATCAGTGATATACATGTACATCAATTCTTACAAATTAATGGATGTATGGACAATGCTCCAGAATTCATTCATGCAAATAATAGTAGCTGTGAGATACAATTTACATGTACTGTAATACATCAACTACATAATGGATGTATGGACAATGCTATAGAATTTATTCATACAAAGATCAAGAACATACCATTCTAATATATAGATAGTGGCTGCAAGACATAGTTTACTGTAATACATCAATTCCTACTTAATGGATGTATGGACATTGCTCCAGAAATCATTCATGCCAACTTAATCTAACATATCTACAAAGTGGCTGCAAGACAAGATGTACTGTAATCTTCAGGACAATGTTATGCAGAATATTGAGCCAGAGATTTCACACGAATCAGATTCCAAGATTATAATTATGCGCATATTTATGAAAGGTCATTGTTTTGCAGGATGTTGAACTGGAGATGAGGTCTCCATATATCCCTATGTCTGGGGAAGATACCCCATTCTCAAGGGAGTCTGCCTTCCATCCAGTCTTCAACAGAGACACTGGGGATGTATCTATCTCTGTCCCGTAAGTTAATCTTAAAGGAATATTCCTTGCCAAACCATCTCTCTCCTCATATGGTAGCTATAACCATATATATGCTTGCCATGTTTAGCAAAACACGCAAAAATGTTTTGATATGGTCAAATTTGATCACTTAGAAATGTGATGCTCAATTCCAGTAAGCTGCCATCTTTTTAAATTTCACACAGGAAGTGATGTCATCGACTCTCAACTTTGCATATAGCATTAGGTGAGGAGCTATTAAGAATTACAAAACCAGCTAAATATTATTTTTCAACTTTGTATCTTATTTAATCCTTCTGAAAATCTCTTCTTTTATTCTAAGTTGACAAGCCCTGAAAATATTTTTGCACAGAAAGTAATGATCACTTGTCTAGAAGTGATTTTGTGCTACTTTCCTATACTGTTATGGGCAAGGTTATAGAAGTTGAGAGTTGATGACATCACTTCCTGCAAGAAATCTTAAAAGATGGCAGCTCACTGGAAATAAGCACTAGATTTTTAAATGATCAATATTGACCATATTAAAATATTTTCCCATGTTTTGCTAAATATGGAAACTATATATATGATCATAGCTACCATATCAAGAGAGAAAGGGTCTGGCAAGGAATATTCCTTTAAAACATTTCAATCACAGTTATAAGGTTTTTTGTACAATCATATATATTCTCATAAAAAGAAACAAAAACACAACTGCAAAAGTGGTCAGTTATTTTACAAGTTTTTTTTAAAATATATTACTAAGACTATTGAAGGTGGAAAAGTGAAAACTTATTTGCCCACTAGCAAGGTCTAAGTTAGACAGACTCATGTTAACACCCTTTAACTGAATGTAACTGAATGAACCTGAGGTACTGTACTATTTATCCAAAGTAAATGTTCAAGAAATGTTAAATTTCAGAATTCTTGGCCGTACAGAGTCGGTGTTCTCTCCTTTACCACCAGACCCGGAAACAACGTCAAAGTCACGCTCGTTCCTGACGAATATGCGACGACTTCAGAACAAACGAATGGCTTCTGAAATGTTGCCCAATAGGAAAGAACTGATCCCTAAGACACCATTATCGACTAATCAACTGGAGACGGGGCCTCCTACTAAAAAACCCAGATGGCATACACCAGCTCAGAAGGAACAGTCAAGTGAGTATAAAATTGCATACATTTTTTACTGTACAGATGTGAGTGGGCTATGACCCTCCAGAGGGAGTATTTGTCCTCTTTATTATTGGTTTCTATGGTAACCTGGTTACAACAACACTCAATCAGGGCAAGGAAAGCTACTTATAAAGGGGATCCGGGAAAATTATCCCTGAAGAACACTAGTCTGTAAACAGAAATTTACAAGGAATTACGAAATGTACTAGGAACAAGCAATGAACAACGAAATGAGAATCTTTACTTTTCAAATTGTTGAGATAGTGGTCTCTTCAGTAGAAGTCCCTTAGCACCCTTCACAATGGACACTTTTCAGATGAATTGATCTAACATTTATTGTCTTAAAATGCTTTATTGTCAGCAGTAGAGTGCATTAAAACATCTTTATGAATCTAGGGAGACCTGATTTGATTTTTGAGCTTTCTCACGATTTACAATATCAGCATTATTGTATTCTTTTTAATTAACAGTGTTCCCTTGAACTAGATAGTTATGATTGACTGAGACCATAAAATACTCATAAAACTCAATGTTTTCATTGCAATGGTAGGACTGTGCAAACAGGATGTTAAACAGTGTGAATATGTTACACTAACCGCATGCACTAATAAAGATTGTTTTTTGTTTATCATATTGATCATTTTTTGATATTTCAATAATATCTGGTTATTGATGAGAAACATAAGGATGTCAGTAATTACTGCATAACTAGGTCTCTCTGACTGATCTGATATTCCCAGAGAATGTCAGATTTGACAATTTTTATGATTATAGTTCTTTACCTAAGAGTTCACAGACTTGTCTGAGAATCATATTGTTGTTATAATGTCACCACCCCAAGTGGTGGCGGTTGGTGTTTGGTTGTTGGTATTTGGTGGTTTGTGTTTAGCATTCGGTATCTGTAACAAATGGCAGGTGGTGACATTGAATATTGCTATAGCCACAGTTTTTTGTGACTGGCATTTGCTATTCAGTATGGTATTTGGTAGTTTGGTGTTGGGTAATTGGCATTCAGAGTTTGATGTTGAGCAATTGGCATTCAGAGTTTGATGTTGAGCAATTGGCATTCAGAGTTTGGTGTTGAGCAATTGGCATTCAGAGTTTGATGTTGAGCAATTGGCATTCAGAGTTTGATATTGAGCACTTGGCATTCAGATTTTGATATTGAGCACTTGGCATTCAGAGTTTGATATTGAGCATTTGGCATTCAGAGTTTGATATTGAGTACTTGGCATTCAGAGTTTGATATTGAGCACTTGGCATTCAGAGTTTAATATTGAGCATTTGGCATTCAGAGTTTGATATTGAGCACTTGGCATTCAGAGTTTGATATTGAGCACTTGGCATTCAGAGTTTGATATTGAGCACTTGGCATTCAGAGGTTGATATTGAGCAATTGGCATTCAGAGTTTGATATTGAGCACTTGGCATTCAGAGTTTGATATTGAGCATTTGGCATTCAAAATTTGATGTTTGGCAATTGACATCTATCACACATTTGCATTGGTAACCATTTGCAGCTGGTGACATTTCGTTTTATTATGTTTCTGCCATAAAACGTTGATTGTATTTTTGCATTTCTATTTAATTCAGGAAATATTTATGATTTCGTACTTGAAAAAAACATCAGCATGTATCATGCTTTTATCTCCTGGGTCATATTAAACTTAACAGTGTAAAATGTTTAAATATATCAAATAAATGGTCTATAAAAACTGTGCTTGTAAAAACATCTTGACATTACATATAACCATCACCTTGGTGTTTTAAATTACGCACTATAATTAAACTTAATTGTGCAGCTTTATACATAGAATAATGGTTATTGTACTATTGTACACTGACAGCAAGTTCAGGAACCTGACTAGGAAGTAGAATTAACAATGTGGTATATGGTGTGATGGCTATCAGAATTAATCTAGTGGCAAAATGTGTCACCACCAGAAATGGTGACACATTTTTATATTAGCACCAGAAGTGGTGACAGATTTTCATAATCTCCAACTTTTTGTGGATGTTTTTTTGGTTGGTGTTTGGCATTCAGCAGTAGGTGTTCGGCTGTCAGTGTTGTAACAAATGGCAGGTTGTGCATATTGGATGTTAATGCCTTGTTCCTAATATTAACACCCTTATTACTTGCTTATCATGCCTTTAACTAAAATCATAGGTTGTTCATTTCGATAAACATTTCCCTGATTTATTTTAAATATTCATTGTTTTTCATCAATATAGTCGCAATCAGAGAATCGTTTCACTAAATTATATTGAAACATGTGCTGATATATTATTTGTAGAAATGGCTAACAGCGTTTTACTGAATCTTCTGACGACTGGGGAGGACATCAACAATGGCTATACCGTGAGCAGAGGACCACACAAGGTAAGCACTTGGGAATTATGGGATCGTTGTTGTATTTTGTTTGCCACCATTATTAATTGTGTTCTACTCTAAAATAAAATATCTTAGATTCAAAGAATCATACTGAAACATTGGGTGGCCATTTGGGATTTTCTGAGGCTTGAATCTGAAACGATACCTATTACTTTGGTTAGAAATGAAAAATGTTGACAAAAATTCAGCATCATTTAGATTTTATTAGTCACGAATCTGAAAAATGATGCAACATTTGCAATCTACTCTAAAGACACTTTAAAATGAGTTTAATTAGAGAGATATGAAAATACATAGCCCCTGGGGGTCTGGCTGAAAAACATGGGAATATGTATAACTACCAAAACAGTTATACTTATTACTTTGGTTGGAATTGAAATTATTTTGCCTACAGTTATTCACCAATATACACTTTCCACACCAAATATGAAAAATGGATAGATGAATGGATGGACAGACGGACGGACTGACTGATTTAATGATATGGATGGAGGGCTTCACTATGTCCCTAAACTTTGTTAGGATAATCAGATAATAAAAATATATGAATAAAAGGATTATAAATAAGAGAATAAAAGGATTATAATTTAGAGAGTAAAAGGATTATGTATAAGCATGGCCCAAATACTCCCCTTTAAGATATTTAGGTTAAACTATCAATTTATTTATTATTTATTCCTCGTTTTCTTATCTTTTCTATATTTCAAGCATGTTGGCTATACTCTTTAGGATAGATATTAATTTTCAGATAATGATCTTCATCACACAAGCGCTTAGTTGTTGTCATATTTTGATTTTCAAAGTCAATTCTTGTCACACGATAGATAGTGTGCAAATTGAGACTTTGAGGCTCACAATGTGAGCCAGTCGCTTGCTTTGTTATTTTTATTTGGCGGTACATTTTCAGAAGCAGATTCTTGGCACAACGGGTCCTACTAGGCCTTCTTCACAGTCTCTGGGCAAACATCTTCAAGGCTTGATGCCTAGTATCACCCGTATGGATGCGGAGGTGGGTCATGCTTCACAATGAGAAATGTATTTTAAAAAGAGTGGAATAGAGTTGAATTAACATGGAATGAAGTGACTACTTAAAGTTTGATATACCAGAATGTTATTATAAATGAGAGAAACCACAAAATATCACATTATATATTGATGATTCAATGACAGTGAACAGTGAAACCTCTAAATTTTCTCCTGAAGATCATTCGATAAAATATCTAAAGTTAACAGTCGACAAAATTATCCAGCTCCTGTATACAGTTATAAATCCAACAAGGGTCATTTAAGAGTATATGTTGTGTCTGTCCATCAATTATTCGAGAAAATCTTCTTTTCAATCCAAAGTAATGGGTATTACTGGAAATTTGGTGGCATATAAGATATAAATCTTATTTATTTAACATTGTTTGACCAGTATTCTTTCATCTTGGTCATGGCTTTGCATGAAAATATGATTCAGAAATGTGTTTTACAGGGTGACCGGAAAAAAGGAGACCATTGAAATAGGCAATATCTCCTAAAATAGACTAGTGACATCAATGAAATTTTGCATACATCAGGACAGTTCTATGGAAATTTGTTCCTGAAAGTGTCAATACAAGCAGTCAACTGGTTCAGGAGCTATGATCATTTACATAACATGCTCCAAATAGGCGCAATTGAGACCAACGCAGAGCTGGATACATTTGGCAAATACCCTTACATATTCCGACCTTGTTATGGCATTACATTTAGCATTTATTGCCACCTTTAGGTCAGCAATTGTCTCAGGATTGTTTTGGTACACATTGTCTTTCAAATTGCCCCACAAAAAGAAATCAGGTGGATTCAAATTTGAGGTGTATGGAGACGAAGCTTATCTGACCTATGGCTTCTGACTCAGTGGTCCCACTCAGTTACAGTATCATCCTAAGGAGGTTTTGGGCAGCCCTTGGTTTTCATATGGGATTTAATTGTGCCATATAGTGGTTTTAGTAACATGGCACTATGCCCAATACCTAAAGTGACTCTTAAGATTTGGTAAATCAGCACTTTGGCAACAGGATGATGAACCACATGTCAGATAACCCTTCATTGCCATTACAGCCTAGACTTGAATCCTGCTGATTTCTTTTTGTATGGATATTTGAAAGACAATCTATACCAAAACAATCCTCAAGACTATTGTTGACCTAAAGAAGGCAATCACTGCTATATGTAATGCCATAATAATGCCATAGAGGGCAGAACATGTAAGGGTAGTTTGCCATATGAATCCAACTCTGCGTTGGTCTCAATTGTGCCTATTTGGAGCATGTTATGTAAATGATCATAGCTCCTGAACCAGTTGAATGCTTGTATTGATACCTTCAGTAACAAATTTCCATATAACTGTTCCAGTGTATGCAAAATTTCATTGATGGCACTTGTCTAGTTTAGGAGAAATTGATTACTTCAATGGTCTCCTTTTTTTCCGGTCACCCTGTATATGTGGATTCCTGAGAAATGCATTGCTTTCCCTTTAATTATTCTTTACTTCTGATTTTTTTGCATTTAATTGTATTTTGGTGAGTTTCTAACAATGGTTCAAATATTTTCCTATTTTCTATACAATGCATAATTTATATGTTGTATTTTTGAATGTTAAAGCTTTTTGCAACCATTCTTTCTCCAGTATGAAATATGAGACCTTTTATGTTACCAAGTCTCAAAGGGCTGATGAGGCTTCTGTATATTGACATTAATGTACATTCTATTTACATTACACATGTATTTATGTTTGAATATGTCTATTTGAGGTTTCTGTATATCATCTGCGTTCTATTTTAAAGCACTTCTACAGTAATCAAACAGACCCCTACCATTATGTCTGTTTTTGTGCATAAATAAATAAAATTTATACTTTTATACTCTCCAGGTTAATGCTCCGTCACATGGCCTACTTCAGGGGAAAGAACTTCTGACAGCACTGGACGGTTCAGCCGCTGAGAAAGAGGGCAGCACCGGACCTCTCCGTACCATCAACATGCGAGATATCTTATCTCGTTGAGAACTACGTCAAGTCAAATGACGCACATGTCTGTTGTATTTTTAGTGACGCATAGCCGTTTATAGACTGTATTAAAATGGTAATTAGAGTACAGATAATTACAAACTGAGTATTATCAGTAATATTTTAGATGTCTTGGTGGTCATGACAAACGAGAGAGGTTTAAGACTAGGCATGAGAGAGTTAAGAAGAGGAATTTAACATCAGAATATAATGAAGTAACATTGACTGCAAACTCTTCATAGTAGGATAATGGAAGAAAACGAAACAGTTCGTAGACTATAAATTAAGGTGGGACATCTTGAGAAGATTTTGTGGAGCTGTTAATTAGCTAATTACCAGATTGTTTATTCCTCCTGACCTACCTTAAGCTTGACAAGCTTGACATTTTAGGCATGATGTAAATAGATATTTATCTACAATAACTGAAATGGCTGAATACTCTGTGCATGTTTAAATGTGTATTGAGTATTTGAGATGTAAAGGGAAACAAAGTGATGTTACAGAATGTGTTAGAGGACAAATGAGAAGTTAGGCGAGCAGTTTTGTTGCAAGCGGTATTGTGGATAGAGAGAAATTGCAAACTATAGTATACAATGCACAGAAAATAATATTCCCAATAGTTTCCGCAATCAATATATGGCTATAAAGAAGAATACAGAACATGTATTGTACATAGACTAACCCTAGTACTGGCCTAGAATTTACAGCTAGATGTGCACATATATATCTCAAAGCAGCTACTGAAAGTAGTGGCAAGAAAATTTGGTTTTCAAATTGCAATAATGTCATCTTCAATGCATTAAATTTATACATTGATACGCACATATATGTACAATTAGTATATCTGTTGAAAAATCTTGGAACATTTGTTAAGTTTTCTTATAAATCTAAAACATTAAATTCTCACAGGAACAATCTTTAATGATTCTCAGCTATCAAAGCCTTTGTTAAATCGCATATATTAGTATAGGTATGTATACTAAACACTGTACATAGTGTGTTCCAGCACAAGATTATTGTATTTTTGGAATAAAGCGGTAAAATGTATAATAATGGGACGCATTTATAATTGGATTGTAGCCCCACTCGGCTGTTACTGAAGTTACTCTTAAAAACAGATTTTGGAGAAAATGTTCTAATTTTCTGACAAATTTGTCATCTTTACAGGATAACAATGGCATTGGCTCTTGCTTGTGTTTGTAGTACAAGAAAATAGCAATGTGTGATAATCAGTTGATTGCACAGACTCAAGATATGGCTCAAGTTAAACTGATGCTCCATACAGATACATATTTCCTTGGATCTGTGTAATAGACTGTGTTATCAAACTGAAGATTAACATAAGTAATAGAGTCAGTGCCCTGAATTAGATTTGGACCCCATTTCGTTAAATATATATATATCCGGGATATACTTGTGTATATATATATATACATATTCATATTGTTTAATGGCCTATAAGATCATACTCAAAATTTGAGCAATATTCCACCAAGCTTGTATAAAACAAATCAGTCCAGTACTCAATGTCAATAATTGGTTCAAAAGTGATATCGAGCACATTGGAAAAGTCACATTGGGACAGATGATACACTGGGTTAATGTTTGTTGCAGTTTCCCAGTTTATCATCAAGTCCAGAATGTGACCTTGCCTTTGGGCTGAGTATCAACTCTTAGCCATTTATAACAGGGTTTCTACAGTCCGGGACAACAGGAATCTACCTCCCTGACCTTGAACAGTTGCACAATGTCAAAGTTACTCCTAAAATTAAAGAAATGGTGGGAGAATTTTGCAATGACAAAAAGTCAATTTTTTGATAAATTTACATTGTCCATTTATTATCTAAATAGTGAATTTTTAAAATTTACCCAAAATATGTATATACAAAAACATTCATATCTTTTTCTCTGGATTCTAAAATATTTGGTTCATTATGGTCAGAAAAAATCATATGGTCCATTAGAGGTCAGGGAATTTCGTTGAAATCTGTAGGAACCCTGATTGTGGGTAGTGGTCTGTTTTAATTACTGTATATAGACTTCTAGGTGGGAGGATCTCCGCTGAATGCACAAATACCCTTAACAAGGGAGGTTTTTAGTATTATATTTTTTTAATAAGAATAAAAGTTGTACTTAATTAAGGAGTACCCAACTGTAAAAGAATCTTGATAGCTAATCAATAGTTAAATTAAATTAATTAATTAAATAAACAGTTAAATTAAATTAAATTAAATTCCTGAAACAATGTATTTTACAGTGTAACTGCATGGCAAAAATTGTGAAAGAATTACGATCAAATTTGTGGAATAATCATGAGAACCAGACCTCTGATAATGAAATAATGCTGGGAATGATTTGAAAATTAGATAAGAGCCTGGTGGCTTTCAATTAAATAGAATTTAAGAAATATATCACTGATGCTGAATCTAAATGCAAATGTATGGTATCAGGATGATTATATAATCCTTTGTTTAAGGGTTTATAAACAAACTCCCCTTTTCAGAGATCAGAGTTGTACCCTGCTGTCATAGTCTAGTACACCCCCCTCTGACTAGGGCAGATCAGTTAAGCATTCAACCAATCAGAGTACACCATAGAGCCATGCTTTGTGTCGCAGGCTCTGATTGGCTTGGCAGGATCAGAGGTGTTCTGAAATGTAAGAGTCTGAGATGAAGTTTACACTCTAGAAAAGGGTATCGGAGTGATGATTGTTCCATTATGACATCATGCATGAAGTTTCCTAACTCACCTAAAATTTGTGGGGTCCAAAAAGTACACTTTATAAAAACAATCAGAGCATGATAAATAGATGAAAATTGCACTTGTTTGATGATTTATGACAAGAAAGTTCATACAGTATAGAGATAAAAGTTTCAAAATACTGTGTACTATTGTAAAATATTTGTACTGTAATATGGTTTAAAGAGGATTTACAGAAAAATTGGATATTAGTCGAGAAAAGTTTGAAGAGTAACCAATTATTCAAACATAAGGACACATAACCTTAAGATGAGAGGTCTCTGTATCATCTTGTCACATCTCCAAAACACTAGCGTCTTTTAAAACACTTGCGTGAGTGACACATATTTGTAATGGTATTCAATATAAATATTTATAGTCCCCTGTAGCCTCTTTTAAGACCCTTTGATTTATTCAGAATTCTCCATTTCGCTGTTCGCTCTTTGAATCAGAACGTTCGCATATATGGTGCATATATGTACTCAAAAAGGACAAAATTTGATTGGTCAATATTTTTCAACGATGCATTTCGTGTAGCTATTTGTGAGACCCGAAAGTTCTAAATCAAATTAATTACGCAATTTTGTTTTTACACCCGCAAGCTAAATAAAAAAATGACACCATCGGAATTCTTCTTCTTTGTCATTGAATTAATAGTCAGTATACCAGATTTAATCAATAAAAGATTATACAATTAACAACAAAATTCGGAAACGAGTATGTAAGATTTGCTTTCGAACCACTAAACTTGACCTAGATAATAGCGACGTGTCTTCTTTGGTCAAATGCTCAGTTGTTTGTGGGTTTTCAACGTAACTCTATAATGTAATATGAAGATGAGTACTTTTATTCAGTTGTTGCATCGATGTTACAGTTTGTAGTGCGGTAATATTGGCATGAACGTGTTGAAAGTCGAATGGAATTGCTTTTTCCAATATGGCGACTAGTCACGTGACTTCTTCTCTTCCGGAATATACTCTCATTTTTAATCATTGTTTTCACCCCGTTAGGAGCCAATAAAATGAAAAAAAATATATGTTATATAAAGATTATTAAAAGACTAATTGTTTCTGATAGTTTGTTTTCTCCGATCGCATGGAGATTCGATCGAAAATATCGCTTGAAAAATGGGTATGAAAATCCCCATGTTAAACCAACGGGGAAAAACAAGGTAGAAAAATTTTGTTCCCCCGCGAACTGCATCATGGGAAATATTTTGACCTTATAAGGAAAAACTTTCGCGCCATCTTTATTAGAGATTCAATACTACCGAATCCGCGATTTTAAGAATTTGTCTCAATGAGAGACAACACGGATTAATAGTTAGACTGGCTGTATGTTTAACTGGTTGAACTTGTGTTTTGGAGCTACTGACTAGATGATGTAGAGAGCTCAGGTATAGAACACTGTGTTGAGTAGGTATATAGAGTGTCACTGTAGTCATGGTGATCCCTTATTTCTTCTCTTAATGTTGTTTGATCTTCTTACACTGGAGAAGAATGGGTTCTAGGAATGCATCCCTGTGTTATTGCTAGTAGCTGGTTGTTGTATTGTTCAATTTGCATTCAATGAAACAATTGCAGACCACCAGCATTAGAGCTAGTCTTGCATCAAACCTCTGCTCCCCATTATCTGTTTCCATACTGATAGGTCTTCATGTTAGTAGGGTATATACAAGAGTTTGGTGCAAGACTACACAGGAGCAATAATACCTCAATTAAATAATGAATTTAAATTATAAATTAAATTATAGACTTTCCCTCTGGATAGTGTTATATTGATGTCTACAACTTTTTTAAATGATTACAGTGGCATTCTGTGAATTAGATGTTCTAAATATTGCCACAACGGTAACTTAGATGTATGAGTATAGTAAATCTATTTTTATTGAGTACAGTATAATAATAAAAATAAGATTGTGATGTACACAATGTAAATGTAGTCAAATCATTTGTTCTGTTTTGTTTCATTAGTGATAATGATTACCCTAAGGAGACAATAAATACGCAGACAGACTCCCTCCCCCTGGAGTACATCATAAAAATCAAGACTTACAAAATAAAGTTGCTTAGATTATCAATTCATCATGGCATAAGATGATGACTTCAAAAGTTATACAGTTGATGATGAGACTAAATGCAAGTTAGTAGAAATAATCTTGATTTACCTCATCAAATATTCAAAATTAGTCAAGTGATATCATCTTCATGAAATCTACATGTAAAATTACTACTAAAAATGTGATTTAGAAAATGGTTTATCAATCAAAAGACATCTACGTCGGAAAGATTCCTTGTTCATGGACCCCATGTTATAAAATCACAAATACTTCTTATACTGGACATAACTTGACAGATTTCCATTAGTATAATTATCAGACAAATAAGGGTATTATGAAAATTGAACCATTACAAACTGAACAATATTCAACTTTCTATCTGTTCTGTTATCTGACCTGAATTAGCTACCTGGTGGTGAAACTGGTAACTACCTATAGGCACCTGGGTACAATGAAACCTGTATATCCAAACACCTCAATGTGAACACTTTCCTCACTCCCAACTTTGTTATCTCCCATTGATTTACATGTTTATGAAACATTGAAATATGAACACCTGCTAATCTGAACACTTTTGGCCAGTCATAGTAAGCTACCTATTGGCATCTGGGTACAATGAAACCTGTATATCCAAACACCTGTCTAATCCGAACACCTGTCAATGTGAACACTCCTCACTCCCAATCTCCCATTGACTTACATGTTTATAAAATATTGAAACATGAACACCTGCTAATCTGAACACTTTTGAGCAGTCCAAGAGATTGGGATTAAACAGGTTTTACTATAATTACACTTCAACATGAAGCAATTTTGTATTGCTCTAATATCAAGAAAATATCACATAACAAGAAAAAAATAGATTGGTAAATAAAATTCTATATTTCGATTTGCTTTTTTTTATTTTATTTACATATTGTTCATCATCTAAACATTTTTGACAGTATAGGCCTGTTTTGGTTTCCAGATCAATTTATCTCATCTCCCAAATACATAAGCAGTGTTGTGTCTCCATTCAAACACCCTTATTATTCACATATGTGTATGTGGATCTGTACATTATTTCTTAGCCTTATTGACAATCGACCTATGTAACGCTTCATACAGAATGAATATCTTTAATATCATTTTTCTCATCTCTTGGAATTTTTGTTCTAGCTCATTTCTAATATTTTTGAATGTGGTTACATCGCAATAAAATAAGATTCATTGAAGCAAGCTATTTTTCTGAATATGACCTCTTTCAAGCCTGTTTGACCACTCATGAGGGATAATGCCTCAATAAAATCATGAACGTTTTAATACATTGTGACGAATATATTTTACGAGAAAAAATTGTCTGAATTAATTAATGAGAAACTGAGAATATGTAAAGTTGCACGATATGAATGTTGCAAATACTCATTTAGTAAACGGATATTGGCAAATAATCATACTTTAGGGTACAAAAACAAGAATAGCTGTTAAGTCATTCAAAGATGCTTTGGTGTGTTAAAAAGCTGAACAATCATATGGCAGACATTTAATTTGGCAATAAAAAAAATCAGATCAAAGATACAAACTTGTAACAAATAAAATAATTGCATAAGTTCAAAAGCATATTATTTTACAAACTATGCTACAAAAATCCAAGCAGATTTGTAAGGATGACAAAATTATCTTTATAAATGCTGAGTTACTTTACAAGGGAAAGCAAAGGATATTTACAAGGTGGATACCACGAGGATTGGATCCCAGGCTTCCAACTCGATATTCTGCCATATATGGAGATGTTGTGATTACAAAATTCGAATTCAAATAGCTGTCATTTTGTTCAGTTCAAGTTTCCAATTAGTATTATCTATGCACGCACTGTAAATGATATCATTTATGCAACGACACAGTCAGATATGACTGAAAAGTTTTCGAAACTTTATTCAGTGTAACATTCACTGATTTCAAATCCTTTTTAAGTTTCTTGGCTAGTGTATTAATATTAATATAATCACTACGGGGGGTATCCTCCTCATAGTCACTATCACTGTCATCCCTTATTTCCAACATGTCTTTCTTTGAGAGTACCTCCCCCTGATAGGGTATTATGTAGTTGTACTGTGTGTTGAGTTCCCCCTCAGGGTCTACTAGGAAGTTCCACTCCAGATCCTTGAGGTGTGACAGCTTACAGAGTGTGGCATATGTGTCCTTGTTAACTTGTCCCGACTGCAATTAATACAGTTGAATTAATCAGTTGATTACAGCATAAGGAAAGTAAAAGAAAATGATTGCAAAAGCTCACCATATGAGCTAAAAAATACATAGATTTGCAAACAACTTTTGAATCGTTATCGAATTTAATTTTATCAAATCTGCCTAAAGCGCTATCATACTTGTCACTTCTACAATTATATCTGTTTTTAGCACAATCATGTTTCTAGCACAATCATATTTGCCTCTGGCACAATCAAACAAGTCTGCAGCACAATAATACTTGTCGGTAGCACTCTCACTATCCTACATACATGTACATATATGTATAAGGCTCATCATAATCCCCTTTAGCAAAATCAGAACTGTCTGAATAATTCTGATTTGTCTAGTACAATACAGGGTATTAAGACTCACCTATGGCACAATCATAAACCTATAACAGAGTCAGTCATACATATATAGCACAATCATACCTTTTCACCTCCTTGAGGACAGAGTTGCAGGGAATTCAAATACGTCATCTTTGGCAGCAGCTCATTATGAGACACATCAAACAGAATCAGCTGTAACACGTCAAGTCTGAAAAACACAGACACAAATTAATCAATCTTCAGTATTTAATTATTGAATCTTGCTAAGAGAGCAACCACATATAAAGTATAATATAACATGTTAATAGTTGCTTCCTAGCCTCATGATAATCATCCTTGAACTGTGGGGAAAGTGGTCCTTTGAAACCCAAAGGAAATTTATTTGTATTAATAGATGATCAACATGAAAAGGCATGCTATTGACCAATTTTGGTATTATACAAGAAAATGAGAATTTCACACCCATTCGAGGAAAAAGCATCAAATATCTACCACATGGAGCATTTTTTCATTTGGACACACACTTTTTATTTAGCTTAGCACTTTTTATTTCTAAATACAGGTTGAAAATAGCAGAAAACAAGTACATGTATACACAAGACATCAACATGCAATATGTCACCACCTGCCATTTGTTTCACATGCTGAACACCAACTGCCATATTTCAAACACCAACCACCAAACACAGTCCACAAAAAGTTGGAGACTATAACAAGATGTCACTACTTCTAGTGGTGACATAACAAGATGTCACAACTTCTAATGTTGACATAACGATATACATATTGGATAAAAATTCATGTTATACTTACTTCTTGAGGTTTTTAAAGACCAGTGGAAGACCTTGAGCTGCAGACTCTCCACCTTGTTCTAATCGCAACATGGTAATCCCTGTCATTGCACTGATGTGTTGATACATCTAAAACGAGTATTACAGATGGAATCATAAATCTAAAACATGATACTACAAGTATAAACAAGGCATTGACATGCAACATGTCACCACCTGCCATTTGTTACAGATGCCGAATGCCAAACACTGTTTTTATCAGCCAATACCGACTAACAACAACTTTTGGTTAGAATTGAGTCTGGAATAGTAGGTTTCAACAGTACTGCTTTATTTTTGTCTGCATGATATGACACAACATAGTCTCTTACCTCACTGGACCAGTCTGTACAATTCCCAAGTTCAAGCTTAGAGACATTCTTCAGGGAGGCGAGAAATGCAAGCTCATCTCCATTGCCTTTTAGATTCAACAGTGACTGGAAATCATAAAGAAAAAACTTTAAGGATAGAGAATTTATTTTGATGATGTAGGAAATGGCAAATATGTAGTGAACTTAGGTTGGAGTAATTAATCCAAATGTTTTTCTATGTGTACTATGTGTATTGTTTACCAAGCTCATTGATTTTTCCCATTGTCACTATATTGTGGTTTTGCAATTAGTTTTAAAAATGATTCAAAGAAACCTAATGATTGTCACAACAACCTTATTGAATATTATCAGTACAGGAGAGGACACAAAAAGTATGATATCTGGTGTTCTGTCCTATACTCCAAATTGCAGCTTTCAACATTTTTCTCCATAAGTTTTGAAGAATATATGATTTTACTGTATTCATCTCCAAATCGGATTACAAACAAAAAACATTTGAGGCTTATGCTGTATTCTATTTTATAATTAAATTAAATCTGTTATGTTTCAAAATAGATTTTTGATCTTTTATTAACTATACCTTCTATAAATGTAAGAGTAAAATGGTTACTTGACCCAGAATGAAAGTTCCCAAAATGAAATGTAAATCCCTTTGTGTAGAAATAAAACAAAGCTTCCATAACTTCTTTACTTAGATAGTACAATTTAAATACAAATGCTTAATGTTACAATCTCTTACCAAGGTCTGCAGATTTTGAAAACCATTTTTCAATAAAATTGAGTCTGATGAAAATGATGTCAAGGCATAAGGGTTATCTCCTTTAATGAAGAGCTCTTCCAGTTTCCGTGACTCCGCAAACTTGCTGAGGTCCAATGAAGGTGTGTAATTCCTTAAAATATAATAAATAAATCATGATAATTAAAATTAAGCAGCAAATATGACTTGATAGTTATGAAAGGGATCCTGATACTTATTATATATCAAGGTTTTATCAAGTTTCTCAAAAATCGTTGCCCTGTTTTGTAACACACTCCAAGTCTTGCCTACATATTTAAATGTTGTCAGATTCCCCAGTGAACAAAATAGCGTATGGACGGACAGATGGATGATTGAGTGGGTGATTCCATGTACTTACTCAGAAGTGCTGATCTTTAATAAAGTCCTCAAGGATCTCAGCTGTTTCATGTTTTCTCCAACTTCATGTACAATTGACACCTGACATTTCCCCAACTGTATTCGCTTTAACGTATACAGGTATTCAGCAGCATTTTTGAAATTCTCCCAGAATTCATTTGTCCTTGCTTGTGCAGCCCCCGTCATATCCTGTAATATACAATATAAATGTTTGACAAAGAATATTTTCTTAAATGATTATCAAAACTCAAAAATTCAAATAGTAAAGTGCTTTTCACAATTTCACAACCTTTTAGTGAAAATTATAAGATTTCAGAATTTTTTTTACATTTTCAATTGAGAATTGTGTCCTTTGTTAAGACGTTTCTGAACTGTTAACATTACAACAAACAAGTGAAACCTGTATATCAAAACACCTATCTATTTTTTCCTCCCATTGACTCCCATGTTAAAAAAATCTTGAAATGTGAACACCTCCTAATCTGAAGTCATATTTGAAAAATTAACCTGTCTAAATAATCTGAACACTTTTCATAGAATATGACATGTTTCATGCAAAATTGCTCAAATATTTGAAAGTTAAGCACTGATTTGTTATGATATCAAAACTTTTGGAAAAAACCTTGAATGGACTCAATCATCACTAAATTCATTTTAATCGAATTTATAAATAACTGGAATACAATTAGCTATGTGGTCAAAGCAACTATAAATATTTATTGAGAATGTGTTCACATTTCTTCAAAATCCATAAGCTTGCTTTTGCAAAAACCTTTAAATGCAAACATGACATGTTATACTGTACTTACCAAACTCTGGACCATCATATCAGAGAAAAATTCTGCAGCCCTTTCCCAATTTGAAATTTTCACTTTATGAAGTCTTACTTCACGCCACTGAAATAAAAAATTGAAATATCATTTTAACTGTTATAATACACTGGTTAATGAAAACACAGAATTAAATCCTGCTGATGTGAAAAAGTCAGTCCACCCTAGTGGGGATTGAAACCATGACCCCTTGCTTTCTGGGCAAGTCTCAGTCTAATGCATCTGAGGAATAAATTCTAAGCCACTTCATAACAAAAAATTAAATGTACATAAAACATGTACATGAAAATGAAACTGAAGGCCCTTTTTATTGAAGTGTTGAAGGTCTGGGAATTATCAATACAAAGTCGCTCATGTTAACTTGTATAAATATTATTGTAGTAAACCATTGCAATAGTGATGAAAAATGGTATAGTGAATGCATGCTCAAAGCTTAATTTTGAATGGCCTTATCTATTATCAGTTTTAGCAATGTACATGTACTTACCAAGCGTGTATGTTGTGCAGTTTTTCTCCATGCCCTGCAAACTTGACTAGCAGCCATTAACCCCTTCAATCCAAGGTGCGAAAATATTTCAAGCAAGCATTCAAACCCCTGGTTCAGTTTTTTCACATAGCAAAGTGTAGGGTTAATGTCTTTACATTTTCTTGTTATCAATTTGATCTGTGGCATTGAGGAGGTTGAGATGGAGGGAATTGTTGCATTTAGATTTGAATCAGATTTAGTTGACGATGGCTCATCTGTATCCATTGGTGTGGCTGCATTCTGATTGGGTGACGTCATAGGTGAAGTCGAGGGTAACATCTTCCCATCGGGTGCCTTAGCGGTAACTGCAGCCAGTGGTTTATTCAATAATGATACAAATCCGGGAGTTGTTTTTGCTGTGTCCACAATAGGCAGATTATCCTCAGATGCATCTTTTTTGGGAAGTGTATCCGCAGGAAGGAACACCTTCACAGTATCATTTAACTTTATGAAACATTCTGGTGGCACCAGAATAGACGTCTTGCCAACAAGTAGGGAGAGAGGCATTGATAGGTTTATTCTAGAGATAACATTGGGAGGTAGGGTCAACAACTGACCACTCACCAAAGTCTGATTAGGATCCTCCTTTACTTTACTACTAGATGTTGTCGACGTAGATGGGGAGATCTGGACATTGAATGCTGAATTGCTCGTCACATGAACTGGGGGTGGCTGATTATTGGTTTGTATCTGGGGGACAGCTAGTTTAGTAACAGGGGGGCGACCAAGTATTTGGGTGCCTTGATTTGAGTTGACACTGGATGCAGACGGGAGTACTAGAGGGGCATAATTGACAGAATTGAGGTTACCTGCGGGGAGAGTTACTATTGGGTTAACCACCATTGGATTTATATTACTAGAGACTGGCACTGCGGTTAACCTGGGTGCGTTATTCATGGCGTTTAGAGTCAGCTGTTGAGATTGTGGTAGAGGTGGATTGGATATTTCTGTCATAATTCCACCAGGGCCAACTTGTACAATACGTTGTGGGGTTGGAGTAGATTGGTTGGTATGCACAACAAAAGGCCCCTGAGTGGGATTCAATGTGGTCGTTACCTGCGAATTAGTTGCAACAACTGGTGGTCTTAAATTGTTCAAAGGGGATTGCATAACAACTGAAGCAGTAGATGCTACTTTTACTGGATTCACATTCATAACAATTGGGTCTTTGACAATTGAATATGCCGATGTTCCTGGTCCTTGGATCAGCTTCATAGCACCAATGGAAGCTGGGCTCATCATCCGTACAGTCTGCGGTATAGGGGGCTTATTGGGGGCTTGCTGGTTAGGGGCTAACTGGAGAGGTGGTGGGGGACGCATTGCAGGCTTTGCAGTGTTTGGAGGTATTGTCTGAGAGGGGTAGTGTTTCTCCACTAAACGTTCCTTGCCGCCTGTTGTACTCGCAGTTAAGCAATTCTGAAAAATGTTAAAGTTTGGTACTAACAAATGGCTATCCTCCTATTCATGAATAAATACCATGGCAAAAGTCTTAAATAAAAATATATTTTCTTCATTCATTCACTAAAGGTCAGTATACCGTTATTCTGTTTTTTTGTATACAAATGCCAAACCACAACTAGAAAATGAATATATAACAGATGGATAAGATGACTAGTCAATCAGTTATAGATCTACTGTATGTGTTAAAGTACTTTACTGATCATTTCCAAATGAGCAAGTCTTTTGCCATACCCGGGTTGCAAAAATATGAAATCAAGTACAATTTAACCTTTATAAGTGCTTAGTATGAAGGTATCAAAGGCACTAACATGAAAAATGTCACCACCTGCCATTTGTTACAGATGCCGAACTCTGAACACCATCACAAAAAAAGTTGGAGACCATAATAATATGTCACCATATGTGGTGATATAATAAAAATTGAATACTTACGCTACAAACAAAAAGAACACTGTCTTTGACAACATCATTGAAGTTAGCGCACTTGGTGTGATACAGACACATACATATGCCACACTGGAGGTTAGGCATCTTCCCCTCTTGACCAGGGCATGTCATTGTACATGGTTCTAGTCGGGGACGCTTTGGAGTACTGGACCTAAATATATATTGAATATACACTTATTATTAATCAACCTATGAGGCAAAGTTAACTTGAAATACTGGGTGAGTTGTTATGGCTTGTTATACGAGGGTTGACCAATGTGCTGTTGGCCAAGGCATGTCATTGTACATGGTTCTAGTCGGGGATGCTTTGGAGTACTGGACCTAAATATAAATTAATATACACTTATTATTAATCAACCTTAGAAGCAAAGTTAACTTGAAATACTGGGTGAGTTGTTATGGCTTGTTATACAAGGGTTGACCAATGTGCTGTTGGCCAAGGCATGTCATTGTACATGGTTCTAGTCGGGGACGCTTTGGAGTACTGGACCTAAATATAAATTGAATATACACTTATTACTAATCAACCTAAGAGGCAAAGTTAACTTGAAATACTGGGCGAGTTGTTATGGCTTGTTATACGAGGGTTGACCAATGTGCTGTTGGCCAAGGCATGTCATTGTACATGGTTCTAGTCGGGGATGCTTTGGAGTACTGGACCTAAATATAAATTAATATACACTTATTATTAATCGACCTATGAGGCAAAGTTAACTTGAAATACTGGGTGAGTTGTTATGGCTTGTTATACGAGGGTTGACCAATGTGCTGTTGGCCAAGGCATGTCATTGTACATGGTTCTAGTCGGGGACGCTTTGGAGTACTGGACCTAAATATAAATTGAATATACACTTATTACTAATCAACCTAAGAGGCAAAGTTAACTTGAAATACTGGGCGAGTTGTTATGGCTTGTTATACGAGGGTTGACCAATGTGCTGTTGGCCAAGGCATGTCATTGTACATGGTTCTAGTCGGGGATGCTTTGGAGTACTGGACCTAAATATAAATTAATATACACTTATTATTAATCGACCTATGAGGCAAAGTTAACTTGAAATACTGGGTGAGTTGTTATGGCTTGTTATACGAGGGTTGACCAATGTGCTGTTGGCCAAGGCATGTCATTGTACATGGTTCTAGTCGGGGACGCTTTTGAGTACTTGACCTAAATATAAATTGAATATACACTTATTATTAATCGACCTATGAGGCAAAGTTAACTTGAAATACTGGGTGAGTTGTTATGGCTTGTTATACGAGGGTTGACCAATGTGCTGTTGGCCAAGGCATGTCATTGTACATGGTTCTAGTCGGGGACGCTTTGGAGTACTGGACCTAAATATAAATTGAATATACACTTATTATTAATCAACCTAAGAGGCAAAGTTAACTTGAAATACTGGGTGAGTTGTTATGGCTTGTTATACGAGGGTTGACCAATGTGCTGTTGGCCAAGGCATGTCATTGTACATGGTTCTAGTCGGGGACGCTTTGGAGTACTGGACCTAAATATAAATTGAATATACACTTATTATTAATCAACCTAAGAGGCAAAGTTAACTTAAAATACTGGGTGAGTTGTTATGGCTTGTTATACGAGGGTTGACCAATGTGCGGTTGGCCAAGGCATGTCATTGTACATGGTTCTAGTCGGGGACGCTTTGGAGTACTGGACCTAAATATAAATTAATATACACTTATTATTAATCAACCTATGAGGCAAAGTTAACTTGAAATACTGGGTGAGTTGTTATGGCTTGTTATACGAGGGTTGACCAATGTGCGGTTGGCCAAGGCATGTCATTGTACATGGTTCTAGTCGGGGACGCTTTGGAGTACTGGACCTAAATATGAATTGAATCAGTGTTCGCGTTGACGCCGTTTTTTTCCATTTTTACGGAAATTTCAGAAGGTTGGACGTAAAAATCAAAATCAACTTACGTCCCTAGGACGCAAAAATTATAAACTGCTTCAAGATAACTTTTACTGCAGCACAGTAGCGGTGAAACATGATTTTCATCAAGATTTTCAAACTCACTACCTTGATATACGAGCAATGATCCAGGTATATTTATATCGACAAATCTGATTGGCTATCATGACTACCGAAGATTAACAGGGTTTCCAGTATGAGACATGGATTTTGATTGGTTCCGATATATTCCGGAAAATGCCGCAATCGAAATGGAAGATCAAAACATACAATATTGCAGAAATCCCCTGTGGTTCCCCACAAATTGAAACGATTGTTTTTCACGATTATCTTTATCATTTCCACTAGAAACCATTACATAATGATCTAATGTTATACATCAAGATAAATGTTTAATGATAGATCGAGGTTTTTCATCTAAGAATAAGGAGAAATGTTAATAAAAAGAAGCAAAAGTTCACGACCTTGACATGACCTTCAAGATCGCAGGTTTGTAAAATGTGAAAACAAAACTCTTAATTTGAGCATTTCCTTTATTCATTTCGGACTATTTTGGTATAACATTACTTAAGAATTGTGTAAAAAGGACCCAGTGATAGATATTTATCGGGAGGATGCATCAAATTACAATATATGTCATTTTTATCCCATTATAGTGTAAGCACTTATCGCCCACTTTATTTTCACTTTCACAATATTTTCTTGAACTTTGTGAAGAAATAAGAGGGACGCAAAAAAATTAGATGGGGACTCAAATTTTTCAAATGGGTTGCGTCCCTGGGACTCAGAAATTTTAATGGCCAGCGCGAACACTGTGAATATACACTTATTATTAATCAACCTATGAGGCAAAGTTAACTTGAAATACTGGGTGAGTTGTTATGGCTTGTTATACGAGGGTTGACCAATGTGCGGTTGGCCAAGGCATGTCATTGTACATGGTTCTAGTCGGGGACGCTTTGGAGTACTGGACCTAAATATAAATTAATATACACTTATTATTAATCAACCTAAGAGGCAAAGTTAACTTGAAATACTGGGTGAGTTGTTATGGCTTGTTATACGAGGGTTGACCAATGTGCTGTTGGCCAAGGCATGTCATTGTACATGGTTCTAGTCGGGGACGCTTTGGAGTACTGGACCTAAATATAAATTGAATATACACTTATTATTAATCGACCTATGAGGCAAAGTTAACTTGAAATACTGGGTGAGTTGTTATGGCTTGTTATACAATGGTTGACCAATGTGCTGTTAGATTTTTAGAGCAAACTGTGGAGAACTTTTGGATCAATCCTCGTACATGTACTGATCCACAAAGTATATAATGCAGTGGAAATCACACCATCAAGTAGACACCCAAAAGTTAACAAAGTGTAGAATTCTTTAACATGTAAACAAACTTCTAACAGAAAACAAAATGGCCTGCCAAAAGTTAATCAGCTCTCAAACTCAATACCCTCTAACATGAGTACAAAGTAAAAAATCGATCACGATCACAATTCCAATCACAAGCATGTCCAAACCTGAAGCCTATTTCCCAATGGTGGCGTGAAAGAATTCTCTATTATGCAACCCTTATCGGACGTTATGGCATTTTTAAATGCCACTTTTTTTGAAGTGTAAAATATGAGATATAGACTGAGTACAGCTTAACATAATAATAATGAAAGCGTATGAAAGAAGGGGACCTCGAAGGCTACTTAGCTTCAAAAATTGGACACATAACATTGATGGACTAAATTTTCATCAAAAAAAAATCTGGATATATTATATAAACAGGCAATCTTACGTGGTGTCTTTTCTATCAATCTGGGCCTGGGACCGGAACTTCTTAGGCTTTGGACCACCCCCTTGTGTCATTGATTTTGGTCCAATCCTCTTTTTTGGTGTAGGTTTAGCTTTTAGTTCATCTTCCCACTGGCCAAGAACATCAGATATCAGTGAAGATGGATTGCTTGGCTCTGAATCCTTGGTCAACACTTCTGTTGTGTCTAGTTCTGCTATCTTGGCTGGGGAAGGCCCAGGGGTGCAGATTTTGATTTTGAACTTCTTTGCACTTTTTGGAGTTTTTCCTGGTTTGGTGTTTTTGGCGGGCATCCCCCCTTTACTCTTGCCTGCTGTACGAATTTCCTCCAAAGGAGGCTCAAATATAGGACCCCGCTGGAAACTAAAGTTTTTAACTGTTAGACCTTCTACGTCATGGGTCTCACAAAACTCGCCTATTTGCACCATTGAGCGCAATTTTCTACCTTTAAGACGAGCAGGTGGGTGATAGTAAATATCACATACTGTTTTTGCATGTCCATCATCTGTTGTTACAGGATTACGAAATACTACTTCTCTTCTCCAACCTGAAATAATAATTAAAACAATAGCTTGGTAAAAATGATCTGTTGAGGTAATAACTTGAGAAAAAAGGCATTAACATGCAAAATGTCACCACTTCCCATTTGTTACAAATTTTAAACCCCGAATGCGCACCACCAAACAACATCACAAAAAATTTAAGACTATAACAATATGCCACCACTTGTGGTGTGGTGACATAATTTTTCTTGAAATAATACAATGTCACCAGTTGTGGTAGTGACAAAAATGGTGACTGTAATGATAAGATGACATGAAAGTATGCAGATAGTAAGGCTTTTAATAAAGGTTTCCAGTGAATGCTTAAGTATTGCAAATTAAGCAACAATTACACAACAAAAACTCTTAATGTTGTTTTAAATTTACATACCTTTTTCAAATGGAACAAGCATGTCAGATGTGATTCCCATCTCTTTCTGGCGATTGTATTTTTCTGGAAAAGTAAAGTCAAATACATTATGACATTTTAAGGAAAAATGCTACACTAGTAATACATGGATGCACTAATAAAGTAGATCAGGGAGTCTGATACTGTAGATTGGGTTAATTTGGCGCCCGCTTTAATTTGGCGAATTTGGCGAAATTGAAAAATTCGCCAATATAAATCTTCGCAAAAATTTAGAATGAAATCCCCGGGTATTATCTAGGTTATTTCGTCCAGTGTATTAAAGGTCACTTCCGGTTTATTTTTTCAAAAAAGATGAAAAAATGTCTCTCATAAATTGGCTCAGAACTGGTCAGTCACTCATTAATACTCAGGGAAAACTAGAAAGGAAAAGCATGGTATAGTAGCAGCATCGATTGAGGTGCAAAATGTAAAGGATGGTCTCACAAAAATGTACAAACCTGGTGAATAGCGCCAGTGGTCCTCAAAAGAAAAAATGAACATAGTCAAACATCCCCATTTACATGGTAATTCGCAAAGACCGCGTAGGTTTAACATCTTTTGCATATCCGCCAAATTAAATAGCCGCCAATATGCCAAAAATGGCAAAATCGCCAAATTAAGTAGCGCCAAATTAACCCAATCTACAGTAGTTCACGATACTTTTCTTGTGAGTATTTTAAACTCAAAATCTAGTTAGAGCTAATTGAAAAAGATATGAACAACAACACATCCAGTACATCTAAGTTACTTTCATAGATGGCAAAAGAAGTTTTCATATTCAAAATACAAAAGATATTATACTGTCCATCTAGACTACTTAATTTTAAACCTGAAGGTAAATCAACAAGTTTTATGACAGTTTTATAACCACAAGCCTTTGTGATCCCTGAGTACACACCTACCCAGTGTGAGAAGTTTTCATACCTGTATGGTCAAGCTTTGAGACGGGGTCAGGGGCTTGTAGCTAGACTAGTTTTTCAAATAAGAACTAATGCCTCAGTCACATTTGATCTATAACAAACACACGATGGCCATAGCTGCGCAAAATATTGAAAAATATGCAGCATAAAATATAGTGATAAGCAGTATGATGTAGATATTCTATATCAATTTTGCAAAGTTACAGCCACCGTATGTCTACCATAGAGCAAATGTGACTGAGGCTTAAGTCTCAATAATTTTCTCCATGTTAACTCACTTGGATATGTTTTCTTGAGCATTGATTTTGTGGTAGGACTTGCTGTCATAGAGGATTCACTTTCCTCATTTTCTGTTGTAGAAATCTCAAAATCTTTTGGTTGTTTGCTGAATCTACTGTCTTCACTTTCATTGCTCTCTTCAGGAGGCTCAACCTTTATCTTAACCTTCAAAGGGTCTGCTTGTTCAGATTGTTGACTTGTTTCAGAAGGTGCTGGTGTTTCACTAGCCACAGATGTTGAATCAGTATCTTTTGTTTCATTTTTCTTCTCTGTAACATTGCTCTCTGCTGTTACATTGTCATTATCTGGAACTGGAACACTGCTATCCTCTGCGACATTGTTTTCCTCACCAGTTTCCATGGCTTCATCTTTGTGGCCATTTGACTCCTCTTCATTTTTAGTGCGAATTTCAAAGCTATCATCAGCACTCTGTGTTTCTATTTTGTTATTATCTCCACCTTCATCGATATGGAGATTATTTTCACCTTCAGGAGAGGAAGCTCCAGCGAGACGATTTTCTAATTTCTTTAGCCGCTCAACGTCAACTCCAGATGGAAGATCCGCCATATTAGATAATCACCTGTAAATATTGTAAATTTCTGATTAAATGACACTGAAATACAAATGGATGAAACATGATATTATAAAGTGGTACTTAAACCCTTCAAATGAGTCATATTTTGTTGGTCACAAGATTTGGTCTTGAAACCTAAGTATACCTAAGTGTCATCCTACTCGAGTCTCCAACAATTCTCATGTAATCTGAAAGAATGTTTTATCCAGCACTCGATCATTTATGATCATTTATTCATACTCGTCTTTGTTTGAAAAGATTCAACCTGGGAGATGCAACTAATGAGTATGACTTTTGTCTGCCAGTGTGAAAATATAAATCTTTGGATTTTTCTGTTGTGTTTTCAGTGATTGCTTCATTCAAAATGTGACATAAACTTTTTCTAATGTTGATATCAATCTATATCATAGAGAACTAGAAATCGGAAACTCCACGGAGTAGAAATCCCAACGAACACATAAATCATGAATTTGTACAGACACAATGTAATTTTTTTTTTTGTGAATATACTACCAAAATTTCAAATAATAATTAGAGGTGTCACGGTTTCCCAATATTGGACCGAATTTCGGTCAAAATGCTTCGGTTCGGGATACGGGACAGAAAGGATTAATATCGGTACATAAATTCCTTCCCTAAAATGCATGAAAAACGTGTATAAATAGCGAGGAACACCTCTGATTTTGTTCTAGATGTGTGCCTAGATTACACTTCTTTTCATTGAAAAGTGTTATTAACGGACTCACGATTTCAGGTGATGATAATGCTTAAATGCTAGTTCGTAAATTTCTTCATCGTCGTTCGCAAATCGAGTGCATTATCAGTATGCCGGATGTAGAAAAGAAATTGAAAAATCGAGCCGGCATCTAAGTCAAAAAAGTCGGCAGTTTGGAATATTTTAGGACTAAAATATCACAAACGAATTGGTGATAGTACACCATGCAGATTATGTGAAATGCCGATCACATTCGCGGCAGATGCTTTATATTAGATTTTAATTGGCATTTTTCATATCTGAATATGATTTTGAAAAGTGAAACTGCCATCATCAGACATTGCATCATTTTTCTTTAATGTTCTGTCCCGTCCCGAAAGTACCGTGTCCCAGACCATTTGTACCAGCTTGTACCGTACCTAAATATTTTTGGACCGTGACACCTCAACAATAATATTCATTACTTTGGTTTAAAATGAAAAACATAAGATTTTTATGAAAAATTTCTGCCATTTCTATTTATTTGAGTTATCTTCCGGATGGACGGACGGACAGACAGACTGACAGACGGACTGACGGATGGAGGGCTTCAGTATATCCCTACTGAACTTCGTTCATTGGGATAATATGTTATTACCTCTTTTTCGACTATTTGAACCAATCTGCAAAAATCTATGGATTTGTAACCAAATATGTACTCAGTTTTAATACAAACGGAGTTGTAAAATAATTTCTAAACGTTTAACATGTAAAATATTAGTAACTCAAGAGTTGACATGTTAGTAATACTATCATGAGGTCAAATAAATTCACTTGCTCCATATAAGGAAGTTCACAGGTTGGCGCAACGTGATTGGTTCACAAATAACATGCTACTTACTGATTGGATAATGATGTCACATGCCTTACAACACCGCTTCCATCTATTGAGTGGATATTTAATGAGTAAAAGAGGAAGCCATTTTATATTATTCATATTACTGCATGTGTTTATATTATCAAGAATGCGTCCTATATTCGCTATACATGTAGAATTCCAAACTACATGTAACCCCCTAAATCAATCGCCTGAGTCGGTTAGACTCTAATTCAGTTCATTATCTACATGTAGCTCTATTAGTGCTACATCACATGATCATTCATGAATTGTGATGTTTTCTATAATTGTCCAATTATCCGCAATAACTTGCAGTAGATATTAGGCCTACTGGTACCAGGTAGTAAATCTAAACATTGGTGATTTCCTGTGTCAATGTGTCACAAAACAAATGGGGATTTTTCCACTAGAAGCAATTTCAAATTTGATTTTTGGAAAATCAACCCAATGATATTTCACGAGAATGCATCATATATATAACACGATAGTTATGTTTCATTTAAATATGATCATATTCCAATACAGTAACAAAAACAACGACAATTCGAGCAAGAACTTACCCCGCCAAACGACTCAGTAGAACGTGAGAAATAACCTCTGACCTTTCACTCATGTCAAGAAACGAAAATATATTTTTAGCTTTATTTATCTTTTTAAATTGACATTTAATATAATCAAATCTCTCAGAAAATTTAAGGAGATATAAATAGGTAAGATAAATGCATATTTGACTACCTCAATTATTTTGAAATATTATGCATTTGACGTTCAATGATAAATTGAATGATAATTTATATCTTGTCATGACACAATTAAAGGCATGAAAATTGAACTTTTGAAATATTATTAAAAATCTGTTTTGAACAATATTAAACGCCTGTATAGAACTTAGATCTTGTGAACTAGTATGGGCAATTTAAATATCAACTCTTACATAGAGTGAGTGTTAGGTAAGTTCATCTTTGAAAGACATTCATCTGAGAGTCTGAGTCGTGAGACTCAGAATTTTCTTGAAAGTTGAATACAGGAACCATCAGATGGCTAGACTTATCCCGTTCCAGGACTATGGTCCTGTACTGAGAGCATACATTTGCCTGTACGATTACAACTTGGGAGAATTATCTACGCCCCTTCCACTTAGAAACCTACCTCAATGCATTCTAGAACTCAAAATGTTACTTCTAATATATTGGAACCGCTGATTGTCTGGGTTAGTTGGCAGAACGAGGTCTTTTTGTTTCTTATGGCTCTTTTGGTCGAAGTTCGATTAAGATGGCAGTTATAACGGAATTTCCCGAACTTTTCCGTAATAGCACGAACGTGGTATTTCGTTACGTCACTTCCGTGTAAAATGGATTTGTTTCCGGTAAGAGGGAATTTCGAAAATTTCGGACAATATTTTCAATATTTACTGCCATGTCGATATCCTATGCTCTTAACTGTATACCGAATGGTTAAACAATGTTTCTTACAGGCCAGGAAAGTGTTTCCCGCAATATAGAAGCGGCTTGTCCACCATATGCAAGAAAATAAGAAGCAATAAATATCAAAATAAGTAAAATAACAACAAATAAGATAATTTTTTTATAACAGTGGAAGGAGCTCCTCGTCCAGACCGGAAATCCACCAACCCATTTTTAAAAGTTACAAATTGCTATTAATTTATCTTTGCCTGTGAGCCTATATTCTGACCCCATTTGTTCAAAACATATCCATAGACTAGTAATTAGCATAAAATTCCATTCATTATCGATGGATTATGATATTTCGATGGCTGAAGTGGACCTTCTTTGTACTACAAAAATGTGGTTGCATTTGAAAAAATTCAAGATTTCATTCCTTACGTTTCGTTCGTATATCACTAGTTTCAGCACAAGCAACAACCTGACAATTCTTTGGAATGTATTTGCAGCTTCTACTATTATAAAAGAACAATGGAGAATAAAAGCTTATTTATTCTTTACAGGTTTCAAAAGCCACCAGTTAATACAGTTAATTCCAGGACTTATAGTCCTGCGCTCCAATAATTGTTCAGATAGTATTTCTACAATCTTGGAGAAAGTATTATATGCATTACACACTTAAAATGCCTACCTCCATACATTCCTGAGTATTTTAGGATTCTTTTTATGCAGTTGAATCACCAATTCTATGGGTTTATCGGCAGAATGAAGAGATTTTCATTTTACATCAGAAATACCTCAGCACTTTTGAAGATGTCGGAAGGGAACCCCCATAACTCGTATACCAATAATTTAGGTTTTGAGAGAAAAACATTCAACACATGTATTTTTTATACATTACCATATCACTGTTTTATTCCAGATTGGTTACTTCTAGAAGGCTCCGCAAAAATCCAAGATGGCTTACAAATCGACATGTCACATGTCGAAGTTGCTTAGACTGGAGGCAAGGATAATGCACTTAAAACACACAGGTTGTTTATCAAATAAATCGCCTAATGGAGTAACAAATAAAAGTGTAAAGCATTTTTCTACATCTACAACATGTTATGCATGTTCATATCAAAACACTTCAAGATCGACCATCCAGAGTTTTAGACAATGGCATTTGACAATACTAATGAAGTATGGCTTGCCAACTCAGAAATTACATATTCAATTTTATCATAGTAATGTAATGCCTTCTCGAGTACCAGCATGGAATCATACAAACATTATTTGCAAGCATAAGATGTCAAGCAAATCAAAGCCAATAATCGTTCCTCAACTTTGGAATGACGAGAACAATGAAAATATAAAGGAGAGATTGCTGAAAGCTAGACCTGAATCCTTTGTCCACTATGTCTTCCAGAAGGAAATTGCAAGTAGGTGCACCTTCTGACTAATATACTTTCATAGTACAAATGCATATATCATATTCTCTGCATTATACATAAAGGTTATGTCACTATTTAATGTGAAATAAAGAGTTCTCCCAATATTGGATGACCTTGGGAGCGAGGCTCTATATTTGGGCAAGAACGCAGGCATATTTCATGTCACAGTAAAGTAACTGATGTATTACATACCTTTATTCCCATGGCTACTTTGTATTGATCAATGAAGTCACACATCTGTGTGCAAGTAGAATTTGATTGAAATAAAACATGACGTCATGATATTGTCATGGTTATTAAAGAATCTAATATCAAAACGAGGTTTACAAGCGGGCCATATCGGGGTAATCGGTCAATATCGGTAGACAGCCCTCTAACTTTCACATTGACTTCCATACAAATGCTTCGCTAGCTATGTAATACAGGGTGGTCAAAAAAAATGGAAACCCTAATACCAGTTTCCGCATATCTTTGTCATTTCAAAAGATAACTCCCTGATATTTTACACTTTTGTACATCATTCAATTTGCTACCAGCCTACTTTATTTCATGACCATCAGATTGATAGTCACAATGTTACAGTAAAGAACATGCCCAGTGGCCACTATTGCGTTATGGGGAAACCTGTACTCATCGTCTAAAAGTATATGAGAATGACCTCAGAACAATTGCAAACCTCAAAAGTTAGATCATTTGTGTCATTCAGGCCATACCTGATGAGGAATGCATTCGAGTCATTGACAACTGTGCTGTTTTGCCTACAGCGCGATAATGGCCAAATCTAAAGCATCTTATTCAAAGTGCTGTAAAATTGTGACTAACAGTCTGATCGTCATGAAATATGGTAGGGTGCTAGGAAATTGAATGATGTACACATGTGTGAAATATCAGGGAGTAATTTCTTAAAGTGACAAAGATATAAGGAAAATCTAGGGTTTCCATTTTTTTGACCACCCTGTACATTTGTTGTTTAAATAATCAAACATTATGCACTTCATGTTTATTGAGACTATACTGTCAACATAAAATTCGCATATGTGCTCATTGGAACTGTGCACCCATTAGAGAGAATATGGTATCTATTACAACAGGGTTGCCACTGTCAGGGAAACGGGAAAGTGAAGAAAACGGGTGCACCCCAGTTGTCCGAAACCCAGTTGTCCGAAACCCAGTTGTCCGAAACCCAGTTTTCCGAAACCCAGTTCTCCGAAACCCAGTTTTCCGAAACCCAGTTCTCCGAAACCCAGTTGTCCGAAAAATTTAGTCATAATTTACCAGATAAAGGGGGACGCACTTCAAGCCAGTTTCATGTCATGTATTTGGCAAAATTAATGGCATGGACGCATTCTGATGTATAGATCTCTCTCTCACTTTGAATTGCATCCATTACACCACGGCGTTACCAGAATGACAGGAACGGGGGATTTATTTTACATTGTGATTCTAAAAAAGGTCATCAAAACACAATATATATTACGGAACAGTTGATCTTATCTTATTCAATATATTTTATATAGGCAAAATAAAATTAAACATTTTGAAAGCGATAAAATAAGTTAACGCATAAAACTTTAAGAATAAACAGTACACATATTACGTTGTCAAAATGTTTCGTCGCATTTAATTTCTTAGTCTCTGTCTCGATTATCAAATCGTAAAATGTAAAAGAACAAAACATTCTAAACGTAATCACTTGGGATTAACTGGAAACGAAGACAGGCTGTCCTCGTATCAAATTGGATGTTCTCCCATTCGCAAGAAGTTTCATTTTCGCCATGTACTCACTTCATCTTTTTGAATTTAATCTCTATTTCTCGAACAGAGTACCTAAATGAAGAATAATTTTTGGTTTCAAAAGATGTACACGTCAACTTTACTAAATAAATGCCCACTGGCTTGGGAAAGCTATTTTCCCTTTTATGAACGCCCATCACCCATTGGAAAAATATTGTTCCCTCTCAAAAAGCCCCATGGGGCATAAAGAAAATTGGTTTAAAAATTGTAGACCCCTATGTATGTTAATATGTAAACGCCACTTGTGACTGCAAATGTGACTGCAAAAGTATGAGAGCGCAGAAATTCTACGGCGAGCGTGACAGCGCTGTCACACTGGTCGTGTCCCGTCCCGTCTCTCAACGTACAAAGCATTCAGGCCAGAATTTAAGGAATAAGCTATAGTGAGCTGTTTCAGAACGCCGTCTGAAACGCGTTCTGATTCTGAACCCACTGTATTCATTGGACGGTGGGAGGTCGTCCATGCTTACACTTTCAGTATCCAGGGGCGGATCTGGGAACCAATAAGGGCGGGGGGGGCCCAAGTTTCAGGTCAGAGAAAAAAAAATTTGGGCCCCTAAAACCCAAAAGTGGGCCCAAATTTTGAGGCCCTATTTCCTTCAAAATTTGGCCTGAAATTAAAAAATAAGGCCTTAAAAGGCCCAGTAATGATCAAAGAGGCCCACTTTTTGGGGCCTTTTTTTGGCCCACAATTTTTTTTGGGCCCAATTTCTTTTTCTGGGCCCACCCAAGGGCCCCAGCCCGCCCCCCCCCCCCCCCCCCCTAATCCGCCAGTGGTATCTGACCCTATTATCACACCAAACTAGTTCTCACTACGCTCTCGAGAACGGGCTTAAACTGTATGGACGGATTGGAAGTACTTAGAACCGTTTGGGGTGACTGGGGTCTACTTGCCTACTCGAAAGGGTAGTTTCAAAATTTCCACGTGGTCATCACTTTCTGCAATCACGCGGTCTTCGACCGTTAATTGGAATTTTTGACCTACCAGATGCTTGAAAATCAAGGATTGCGAGTCTGATACTGCACTTTTCTTCTTCCATTATTAAAAGCAAAACAAAATTGCACTTTTGTCAGTGCATTACTTTATTGTAAAGAGTCTCTCGTTCTAGCAGCGTTTTGGTCCCCACTCCCCAGCTGTTCTTACAGCTGGGGACCAAAATTACGCTGGAAGTAGGAACTCTGTTTAAGATAATATAATAACGTACCATCAGAAAGAGATTTTTGTCATGCTTTGAATGGAACAAGTTTGAAGAAAAACGGTGCAGTATGAGACTCGTAATCCTTGATTTTCAAATATCCGGTAGGTCAAAAATTCAAATTAACGGTCGAAGTTAGGACCGCGTGGCAATTATATCGAGTGACAATGTACTAACGACGAACAGGACGTGGGGCAAAGGTTGAACTGTCTCAGAATGTATTGGGAACGAGGTAGAAATAAAGAATTCATATGAACGAGTCATGCAAGATACTAAAGAGATACAAATGCATTTTGATACTCAGTTTTTGGGCAATTAAAACTCCCTGTCTGCATTGAGTAGTTATTTATTGTCCGGTGTATAATTTTTAAACATTATCCTAATTTTTCACAAAACCTTTTTTGATTCTGCAATAGTTAATGGTTGACATCTATGGCACACTAAAAACGAATTTTTTTATGCAGGGTACGTACATGATACAGATCAAATCTTGGCTCTACTACAAACTATTACACGCTTACTTCAACAGTTCAATATATCGCAAAAACACAGTTTTGATTTTGAACAATATCACCAATGGGAGAAATTCTTAAATCTAAATGTTTGGAAAGGAATACGTTTCTACTAAAACATACAAACCTCTTATATTATGATGAAAAAAGGATAGACATCTGATATGTATATATGCCACATATATATTATATAAGTTATACGAAATGAGCATATTTTATTGATTTATCGAGAATTTGGACGAAATCTTAACAATGGGTGGTACTGAACAACCAAAATCTTCTTTTTAGATATTTTTCAGGGTAGAAATATTATCAATTGATATTGGAAAACATAATTAACCATATTTTATTGAGAAAAGGGAATGGAAAAAATTATCAAATGAATATTATATAATTGTTACGGACGTCCATACGTTATTCTAATGAGATAGATATTCCTTTCGCCAGAATATTCTTTTCGACTGTGATAATTGTCTAAAATGTTGGCGGCAGTCTTGAATTTTCACCAAGAAGGAGTGCGATTCGTGCTGGACAATGCGGTTCAAAATTTGTAGAATGTCCATATAAGTCTATGTGCCGAGAATCTAGTAAGAATATATATGATCGTGAACTTTCGGACCCATTATTGACCGGGCTAACCGATGTCAACGTGTTACCAATGTATGCTGTCCTGATTCGCGAGGTTGCGACAAGATACTAAGAAATTTAATTTTTTAATTTTCGGAGAACTGGGTTTCGGAGAACTGGGTTTCGGAAAACTGGGTTTCGGACAACTGGGTTTCGGACAACTGGGTTTCGGACAACTGGGTTTCGGACAACTGGGTTGACCCCGAAGAAAACACATTTTATCAGAAAAATAACGAATTTTCTCAAAATGAATAATTTTTTTGAAATGGTGAGAAAAATTAGGGGAAATCAAGGAATTATGATTTAAGTAAAAAGATGAAAATTGGACCACATCTTGAAAACCTACATGAATCGCAGAATGTTTTTTCAATGTTAACAATGTACATTTATTTGGTAAGCGAGTGGTTCAACAATGGAATCAACTCTGCATGTGCATGTACAGTACTGATTAATTTTACTGTTACAGAAGAAATAGTTGATTGTTTAGAGCCTCACCTTGAAGCGTCAGTGCCATTTCTAGAGTGCAATGCAGGTAAATATAAATATAGATTAAAGACCTTTGTAAAAATTTAGATAATGTTTACCTACCCATCTAAGCTTCTCCGCAATTTTTCCAAAATGATTAGCAAAAAGAGTGGTGCTAGTATTTAATCGTATTGCCGATTTAAAGTCATTCTGCAACACTTATTTATTTTGAGTTTAAAATTGTTTTGTGGTACACTTTGTTCTTTGGGATTGTAGTTTGATGTTTTGTATATTCAAGGTCCTGGTTTACTCAGCCAAGAGCTGTTGGAACGTGGTGTTGAACAGTTGACAGTGACCCAGGCACATGAACAGTTTCTTCCGTATACTCAGGTATGTTAAAGGTGGGAAAAAGTTGAATCACCATGGAATAAAGTGGGCAAATATAATGTAAAATACTATTGCCCACATTTCCCACTCTTAAATGAATTTGTGTTTATTAGATGGATAAGTCATTCTTTCCAAGGACCTCTCAAGAAAGACTTGATGACTTTAAAAGATTTTGTTTGGTGGGGTTTGCTACTCCGCAGAGTTGCTGTTCTAGTTGAATTTGAATTTGTGATATTTTATGAACTTGTTAGAACTTCAAATGCAGTATGCATTAAACCTCTTTTCAATGCTTAGCTTTTAAAAATTGTTTCTGTGTGATTATTTAGTTTCTGTGTGATTATTTAAAAGCAGGAAATGTTTATCAGTTTATAGTTTCCCATAACACTGTTAGGTAAGTTTGCAATTATCCGTATTTATTGTTCAGAAACTATGTGATAAGAGTGAGGGAAAGATGTCTCACCATGCATTTAAGATGAACAGTCTGACCAGCCACAAGCTCTATGTAAAACATGACTTCCTGGGGCATGTACAGCCAAAACAATGGGAAGCTGGTAAGTCCATATACAGGGTGGGCCAAAAAAAACCAATACCCAACTTTAAATCAGAATGAAAATAGCTATGTTTAATATGTTACATTGATTTATGTATCATTTTAAAGGTAATCCATTTCCGAACAATTTGGTATATAACAATATGTCATTAAATCAATATTAAAGTTTTATTATGCTTATTTGGGAGGCCGGGTCGGTATTTAAGGTATTCAGATTTTAGGGAGAAAATAGTAAATCTGCGGAATAATGTTAATTTTTTATTTATAGAATATCATTTTGTTAGGTGAATACATGCTTGTATATTTGCATATTGTGTGACTAAACTTATTGTTTAGGAATTTTAGTGTTGTCTATTATCATTAAGTACTCAAAGGGGGTCTGTTAAAATACATTAAACGTATATGTGACGAGGATTTTATTTTTCAACAAGACATTGCCTCGTACCATAGATCAAAGGAGACATTGGCATTTCTTTGCAAACAAGGTGTCAATTTGATGGATCTCGATGCTTGGCCACCCAACAACCCCGATGCTAATGTGTTTGATTACCATACATGGAGCCATCTTAAAGAAATGGTACAATCAAAAGCATCCAATAAACAGCATTGATGAGCTGAAACAGAATCTTAAAGTGCTGAAATGAATTGCAACAGAAATCTCTCAATAAGGCTATTGATAGATTGCGCTATCACTTGAAGCTTATTATCCCAACGAACGAAGTTCGGAGGGATATAGGGAACGCCTCCGTCCGTCCGTACGTACGTCCGTCCGTCCGTCCGTACGTACGTCTGTCCGTCCGTCCGTCCGTCCGTCCGTCCGGGCAATAACTCAAATACCGTTGGCCCAATTTTGTTCATATTTTGTACACATATACCCTATGGGGGTAGAAGTTCTGCTCGAAAGCCGATTTTCAAAATGGCCGCTCATTTCAAAATGGCGGCCATTTTAGTGCCGATATTACAGTAATTTAGGTGTAATATGTAAAACTGTAATAGCAATATGTTTTAAATGTAAAAAAATTATAAAGGACATTAATAATGCTACAAATGTAGATATTAAAGAAGCACATGGCAGCCATCTTGAAAAATGGCGGCCTTTACTCGTCATTTTACGATTTTTGCTATAACTCAAAAAATAGTGGAGCGATTTTGTTCATATTTGGTATGTGAATACTATAAGCATTGCACACTGTCTAAAAACACTTTTGGTAGAAGGCGGCCATTTTGAAAAATGGCCGCCATTTTAACGTATTTTACTATAACTCGAAAAGTAGTGGAGCGATTTTGTTTATATTTGGTATGTAAAAACTATAAGCATGGCACACTGTCCTATGACACTTTTGGTAGAAGGCGGCCATTTTGAAAAAAAGTTGAAAAATGGCCGCCATTTTAACGTATTTTACTATAACTCGAAAAGTAGTGGAGCGATTTTGTTCATATTTGGTATGTGAATACTATAAGCATTGCACACTGTCCTATGACACTTTTGGTAGAAGGCGGCCATTTTGAAAAAACAATTGAAAAATGGCCGCCATTTTAACGTATTTTACTATAACTCGAAAAGTAGTGGAGCGATTTTGTTCATATTTGGTATGTGAATACTATAAGTATTGCACACTGTCCTATGACACTTTTGGTAGAAGGCGGCCATTTTGAAAAAAAATTTGAAAAATGGCCGCCATTTTAACGTATTTTACTATAACTCGAAAAGTAGTGGTTTGATTTTGTTCATATTTGGTATGTGAATACTATAAGCATGGCACACTGTCTATTTCTAATGACACTTTTGGTAGACGGTGGCCATTTTGAAAAATGGCCGCCATTTTAACATATTTTACTATAACTCGAAAAGTAGTGGAGCGATTTTGTTCATATTTGATATGTGAATACTTTAAGCATGGCACATTGTCTAATAGAACTTTGGGGAGTAGTTGGCCATTTTGAAAAATGGCCACCATTTTTATGTGTGTAATTTTACAAGTACGTGTGAGATTTTTCAAAAATTTTAGAGGTGGCTACTTAAAAGCATATTATTTCTTCTGATGACAACTTGGCTAGTGAGCAACCATTTTGAAAATGGTGGCCTTTCTGGTGTGTTGTTTTATGATATTTGCTATTCGTTTGTAAAAATGCCAGCCATTTCTGTTCGATGGGATTCGCTACGCTTTGGCGTTGCCGTTGTTCTGGTTGTTGATGCAGAGGGGAGTGGGTGGGGGTATATTGAGCAATTCTTAAAACTGTTTAGATAAATAAAGTGTAAAATGTGATTAAACAACACTGAAATTCATAAACAATAATAGTCACACAATAATGCAAATATCAATATCCAAGCATGTATTCACCTAACAAAAGAACGATATTCTATAAATAAAAAATTAACATAATTCCGCAGATTTACTATTTTCTCCCTTAAATCTGGAGACCTTAAATAGCAACCCGGCCTCCCAAATAAGTATAATAAAATTTTACTATTGATTTCATGACATAGTGTTATATACCAAATTGTTTGAAATTGTATAACCTTTAAAATGGTATGTAAGTCAATGTACCATATTGATTGTAACTATTTTTATCCTGATTTGAAGTTGGGTATTGGTTTTTTTTTGGCCCACCCTGTATATCTACAGTATATAGGCAGTTTCAAAACATTTTCTTGTATATTTTTCTTGTAAAATGTTTCTTGTATATTTTCTTGTATTTAAATGGTATGGGAGGGGTTCTTAGTGCCCAGGGATCTTCATATGGCAAATATAACATATCCTCAAGTTCAAGAGGGATGGACAAAATGAATACTAGTAGTTTGTTCATACTGACCCGTGAATGTAATGCCACCTCATAGACTAGCATGTATTTGGCAGTTTTATCTCATGAATCATTTTGAAAAAAGTACCCTTTGCATTCGTTTGACTTCACTTCTTAAAAGAGAGCTTCGTCTTCACTCTTTCAGTTTACAATAAATCTCTGATCTCACGGAGCCAATCAGAGTTCGTCATCGAAATATGGACGACTTTTCTATATGGTCATTTCCTCTGACATGCCGGCATAGTTAATGAGCACGTATTTAGCACACATTCCTTCCACTTCGCTGATTGGTTGAGAAAGGGTCAGCATGGTAGATTTGAAATGATTTATTACCCGGGCTGTCACAGGCACCAATCTTTGGGGCGGGACTGCTAAACTGTAATATAGTCTATACAAGGCAGAGGGTAGTTCATAACTAGACTCTGCGTGCAGGGTAGAAAAGAAGCAACATTTTTGTTCATTTTCAGCAAATCGGTCTTCTTGTATATTGACAGCATTGGCTTAACATTTTGTCCATACACCCCAAAATCGCACTATGAAATCACAGTACTGTATGGTACATTAAGAATATAGTACCATACTGTACAGTTGGCTGTGTACAAGCTGACTTAAGTGAATTCCATTATCTTCTTTACAGGAATTCCTCTCCAGATGTTTAACATCATCTGCCAGAGCAAGATAGACTTCAAGCAAAAGCAGTTCCTTACATATCTTATCAATTGTTGCATCACAGAAGAGAGCATCTTCAGCCTCGGGAGAACTCAGACATTTTTACTCATTGCTGGTCCTATGCTAAAGGTAAACTGTTTCATTTTCTGCTTATCACCATATAAAGGTATAGTGAATTGAAAGTCCGTATTTCAGATGAGGGAGGAAGGGGGTTGGGGCACAGTCCGGCATTACTATACTTTTACTTAATTTGGTGGCCATTTTAATTTGGCAGATCAGCCAAATTTTAAAGGTCCACCAAATTCCCTGGTAATTTTAATACCATTAGTACATTGTAATATAATTGCCAAAGATTGCCAACTTCAGTCCGCTAAATATTCAAAACAGCAAATCTGACAAAACAAGTTGCGCCAAATTAAGAAGAAGAACAGTATACATAAACCTACTCCTGTATATTCATCATTGTGAAAGATGTCAGCCTTTTAACAATACCTTTGTAGCCTTCTTAGTAAGGCAGAGATGGTCTGAGTATTAGAATGTGTATGAGGGTTGTCCCAGAAGTAATGCACTATTTGCTCTAACTTTATCAAGATTTTTCCATGAAATTTTCAGTGAATTGAATGATCTTTGAAGATATTTTGATTAGAGTAAATAGTGCATTACTTCTGGGACAACCCTCGTATTCAGTGGTATACCAGGCTTTAGCATTAGGGGGAGTTTTATTTCTCATGTTCATGTTTCATGTTTATATTCCAGGCTATACTTGGAGAGGTAGCTGACACACATATGAACTATAATTTATTTAGCAGGACCAGGGGTGTGAAGATTCTACTGAATATCATCTTTGATATTGAGCAAATAGGAAAGGTAAGGCATACACATCTTTATCCATCAAGGTGTTTCATATGACTGAAGGAATACATTAATTAAACAGTATGAGTCATACATGAGCTTTCTCCATTGTCGTCATGCAAATACCAGGGTACATTGAATAAATCAACATACATACCATATATAGATTCATCAGCTTGAGAGTGAGAAATAAGTGATGGCTAATGGACCGAAGCAAGTATATGCTGAATATTGTCAGCATATATAGGAAAGTAACAGGATAAATAGTCCATACTTCAGTTTTCACCAGTGCATGTACATCATGATTTTAAATCGATTAACGTCCCATACTATAATTTTGACTAGATCTTTCCTGTCAATGTTACAGATATTGCCTGTTTTAAAATCTAATATAACCAGTTTACAATCTATCACTTTTAAGTTGTTGTTTTTTTATTCCAGTGGAGAAGTGATGACTTCTTTCCTCCGCTAACAATTGCTTCTTCAAGCAAAACTTTAAGGGTATGTATATGATGTAATATCAAGGTAAATACTATAGGTAGTATAATGATAAATGGTTATTTGCTTATTTGTCGCATCCTACATACTGCTAATTTTTGAAATAGCGGTCAGAAAAATAACCAAATAAGGTGAAAAACCAAAAATATGTAAGATTAATAGTTTTGGATGATTTTCAGGGTAAGGATCAAACCTTACATCTTGTGAAGATGACCCCAAAATTGGATCTTTTTGAAGTGCTCCCCCATCCTACTTTAGTGAAACTCCCCATGTTTGTGTATCACTTATTGGCTGGAAAGTTGCCCTACAGAACTATACCAGAACTCGAGTAAGTTCAATGCTGCTCTAGACAGGACCTTGAATATTAACAAAGCAAACTTAAGCCAAAGGGGATATACAGGGTGTCAAATAAGTGCCGTCCCTGGCTACAGATAAAACCTTTTTAATTTAAGCATGTTCCCATATTGAGCAAATAGAGAAACACCAATGGTCAATGTAATGCGCTTTCTATTGCTAAGACATGGCCATGCTCAGAAATACCTCTATACAATAGTATGCAAATAGTGACTACATGGAAGGAAATAGTGCAAAATATGCTATGTGATTGGTGATAGGGATTTAGAACTTTCCATTAGTTCAGCTTTTTATGTCCCCACCACATAGTGTGGGGCCATATTGTCGGCCTAGGCGCGTCCGTCCGTCTGTCTGTCCGTACTGTTACAGTATTATATTCTATTATATTCACATTGAGTTTAGTTTATCAATATGCATATACTGTAACTGATCTTCATTAGAGATCTTAGGTCAAGTCAAGGTCACAATGACATTATATCTTGTAAACATAACTGAACTGAATGACTCATTAACTCTTGGCCTTCTAGAAAGTACTGGAACTGTAATCATTTAATCAAGATTGAATCATGTGACTTAAGATGTCCAATCAGTGTTATTTTCTAGAAATCGTAACTTCTTGAAACATCTGGACTATGCCTTTGCACTATATAATGAGAGAGCTGATTTGGGCTGACAGCAGAATTTCAAAGTTTATCAAAAGGACATCTTCTTAGCAGATAATTACTGTGGGAACATTTATAACACTACAAACATACAACCTGAGGACTTTATATGGACATATATTACAACACACACTATATACGGATTATCATATACATTTGTGGATTATCATCAAACATTATTGGATACAAACATTATAGGATTACAACAAACATTATTGGATTATTACAAACATTGGAGAACTATTAACGATTATTGAAACATTTCGTGATCTGGAACTTTCTCAAGGATCGTCAACGACATTTATCGACATCAAGAATAAGCCGTATCATTGATTGGACATCACTTAAGTATTAAACCTCCTTTATATTATTGTTATATTATTTAGTTTTCAAAATATAAATAAATTGTTATCATATTTTAATTGCTGTTTTTACTTTCTGTTATTTTCGAACGTAACAGAAATTGGGGGCTTGTCCGGGATACAACTACAACAAGCTAAAATTCAAATATTTCAAAATTCAAAATTCAAAATTTGTATATTTAAATTGTGAAGACAGCAATTAATTGAAAATGAGTTTTGAGGTTGAGACATTTTTAGAAGCGCCCTCTTTGGAGGAATTTGATGATTTAAAGAAAACTGAACTTCTGGCAATTGCAAAACATGTTGGCCTGTCAGTCAAAACCTCATACAATAAAGGTACAATCAAAAACTTTGTACTTCAATATTTGATAGCAGAATCACTTCTGCCTGAGGAGCCAGCCCAGCATGTTGAGCCTGCTGATCCTATTAAGCTCAAAGAACTTGAATTGAGAGAGAAAGAATTGCAAAATGAAAGAGAAATGAGAGAGATTGAACTTAGATTACAAAATGAAAAAGAAATAAGATTGAGAGAACAAGAAATTCAAAAAGAAAAAGAAGTTGAATTAAAACGACTTGAATTAGAAGCTCAATCAAAAACTGATGAACATGCTACTATGCATCAACATTTTGAAAATAGGTTTGACGCTTCAAAATTTCTCAAATTTGTACCTAAATTTCAAGAGAAAAATGTTGATAAATACTTTACACATTTTGAAAAAGTTGCTCAGAGCCTAGACTGGCCTAAATCTGCATGGCCAGTTATGCTCCAGAGTGTATTCATTGGTAAAGCAAGTGAAATATTTGCCTCTCTCTCAGGAGAAGTATGCTCTGATTATGACCTAGTTAAAAATGCAATTCTTAAAGCTTATGAACTAGTACCAGAAGCTTACAGACAAAAATTTAGAAATGCCCACAAACAGAGTGACCAAACCCATGTTGAGTTTGCTCGGGAGCAAGAGCAGCTTTTTGACAGGTGGCTTGTCTCAAAGGATGTATCTGAAGAGTTTAAAAAGCTCAGAGAGCTTATGCTAATAGAACAATTTAAAAACTGTGTTCAATACCACATTAGAACTTATTTAGATGAACACAAGGTAGAAACTTTAAGTCAAGCTGCCACCTTGTCTGATGATTATGCTCTTACTCATAAGGGTAGTTTTATCAAGGGCAATCCTAACTTTAGAGGTTATCAAGGTAACAAACCTTCATATGATACAAAATCAAACCAGTCCTCATCATCAAATACATCAAACAAAGCAAAAGACCAGTCTAATTCATCACAGAGTTTTAGCTCAAAATCAGATCAATCAAAATCGTCAGGTCCAACATCAAATGTCACCTGTAACTATTGTAAAAAGCCTGGTCATCTTATTTCTGAATGTTATAGGATTAAGAATAGAAGAGAGATGTCTGGTTCTGCTCATTCAAATGGTTGTGCTACAGTTCCCATTTCAAGAAAGCCCATTGTTTGGGATTCATATACTCATACTGAGAAATCTACTCATGGTGATATTATGGAGGATTATAAGCCTTTCATGTCCGAAGGATCTGTGTCACTGTCAAGTGATGGTACCAATTCAAAGCCAATTAAGATTCTTAGAGACACGGGTGCATCTCAGACTTTGTTGTTAGAAGGCGTCCTTCCTTTATCTGAGGAGTCATTCACAGGTACCCATATTTTGATGCAAGGCATTGAATTAGGATTTACTAAAGTTCCCCTCCATCGTATTCATATCACATCAGAGTTAGTCAAAGGGCCAGTTATTGTTGGTGTTAGGCCACAACTTCCTGTTGAAGGAGTCGCATTGCTTTTAGGCAATGATTTAGCTGGGGGTAAGGTATCATTAGACCCCATTGTTTCTGATCAGCCTTGTTCTATTGAGGATTCTGTCCAAGAGGACTCTGATATATATCCTGCTTGTGCTGTTACTAGGGCTATGGCTAAAAAGTTAGCTGATAGCGGGGATTCGTCTGTGGGAGATGACTTTGATAGTGGGTTTTTAAGCTCCTTGTTTGATGATGAATGTCACTCACCACTTGTTAAAGATGATCCTTATCCTATTTTTAAGGCACATTCTTCATTGAAACAGCCTTCTGTTCAAGCCAAGCAGTCATCTATTGAGGCAAATTCTTCATTGAAAAAGCCTATTGCCAGAGGTGATTCACCTTCTGAGCAGGATCACTATTTTAATGCGGTTTCGCCCGCTCTTGCTAGTCCTGATGAAGTTTCATCTTCTTCTGCTAGTGTTCATGAGGTTTCATCCCCTCCTTGTTCTGAGGTTTCATCCTCTTCTAGCTCTGAGGTTTCATCCTCTATTTCTGATAGTGATTCTTTGAAAAAAGATCCTCATTCTAAACACATATTAATTTATGAACAAGAGCATGATCCATCACTCATTGATCTTCATAAAAGATGTCTTACTATTGATGAAGCTGACAAGGTCCCTGTTTGTTTCTACAAAAAGGATGGCATATTAATGCGAAAGTGGAGACCTCCTGAAGCTTCCTCTGAAGACGATTGGGCAATTGTACATCAAATTGTTGTCCCAAAATCGTATCATAAGGAAATCTTGAGTCTAGCTCACGATTCTCCCATGGCAGGTCATTTAGGAGTAACTAAAACATACCATAAAATACTCAACCATTTCTATTGGCCCAAATTAAAACAAGATGTCCAAGAGTATTGTAGGTCTTGCCACACATGTCAAATGGTAGGGAAACCTAACCAGAAAATTCCAATTGCTCCTTTACACCCTATACCTGCATTTGATGAACCATTTAGTAAGGTTCTTATTGACTGTGTTGGTCCATTACCAAAAACAAAATCTGGTAATCAATATTTACTCACTATTCTTTGTATGGCCACACGGTTTCCAGAAGCGATTCCACTTAGAAATATCAAAGCCAAAAACATAGTGAAATCACTCATCAAATTTTTCACCTTAGTTGGACTGCCAAAAGATCTCCAGTCTGATCAGGGCTCAAATTTCATGTCAGGCTTATTCCAACAAGTCATGGATACCTTGGGTATCAAACAGTGTAAGTCAAGTGCCTATCACCCAGAGTCTCAAGGAGCTCTTGAGCGTTACCATCAGACGCTTAAGACCATGATTAGAGCTTTCTGTTTTGAATATGAGAAAGACTGGGATGAGGGCATACCCTTGCTTCTGTTTGCTACCAGGGAGGCTAAGCAAGAATCATTAGGGTTCAGTCCATTTGAGCTAGTATTTGGTCATTCTGTGCGTGGTCCACTTAAATTGCTAAAAGAAAAGTGGCTGACTAGTGTGTGCCAAATTGCTTTCTAAGTGGCTTAGTTAGGCTAAACCTATGTTGTGGTAGCTTACTATGAATTGACCCATAGTCATTTTAGATTGATCTATTATCTATTCATTTTTACTTGTCTGCAGTCAAAATAGTGACACGAAAGGGCTAAACGGCTTGCACCAAGGTGCGACTGTCAAAAAGATGAGTTTGAAAAATATACATTTTTTTAAATAATACTTGTAAGTATACAAAATAAGATGCAAATTTGATATTGATGTGTAATGATAGTCCGTTCGGGTGTGGTAATTTTATGAAAAACAATTATGGTAAAAAATTGGATATTTATGACCTTAAAATGCGATTTCTATTAAAAAGTTACTGTTGTCAAGGATATTATTCCTATTTTATATAGTCAGTGTTTTTTAAATATACCAATAACCATTTCATTAGTTTTTGACAAAGTAAATAATTATAGGGCTCACACAAGGATCAACTTTGTTCATAGCATTTTCATATAAGTGATGTTTTGAAAAAATATGAAGGTAAACTCAATTTTATTTTTTATTTGTTGAAGAAAAAACAATTATATGTTTGTTTTCCTGTTTCGACAGAAAAATCTCAATTCATCGCCCTTGCTTCGCAAGCAGGAGAGTCTACACCAGTACGAAAAAGTCTTCAAAAAGTTGATCCTTGTGTGAGCCCTACAATTATTTACTTTGTCGAAAACATATATAATGGTTATTCGGATATATAAAAAATAGGAATAGTATCATTGACTTTTGATTTTGAATAAAAAAAGTATTACGAGCATATAGTGCATCACTTAGTGTATAGCTTGCAGACAGTGATCTAAGAGGCATCATCTTGTAGTAATGGGTGTGACAGTGATGAGACGGGAATTGATTTTATTAATGCAAGTTTTGACAATCCTAGTATTGATGGTTTATCTTACGGACGTCATATTAAAAGATACCAATTTGCATTACATCAACATCAAAGAAGTTTGATTTGTTCACAGATACGTGTCAGAGTGATACCTGTAGCAGTTGCACTAGATTGATATACAACAAGATATGTGTGAGCATATATTGCAACATTTACTTAAGAGTTATAATTTTACTAAATCTGATGGAACATTAGATAATTTAAGTCTATCTCTTTTGGTTTATTCAATTTGAATAGTACTTTTGCAATAAAGATACCTTAGTTTTGAAACATTAGCAGCAATTTCATTTCAAAAAGATCAGTTTTCAACTTCGTACTATGTTTTGTTCATAAAATGTGTATTCAACACAGGTCAAAAGTCAGGGTAATTTCAAGTTTAAAATATCAATATCTTGGATAGTTGGCATTTTAAGACATTTTGCCGATGGTGTGACCCTTCACAACCGATGATTATGTGACCTGAGGTAAAGATCAACTGAATGGGTGTAGGTAATTTCAAGGTCAATATCTAGCAATTTGGTGTTTTAAGGCAATTGAGAACAATTCTGACCCTTGACAACCGATTATTAGGTGACCTGTTGTCAGGGTCAAGGTCTATAGGTCAAGATCATTTCGAGGTCATCAATATCTAAATATTTGGCGTTTTGTGAATCATGAATGTGTGACCTGAGGTCAAGGTTATTTCAAGGTCAAATATCAGTATCTAAGTATTTGGTGTATTAAGGCCCTGGTATCTGCTGTGGCCCCTAGCGACTCATGATAGGGTGACTTCCAAGGTTCTGACCCTTGACAACCGATTATTAGGTGACCTGTTGTCAGGGTCAAGGTCTATAGGTCAAGATCATTTCGAGGTCATCAATATCTAAATATTTGGCGTTTTGTGAATCATGAATGTGTGACCTGAGGTCAAGGTTATTTCAAGGTCAAATATCAGTATCTAAGTATTTGGTGTATTAAGGCCCTGGTATCTGCTGTGGCCCCTAGCGACTCATGATAGGGTGACTTCCAAGGTCAATATCTAGCAATTTGGAGTTTAAAGGCAATTGAGAACAATTGTGACCTTTGGAGACCAATGATTAGGTGACTTGGTTTCAAGGTCATTTCAAGGTCAATATCTAAGTTGTTGGCAAATGTGGGGCTACAGTCCTATTTAATGACCAATGATAAAATGACCAGAGAGTCAATGTTTATGGATCAAGATCATTTCAAGGTCATAGCTCAATATCTAATTAGTATTTGACGTTTTGGGGCTGAACGTGTTTTTGTGAAAACAATATGATTTTTCTTATGTAAATTCCCTGTGATAAAAATGATATCATCCAACTTCTTCACTTGAAAAGAAAAAAACATCATGAATCCCCCTCAACCTTTATTTTTCAACTTATTTTTTATGATTTCATTCTGGTTTGATTACTTGACAACTTAATGATACACTACATGATTTTACTACTATATGTACGGGTATAAGCATCAAATGTGGTGCCACCTGTTATTAATAACATTCGTAATATTGCTTGAATGTATCAAAAAATTGAAATTGAAAATATAAATATTTGAAAATATATCTGAAATATTATTGATAAGATCCCCACCTTGTCACTTTTTGAAAAATATTAGGCTTATTTTCTAAAGTATATTTTCTTAATTCGAATATATCAAAAGTTCTTCTACGCTAATGAATTAACAAATTCTGAAAAGGGGACGGGTATTGAAATGCGATAAAGTTAAAAACCATAAGTTCCATGTTATTTTCCATTGGAAAAACTCAAACTTTCCATTGTTTTCAACATAATTGTGGTCATTGAAAATTAATATCTCCAAAACTAGACTTTCATTACAATTCTACTAATGAAAAAGTTTTAGATCACTTGTTGAATAATATTTTCATGCAATTCAAATAAAAAAGAAGAACCTCTGTTGAGTAAATAATTTCAAAAAATGTTGAGAAGGGTTCCCCATTCATAGTTTTTTAGATTGTTTGAATGATATTTTTATAATCATTGAGAATTGAATTTTCTTGAAAGATAACATATTGTGTTTTTGAGAAATGTCATATTTATATTGAGAAAGTAGTCATGGTAAAATATATGACAATCAGATATCACTTGCCATACTATACCTGGTCCTTTGCCAATTTGAAGTGAATTGTAAAATCATATCGGAAGAGAGGACATCCAAATATGAGGTCATTAGTTTAATGACTGCAATCAGTAATCAACAGCCACGAGAGTTACTTTCTCTAGTAATTCTGAATTGGATCAGTATTGTATTGTATTGTATTGTATTGTATTGTATTGTATTGTATTGTATAATATGACCATTTAATTCACACTAGTGTCTTCATATGCCTGGACTAAAAAATCCCGAATCTGTTTGGGTGAAATAACCAATAATATGAGTATATTTGAGTATTGTCTCTTCACTTTCCAGTCAAAAATGTAAGATTTAAAAATATTTTTACAAATAATTGCAGTAAAACATGCAAAATATAATGCACATTGGTTATTGAAATGTAAAGATAGTCCATGAGGGTATGGTTATATTATTAAAAACAATTATGGTAAAAATTGGGTATTTCTAACCATATAATGCTTTTTATTCCAAGTTCAAAGACATTCTTCCTATTTTACCTCTGAAATGATTTTCATACCACCGAATAACCATTATATCAGTTTCTGGCAAAGTAAATAAGTGTAGGGCTTACACAAGGATCAACGTTTTTTAAGACTGTTTATGTACTTGTATATCCCCTGCCGTTCTAAGAGGAAGAGCAATGAATTGCGATTTTCAGTCAAAACAATGAAATAAACACAATCTGTTTATTTTGTTAAACATTTAACAAATAAAATTGTGTTTAACCTTATATTTTTTCAAAACATCACTAAATATGAAAATATTGCAAATAAAGTTGATCCTTGTGTGAGCCCTATATTTATTTACTTTGCCAAAAATGAATATAATGGTAATCAAAATATTTTGAAAACATTGAATAGGTGAAATAGGAATATTATCATTAACAACCATGACTTTTGAATAAATATGGTATTTTCAGGTCAGAAATATATAATTCTTCACAATTATTGTTTTTTATAAAAATGGCCACACGCAAATGGACTATCATACTTATCAATATCAAATTTGCCTCCTTTATTGTATACCCATTGCTATTATTTGAAAAAAAATTTTTTTTATCAAACTCATCTTTTTGATGGTTGCACCTTGGTGCAAGCCGTTTAGCCCTTTCGTGTCACCTTTTTGAGTGCAGACAAGTAAAAATGAATAGTTGATGGACCAATCTATAATGATAATGGGTCACTTCATAGTAAGCTACCACAACATAGGTTTTTGTGATTTTCTGGGGTTTTGGCACACACTAGACAGAAACTGAAAGGTTTAATTTATTGAACTATGTCACTGGGTTTAAAGAGCGCCTATCAAAGGCTTGTGAAATAGCCAAAGAAAATTTGCTCAAAAGCCAAGATAAAATGAAAACCTGGTACGATAGAAAAGTCAAAGAAAGATCATTTCAGCCTGGTGACAAAGTTCTTATATTACTGCCACTTCAGACAAATCCGCTACAAGCAAAATTCTTTGGTCCTTATGTAGTGGATTCCAAGGTCAATGACCTCAATTATATTGTCAAAACTCCAGATAGGCGCAAAGAAACACAACTGTGTCACATCAATATGATGAAAAGGTACTTTGAGCCAGACAAAGAGCATGACTCAGTTAAACCTGTAGTCACTTTGGCACCTATCCTTGTAAAAGAAACTGATCTACAAGATTCAGATGATATCACTTATACTGATTTGGACTATGAAGATATCAAAGGTTTGTCTAGGTTAAAGAACTCTGAAGTATTATCAAATCTAGATCATAAATTGCACCATGTGACAAATGATCAAAAACAGCAAGTCACAGAATTAATTCATGAGTTCACTGATATCTTCTCTGATGTACCGACTAAGACATCTATAGCTTATCATGATGTTGAAGTCCAAGATGTAACCCCTATTAAGCAACATGCTTATAGAGTTAATCCATCAAAATCTGAAGATTTGAGAGCTGAGGTCAATTATATGTTAGAAAATGACATAATTGAAAAGAGCAATAGCCCATGGAGTTCACCTGCTTTCATTGTTCCAAAATCAAATGGTGGACGTAGGCTAGTAGTTAATTATATCAAGGTGAATCGAGTAACAAAGACCGATTCTTATCCCATACCACGAATTGACGACTGTATTGACAAAATTGGAACTGCTAAATATGTCAGTAAATTTGATCTCCTCAAAGGATTCCTAGGGGTTCCATTAACTGAAAGAGCAAAACAGGTATCTGCCTTTGTTACTCCTGATGGTTTGTACCAATTTAAGGTTATGCCATTTGGTATGAAAAATGCACCTGCCACATTTCAAAGAATGATGAACAGCTTATTAGCAGATCTCAAAAACACTGGTGTATACATCGATGATGTAATCGTCTATTCTGACACTTTTGATGAACACATGTGTTTGCTGCGTAAGTTGTTTGAAAGAATCTCTCTGGCCAATTTAACCATCAATTTGGCCAAGAGTGAGTTTTGTAAAGCCACAGTTGAATATCTGGGCCATGTGGTAGGTCAAGGACAGGTCAAACCAGTGAGTGCCAAAGTGGAATCAATTACACAACTCCCAGCTCCTACAAACAAGAAAGAATTAATGAGAAGTCTTGGAATGGCTGGCTTTTATAGGAAGTTTTGTCCAAATTTCTCTTCAATTGCTCTTCCATTGACCAATTTACTCGGGAAAAACATCAAATATGTATGGTCTGAGCAATGTCATACAGCCTTTGATAAAATCAAGGCCATACTAAGTGAACAGCCAGTGCTTGTTGCACCTGATTTTAGCAAGCCATTCAAAATTCAAGTAGATGCTTCTGATGTAGGAATGGGGGCTGTCCTATTACAAGAAAAGGATGGTATTGATCATCCAGTGTGTTATTATTCAAAGAAATTTGATAAACATCAGAAAAACTACTCCACCATAGAAAAGGAATGTCTAGCATTACTTCTGTCATTACAACATTTTGAAGTATATGTTAGTGCACCAGTTCATGCAGTTACTGTATTTACTGATCACAATCCGCTGACATTCCTTCATAGAATGAAGAACAAGAATCGTAGATTGTTGAGGTGGAGTCTGTTATTGTCAGAGTACAATCTTGACATAAGACACATCAAAGGCAAGGATAATTTAATTGCTGACACTCTTTCAAGAGTGTAATACCTCTATTTATAAGAGGCTATTTGGCTTATACTGTATATACTTGAGGCTTTATGTTGATATAATAAAAAAGATTGTACTTCGAATGTGATTTGATAATATTATTGTAATATGTTTTTGGGTTTTACTCAATCTGTAACCATATGAATATTATTGTATTTGACTATTGTAAACAAATGTTATGTAAGTCTCAACCTCATCATTAAAAATTGTAACCCTCGCTACACCAGATATTATTGTAAAAGTTTTTCATTGTATTCAAAACTTTTCTTTTAAGGAGGGAGGTGTTACAGTATTATATTCTATTATATTCACATTGAGTTTAGTTTATCAATATGCATATACTGTAACTGATCTTCATTAGAGATCTTAGGTCAAGTCAAGGTCACAATGACATTATATCTTGTAAACATAACTGAACTGAATGACTCATTAACTCTTGGCCTTCTAGAAAGTACTGGAACTGTAATCATTTAATCAAGATTGAATCATGTGACTTAAGATGTCCAATCAGTGTTATTTTCTAGAAATCGTAACTTCTTGAAACATCTGGACTATGCCTTTGCACTATATAATGAGAGAGCTGATTTGGGCTGACAGCAGAATTTCAAAGTTTATCAAAAGGACATCTTCTTAGCAGATAATTACTGTGGGAACATTTATAACACTACAAACATACAACCTGAGGACTTTATATGGACATATATTACAACACACACTATATACGGATTATCATATACATTTGTGGATTATCATCAAACATTATTGGATACAAACATTATAGGATTACAACAAACATTATTGGATTATTACAAACATTGGAGAACTATTAACGATTATTGAAACATTTCGTGATCTGGAACTTTCTCAAGGATCGTCAACGACATTTATCGACATCAAGAATAAGCCGTATCATTGATTGGACATCACTTAAGTATTAAACCTCCTTTATATTATTGTTATATTATTTAGTTTTCAAAATATAAATAAATTGTTATCATATTTTAATTGCTGTTTTTACTTTCTGTTATTTTCGAACGTAACAGTACATCCGGCAGTTTTCTCCAAAACCGCTACAGATATCACCTTCAAATTTTCAGGGATAACTTATGAGTGCATATAGATGTGGATGAAAAAAAATTAGCTCGATACCTACTTCCTGTCGGCCATTTTGAAGTCAAATGCTAAAATCCTTGTCTGCAAACTTTAAGAAAAACGGCTTCACAGTTGCTTTTAAAACTTTAACATCTTGTTCAGCTCACTTCATTCTAGATCTGATTAGGTTTTGGACCTGTTAGCTCAGTCATGTCAGCCATTTTGAATGTTTTAAGAAAAGTTAGCGTGCGATAATACTTTGTATCATATTGAATGGTGTTTTTCACTTTTCATACTTTAACTATTTAGTAGCTTTACAAATAATTTCAGGTGTACTTTGTTGTAAAAGCCTATGTTATTGTTAACAGTAGTTATATGTGATAATTTTGTAAAAATAAATCAGCAAAAACTCATGATCACTTTTTTATTGTCGGCCATTTTGGATTTTTCCGTCCTAAAATCTTGTCAGTAAAATCTTGTCTACGCGTTTTCAGGTGAACCGTTTGGTGGATCAATTTCAAATTTTCAGGGATGATTCTTAGTATGAAAATCTAGATCTGATTAGTTTTTGGGCATTCAGGGTAAATGTCAAGGTAGCCATTTTGGATTTTCTGTCCTCAAATCTTGTCTATAAAGTTTTGTTTACATGTTTTCTGGTTAACTGTGTGACGGATCAATTTCAAATTTTTAGGGGTGGTTCTTAGTATGAAAATCTAGAACTGACTAATTTTTGGGCATTCTGGGTAAATTTTAAGGTGGCCATTTTGGATTTTCCATCCTCAAATTGTGTCGGTAAAGTCTTGTCTACTAATTTTTAGGATAACCATTTGATGGGATCACCCATACATGTAGGTGGGGACATTTTGTACACATTTGTGTTCTTGTTCATATCATGTGACCCTGAATAAGTAAATGGCCTGTACAATGTTATATACTAAGATACTAAGGCCTCAGTCACATTTACTCTATACCAGCCAGGCAGTCATATGGTGGCCGTAGCATCACAAAATCGATATAGAAATTCAACATCGTACTTCTTATCACTATATTTAATGCTGTATATCTCTCTCGACTTTGGGAAGCTTTGGCCACTGTATGGTTGTTGTAAATCATAAATGTGACTGAGGCATTAGATGTATTTTCTAGAAAATGGGTGCCAGGGTGTGGTATTGATCTGATTGCTAATGGCTTCACTATGATGGAACAATTGAAAGAGATTACTGCAGAGCAAGTAATTACAGCATTGAAGGTCAGTAAATGTATGATGACCTACAGGAATTATTTTTTCTTATTTTCTTGTAAACATGTTTACAGTTGTACTAAGTTTGAATCTCACAGAATCCTAGAAACTCCATGTGAACCTGAAGATAGCTATATTGTTTGTTGTGTTCAGAAGTTAAAATGCATTAATTATACCTTAACAAGTATCATAAGTAGACGTTTATAAACTTATCCCGAAGGAAATATATATTTGGAAATTGGAACATGTTTGTGTTTCCATAGCAACAGCTTGTTTGCTATATTTGCAGGTGCTGACATCTGCCAGGGGATATCCAGGTTCATATCTTTCCTCGATCACACTAGATGATGTCTACAACAGTTACTTTAAAAATGCTCCTATAATCTTGCAGAATACCAGCTCATATGCTAAGACATTGTCATGGGAACCTTCTATTGACTTAAAAGAAAAATCTACAAGAATATCATAACATATTAAGAACTCTTGTGGTTTACTCTACTGATTGAAATCTTAATGAATCATCTTTGTTCTTTCCATTTCTTAAATTGGTACTAAATAAATAAAACTTGCAAATCAATAATTTATATAATTGATCGCACCATGATAATTTAGACAGTAAACAATCCAATTATATGGCTAAAATGTTACACATTGCTGAGGTTTGTTTACTTGCAACTGGCTTTACTTTTCAGTATACTACCATGTTTCTTTAAAGAGGTAATGAAATGGCTGTCAAAAAATTTTCATATTTCAAGTTTTCACAACTGACTCTAATTACAACCAAAGTAAAAAGTACTTTGAGTTCGTAAATATAAAGTACAACTAGATCCTTTAATTAGTATTAAGATGTCTACTATATTTCAAATGAAATTTTATATACAATCATATGCTGATAAGTTATTATTTAATAAGCCAAAGTTATTGTACGTATGACACTTCTTGTACATGTGCATATTATATTACATATCAAATAGACATTTGGCAAGTGTGTAGACACTGATTGTTTCCTCTTACATAGATGATACAATTTTATAATCTCATGTTTTAACTAAATATCCTCACTATATTGTAGGTATTTAAAGTGCATGATTAAGAAAATATAAAACTCCATAGTTTCATTGTGTCTCATAATGTTTTAAAATGTTACATGGTATAAATTTTATAAAGATTACATAAAATTTTAATTCAAACTTTACTGAGTTTTTATTACACCACTTGTGGGATATGTTCGTCATGTTAGTGGTGTGATAGTTACCACGATTGTGATCATTATCGTAGTGTAAGTCTTTTGCCATGACGATTCTATGAAAACGTTTATTGGATTTTCTTCAAAGGACAAGTCTCAGTTTGGAGATCATTCTCCTGTGATTATAATTATTTAAATGAAAAATATAGAAATATTACCCAAATTAAATTACATGTATGAATATTTAAAAGAGAACATTTTAATCTACAAAATGTAAAAATTTCAAAGTTGTCCGAAGCAGGCGTAACGTGCAGAAGACTGATTCAATAAAAGACTCTATTTGTACAAAGAAGTTCATTAGTGTAATGTGCCAATAATCTTTTTATGAAAAATATAGAAATATTACCCAAATTAAATTATGGATATTCAAAAGAGGACATTTAAATCTACAATATGTAAAAATATCAAAAATGTCCAAAGCAGGCGTAACGTGCAGTAGACTGATGAACTTCATTCTCCAAACCTAGACTAGTCTTTTGTACACAAAATAGAGAATACCAAATTCTAGAGCTGATTAACTTTATGACATTTATCTTTTCTGATGGCCATTTTGAAAGTTTTTCCATAAATCTTGTTGCATTATGTTCATGCCTTTTGTATCTGTTTGTTGGTTGTATGATTTCTTTCATGTGCCTTCATCATTGTATAATAATTATAAGGTAAATATAAAATCTGATATACAAATATGTATGTCTTCATAAGTTTAGGTATAAAAATAAGTACTGCAAAGACAGGCTTTGTTTAAAATGACAGTATCCTGTGAAGTAAAACTAAAATATTCCAAAGCAATATAATCAGTAAAATGCAATCTGTTAAGACCAGCCAGTGGCCTTAACTCTCCAGAACAGGATATGTATTTAAGATAGAAAGTACAAGAAAGTCTTATACTTTTCTTACTCCCTTTATAGCAGTGTCTAAAATGTCATTATGGTTGTCATGACAGTAGTTGCCATGGTGATGAGACTTAGTTGTGTCAGTGTTGCAGTTGATGTGTCCTCAAAGGTTTCCTCTGTCCTGCACTTGCTTGGTTTCACATACTTTGTATGATACATTGGTTTCTTAGCAACATAGTAAGTTTCCTGAAAAGTGTCAAAAGTCAAAAACGGTATGAAGCATGAACTATTATAAGGTGATTGGGTTAGATTCCTGTTTAGATTGCAGCTCAATGACTGACTTTAAAAGGTAATCTTTCATAGAATTTATTTATTGCACCAATTAAAATTTTCCCGGAGGCTCATTGTATACTTTTGGAGTATTAGAAACTATTAAAATACATGTACAGTCTGATTCCAAAGAAAAGCATTAGATATAGGATTCAAAAATATATCAAGATGTGAACATTTCCTTGGAGGTCTGAATACAGCTTAATATATCATTCTTACTCCATTGAAAGTAGATCTCCCACTACCAGCGTAAGAGCAAGATTCCTGGAATCCTCTGCCCTCTCTGCCCAACTTTTCAAAGTGTTGCCTGTCCTTCTCAGTCCAAGGTATATCCTTGAGTTTGTCTATCATTGATGCATTGCTAGATGGGTCAATGGTCATCTCACCCAGCCTAATGTCAATTATAATTTGGATTAATAGAAAATCATTTTAAAACAATTTACAAGACTCTTATATGCATAGCATTATAGCATAGATGTTATTTTCAGTTTTAATGGCAAGTAAAAGTACACTGAATCATTTACCACTAATTATGTTTTTTAGATTAGAGTACTCAAAATATGAAGATAGCATTTATTAATTAAAAGGGCAATCATGAACAGATAAATGTTTTATTAAAATGACTCATAAAATTATAAAACAAGCTATGTATTCTTCATCATCACTGTTAATCTTTCACTGTTTACTGAAATAATTCTCAAACATTGTACTCGAAAAACATTACAGTATTAACTCACATGGCCTTCTCCACTAGGTACTGATTCAGGTCAAAGAAACTTTGTGTTGAAGAGAAACAAGTTGCTTGGTTAATCTTTGGGTAGTAGGTAAAGAAGTTCAGGCACATCTCATCAAAACTCCCTGGGCCACCCTGTAGTAGCAAAAGGTTGAAACAATGACACACTAATGAGTATTATATCAAGTCTTATTATGTCCACCACATATTGTTTATACTAATAGTCTCAACTTTTTTCTGGACGGTGTTCTGCGTTTTTTTTGTTTGGCAGGTGGTGATATTTTGCATATTAGTGCCTCGTTTTTACTTTAAAATTAAAATAAAAAGAGCAGCATGATACACTAAGTAAAAGCATAGAAAATTGTGACATGATCAAAAATTTAGAGCAGAATAGAATAATATTGATAGGAAAAACATGATAAGATGTTCATGTATCTTACCATGGTGGTCTGTTTCCGATCTTTTGTCTTGTAGTGGCATGTTGTTAGCATTTCATCTCCCTGCAGGTACATGTACATATTATATTATATACAATCAATAACTGGTACTGTTAGCCCAAGAATGCGTCCATCTTGTGTTTAAGATTATACATCTTGGTGATTTATTGTTAGCCCAAGAATTAGGCCATCTTGTGTATAAGACTAGACATCTTGATGATGGCGACGTGAGAATATATATTTGGTAGATATTTGAAAATATATGCTACTCAATTAAAAGTTGACATAATGTATAGCATCATATTGACAGGATGAAAAGGGATGAATAGTTTACTGTTGTACCACTGAATGTCCAGTTTAAGATTTTAGAATGTATATCCCTTGCTAGAATGTCTGTCAAACTAAGGCTTATACTTACAGGCAAAACATTCACGGGTGTCTTCAGAAGTCGCGTTTGCTAAAACAAAAATAAAAACATCTTTAAAGATGATAGTATACAGTACTAATTAAAATGATTCTGATAATTTTGAGAGGAGTAGAGTGTCTTACTACAGTTAATACACAAATATTTTAAAAACTTTGAATAAAGATAGTTAAAGTGGTAAGTTTTGTCTCTTGTACGAGGAGGAGGAGCGATCAATAAATTACCATGTTGACATAACTTTATTAAAACTCCTAATGTCTTAAAATAATGAGGTCTCTGTAATTAAGTTCAATAGGCAGGAATGATATTTAGGCTCATTGTTTTTTAAACTACCTGTAAATAGAGCAGGTAGTGTCAAAAACACACTACCTGCTACACATACAGGTAGTGTCAAAAACAATGAATTAAAGTAAAGGAGGTACTTATTGCACATAATATATTTGTCATATTATTATGGTACATGTACATGCTTATATTAATGAGGAGATTGCTTCATTTGTTCACCTGGTAGTTGAAGTCATAATGTTCATCCTCTGCTATGGGAGCCAGTTCCACACCATCTCTGAACAACTGAGTCTTTATACTTGTGCCTGAAAATCATATGAAGAAGTTCTCATTTCACTGATGGCTTGCAGTTCAGATGAATCTTGTGCGATATTAGATTTTAAAATTGTGAGAGGTTTTAACTTTTAACAACTGGAATTTATATATCATTATAAATTTCTAATAATGTCAGAAATGTAATTATCTGCCATGTGAGTTTTGGTTGCTTCAACATCAAAAATATCATGTTAGGGTATGTCAAGACTCTTGCCTGTAGCCAGTTTTTACCAAAGGGGAGCTTTTTTCCAGGGGGAGCTTTTTACAGTTTTGACTAAAAAAATCATGCAACAAGTGCTCAGAATGGTGAAAAACTGCATGATTTTGAGAGAATTTCTGGCCAGCTCCCCACTGCTTGTAGAGGAATAACATTGGTAATTGAGAACTTGGACATTTTTAATATTACCTGCAATATGTGTGTGTAGGAAAGCTGTAAATATGTTGATTCCCCCGGGTGGTAGCAGCTGAAACAAGAGATCAATGAAATATTACAATTTATTATGTCACCACCGCAAGTGTTGACATATTGTTATAAGTCTCCAACCTTTTCGTGGAGGGTGTTTGGCAGTTGGTGGTCAGTGGCTGGTGTTGCGTGTCTTTAATAATTGGCAGATGGTGACGATTTTGGATGTGAATGCGAAGTCAATGGTGTATTATCTTACCCTGCTGGTGCATTGTTTGCTGCATGGTGCTTCAATAGTGAAGTCCTCGGCCCCACTTGGGATGGCCATGGGGAATAAACTATGCCCAACAACCATAGTACCCGCATCATATGTTCTCACATTACTGGTATAGTAGATACGCATGCCACTGTTGTCTATCACACCTGGAATTAGATCTTATTAATGCATTTGCATTTGTTACTAATCCTGTTCAATATACAACTGAAGAAAGTTACATTTCACTGGGTTCTTGAATGGTGAAGGAAAGGGGGTATTAGACATTGTTTATTTTCACGTTAGATCATGGTTTTGGGATTTATTGGGCTTGTTTTTCTTATGACTGGTATCGCACACTTAGAGTTTGCCTTTTCTTGTGATGTACCATTACAACCTTTGGTCCAATTCCTTTGGCACTTTTACTTAAATATAGATATTTAGATATTTGTAAAAGTTGTAATTAATAGCAAAATGAAATTAACTGGTGAATATGGTCTTAATTTTCATTCCAGTTGACCATGTACAACTTACAACACATTACAAGGGAAGAAATGATCAAGGATACTACAGTAAGGACCCTAGTCCTAGGAATTCAATAGAGAGCTATATTTCAAAAAATTAGTTCTTACCTTCTAGATTCTGAGGGTTGTCATAGTGAAGTTCTAAATTGATGTACACCGGGTCATCCACTCCCCCTATAGGGTAGCCAACATTCTTAGGGAAGTGAAAGATCTGATGAAAACAAAAAAATCAGACGTTAATGTATCTCTTGAAATCCCATGGTTCGACCTAGCATTGCCCAACAATTACAGTCTCATTCTTATTCATTGAATCACGATGCATTTTAGCAAGGAAGAAAAATCAGGGGGTCGTTAACAGAAACTTCTTAAAGTTACAAATGTTTCTGTTAATGGGTCCCTGATAATGATAAGTCTAATTCAGTGATCCAATTGCACATTTTCCTTTTCACTCAGGCTTGTTTGACTTCTGCTTGTCCAGAAAAGTGAACTTAATACCAGGGTGAGCATATATCACTTCACAGTTCACTTAATTTCATAATGATTTTTGTAAATGTAACTTTCATATCAACTCTTATGGGGAGCAAGAAAGTCTTTATAGAAATAAATAGGCTGAATGGAATGAAATTGTTTTACATACCCCTGCACCTACACCCCAACCCCACATAATGGAGTCACAATCTGTCACATTTTCTGGCATTCTGCTCTCCCAGCATATGTTGGGTTTCTCGTCAGACATATCGATGTTGGAGGCGGGCATCCTACACATATAGAGGACGATATGGTGCACTATGCCTCTATTCTTCTCCTCGACTAATGGGTCAATCTTGAGGAAATAAAATGCAATTTTATCATGGTTGCTCTCAAAAATTCAATTTTATCATCACAAATTCCAATGTCAAATACTAGTACTATGTTGAAGTCTAGAAAGAGACAAGACCACTACTCTTGAAGTAAGTAGGAATCACTAAAGTTGAATTTGCATGAAAGAAGAATATGTTCTTACTCGGATCACGTGATGTTTCCCAGACAACACTGGGAGTCTCTGCAATCGGCATCCGTATACTGTGCGTTTAGGTAATATCGTAATCTGCAAAAATATGATTATGAACAGGTATTCTCAGGTTCTGATTGTCATTCAGAATGAACTAGCCTCGTTAGAACCACCTGAGTGTAATGTGACTTGGCCTCATGCAACTTGTACTAGCCCCATATGACACGTGCACTAGCCTCATACAACATGTACTAGCCCCATACAATGTTTACTAGCCTCATGCAACATGTACTAGCCTCATACAATGTATATTAGCCTCGCACAATGTGTACAAGCCTCGTAAAACATGTACTAGCCTCATACAATGTGTACTAGCCTCGTAAAACATGTACTAGACTCATACAATGTATACTAGCCTCATACAACATGTACTAGCCTCATACAACATGTACAATAGCCTTGTACACCATGTACTAGCCTCATACAATGTGTACTAGGCTTGTAAAACATGTACTAGCCTCATACAATCTGTACTTGCCTCAAACAGCATGTACACTAGCCTCATAGATTTTGTACTAGCCTCATAAAATGAGTACTAGTGTACAACATGTACTAGCCTCATGCTCATACATGTACAATGTGTACTAGCCTCATGCAAGTTGTACTAGCCTCATACAATGTGAACTAGCCTTGTGCAGCATGCACTAGCCTCATACAATGTGTACTGTAACCTCATGTAACATGTACCCAAGCCTCACACAACATGTACTAGCCTCATACAATGTGTACTAGCCTCATGCAACTTGTATGAATAAGTATTCTTGACTATTATTAAGATGAAATATTCCTTTCCAACCAGAGACTGTACATATAGTATTTTCTTATGGGTTCCTTACATTGCCAATAAGCAGGTCAAAGTGTTGTAGATCATCCTCTTCAGTAACATCCATGACTTCAGGGTTACCATAATCCAACAAACTGACGCTCTTTGTTCCCCGGTGTTCGGCTCCGTGGTACATAAGGTCTTCTTCTGAGGATTCCCCATCAGTTTCGCCCCAAGCGTAAATCAAACGTACGGTACCCTCCTTGAATAATAAAAGCATTGTTGATGGTTGTAATAACAAGAATGAAAAGTTTTGTGCTGCTTTAAGAATTGGATTAAGTTTGATTTTTGATCTGCTCAAGTACTACATGTAATTATCACAGGCTGGTATCGAAATATTTGTCCGCTGTGACGGAGCATGCTATTTTTCATAAAAACACTAAATATACTTCACGATTTATTTTTTTAACTCATATGTTTCGTTATACCATACAAAATTACTTACTCCATGCAATGGATATATCATTTGCGGGTAACTTTCACTTCTGTTTGAAGTCCAATTACGCTGGGAAGAAAAGCTATTGAAAATGGCGCCGGACTATCATACTTCAAAATGTACCATTTCTTGTTTAACTTTCTAATGGCACGATATAGTGACACGATAATATTTACACATGGTTTCAGCATAACTATGAAGGTATAAATGAGATGTTCATGTATTTGGTCTTTTTAATTCTTTTATAAAAAATAATGTTTAATTTTTTTGTCCGCTGTGACGAAGCAGTTGCAAATGTGAACTGTAAAAATGCTCCGTCGCAGCGGACAAAAAATATTAATATTATTTTTTATAAAAAAATTGAAAAGACCCAATGCATTAATATCTCATTAATACATTCAGAGTTATGCTGAAAACATAAGAAAAATATTATCGTGTCACTATATCATGCCATTAAAAAGTTAAAAAGAAATGGTACATTTTAGAGTTTGATACTATGGCGCCGTTTTCAATAGATTTTACTCCTAGCGTTATTGGACTTCAAACAGAAGTGAAGGTTACACGCAAATGATATATCCATTACATGGAGTAAGTAATTATCTTTGATATAACGAAACATATGAGTTAAAAAATAAATCGTGAAGCATTCTTAGTGTTTTTATGAAAAATAGCATGCTCCGTCACAGCGGACAAATCTTTCGATACCAGCCTGTGATTATACACAAGAACTAATGGCTAATCACCTCTATATCTCTGTCTTCATTGTCACAATTAGTGAGTGGTCGGGTAAACTTTAGAACGGTAAACGGTCCTTCCTCCTTTGCAAGTAACAGCTCCCAGTCCTGACTCTCATCAACACTAGGTTTAGCATTAGCAGTGGCAAAACGATCCTATGGACATATATTTAGCATGTGTACATGTATGTCTATGTGTCTTTCAAATGCTACTATTTCTGATATGATCATCATGCATGGAGTCTGTGGACATGAGTAATGAAGTAATTAACTACACTTTTATAACTTTTACACAGCGGATCAAAAAACTTTAAAAGAACTACTATGCATAAATCGATGCAAAACCTTATTATTGCCATTTTGATTTAAATTATGAATACGACATTACAAACACAAGTATACTTTGAGAAAACAAATTTATATTATTGTAGCATTATTGAAGCTTTCTGTTTCTCTTTCGCATTATTAACGTTTGTTTCCATTTTCAGAAATGTTTTATAACTGACCTTGAAATATGGTTGACCATCTCGAATGCCTCCAATGACGATATCCGATCCTACCATACCACCCGAGGTACTCAGCCCTAAGCCTACCCATCCTTTAGTTAACACATGAGCCTCAAACGTGATGGATTCCTCTGTAAAACTCCAGAACAAATGATATCTTTGAAGTTCGTCAAGTTCCAAATAATGCGGGTACTTTTCAGTTGGTCTTGGTTGCTGGGTCACAATTGATGGTACATTTTGAGATGTGGTGAACACCACTACGTTCACCAGTATTAATCCTATTGTCGAACGTATCATTTTGCTGGTTTGTCAGGTAACGAGACTCATGAGTCCAGTCCAGCTCTTTTCAGGTTGTTATCCTATAGGAGTGCACCAAACCGTTTAATGGCTTAATGGCGGTGGACTTAAAGTTCAATATATAGATCGCTGTATACTAAACATTATATATAAATTGGGGTTCACCGCATAAATCACTACCTGCAGTGCAATATTTTATTGATTGCATGTGAACATTTTTATTTGCGTTTGGCGAAATTCAAATACGATGAAAATGCACTAAAGAATATTGAATCGTTTTGTCAATGCTCTTGTACTAAACAGTGTTTTTAAAAATATTATGTGATGCTTTGTAATAGCCTAATTCATTGGACGTTTTTGGAATGTTTTTGATGTTACTTCATGACATCACGAAATGGTTATGAAATTGTAAAATTGTGTGCACAAAAACGTGACTTTTCTCTTGAAAGCCCATGGTTTTACGAATGGCTAAACTTAAATAGACGCATTGAAAATATCTATTTGTTTACGATGTACGGGTATTATGTGATGTTAAAGGCCCAGTATACTTTATTTAGAAGAAAAAAGAAAAAGATTATCATTGAAACATATTACTCACACACTCGCTCAAATATGAAACAACGTTTGATTTGCTTTGATATTGAACCAAGAAAAAAATAACTCACAAAGAAAAAGCATAAGACATGCATACACAATGCTAAACAAAGTGCATGTTTTTAATTACTTTTGATTTAAAAGATGGCGACACTTCTATAAAGATGAATGTATCATGTAATACATCGATAAAAACTTGATGTATGAAGCTTGACAGATCGAAAATATTTTTTTGATTAATTATTGTATGTGGTGCGCTTGAGCTTTTGTTGGTGTCAAATGAAAGATAGGGTTCTTATCAATACATTGGACATTCTATAGAACTCAAATAAAAGTCTTTATTTTGCCCAAAGACATTGAAAATACGCGAAGTGGGCCTTTAAGATCTTTTGTTTATCAGTCAGTTTTACAGAATGGTTTGACATTGAAATATCTGAAAATCAAAACGAAGATACCATCTTTGTGAATATTTTCGTAAAATGTCTCAAAGAACTTTCTAAATCATAATTCATTAAGAACTGATAAATTTCCTCTATTATTTACAATATGTGGCATATAATAAGTCATGTAAATCATTTATTGCAAATATATTTTGGAAAAGGAAATTAAATGAAACGATTTATTGAACCCACTTTCAATTTCTACTTTTCAAATATGTCCGGGGAAAACCATGTTATAAACTAAGCCTATTTTTCGATAACTTCATGTTGTGACGTATCTTTGCAAATTGCAGTTTCAATGTAGAACGTCATTCAGTGTCACACAATTTCATAAGCAAAATCACAATATACATCAGATGCGTAAATTATTTTAAATAAATTATTTAATTTTTATTTATCCAAATCACTTACAAAGTCTAATTAAATAAATGCAAGAGAATTCAACAAATCTGCAAATTAACAAAAAATGCAGAGTTGTTCACGCTCAATGATAAGTCATTGGTAAGGTGAAATATGCCTAGCTTCTAAAGGAGTATCGAAAAGGTACAATATCCTCAGTGTGCAATAGTCAAAAAAATTATAATGCATGATAAAAAATTTATAATGCATGAATTTCAAACATATTTATAGATAGTTTTTTGCTTTTGATATTATGAAATATTACCTTGAAACCTGAGTATGCTTTGATACCCATTTGGACTATTTACCCAACTCTTCAAATACTTCTATAGATATAGTTATGCCATTTGGGAATAATTATATAATTGATTACGAAAAATGTTATTGCAAAATAAAAACAAATATGGACATTTTTGGTCCACCGTGTAATGATACACAAAAACTATCAATATATTTTGGCGGACCATGTCTTTCCAAAGTTAATATCCTTTCTGTAATTGGCTTATACAGTCGCAGAGTGGACAGTAAAAGCAGTTACACCCGTTGTCATGTGAGTTGAGATTCTACGAGTATTCATTCATAAACTAGGTTAAAAGCTTAAAAGTCAACACTTATTAACACCACATATACATTAATATAAATTATATTAGCTCTAATGACGTTTTCTCTCTGATTAAAGTAGCCAATATCGTCATTCTACTCTCATCTGATACTATTCTCTCACGGCTGGTTTTACTAATTCTCCAGGTTTTGGTTCTCATCTAGATCTACTCAAGATTTCGAATACTGACCACAAATTTAGTTTTTCCTGAGGTTCTGTTACTCGTCTATTCAAAATTTCAAATATTGAACACATCCAGTATTCCTGAAATTCTACACTGTCACTGGAGTGCTATGTTCCTACATAGTGCCAGCTATTTTGAAATACAGAAACAATGCTTTGGCGGAGGGATCAACTTATGCTCATTTTCCCTCAGCGGGCCCGAACTCTGTGATTAGGCAAGACTCTGCCATGCCATTGTTTTGTCCCAACTAATACCCTGGTGGATACGGGTTTGTATCATCAGTGTCAAGTTCACCTAATGTGTGATTTACTAGTCTATGGTGAGCTTCGTCAGCTCGTATGTTTAGTATGACATCTCTCATCGTGGCATTTCTCTGAAATAGTGGCAAGAATATATAAACTCAAATTCACCACCAACAAGAATTGGAAGCTGTAGATACAAGTGGAAATGAAGTTCGGAAAATATGATTGTAATTTTATAAAGAAATGTTTTGATCTTCTTATGATCATTTCAAGTCATGAACTGACGTTTTTTTTGTTTTTTCTTCTTTATTCCAGTTAAAATATTCAAATATACAAAACATAGACTGCCAAAATTAGAAACATTGGTGGCAGTTTTTGGCATGAACTGATGTTATTTCTGCTGACTTAATAATAAATTTAGATTTCTGCATCTTATACCTCGAATAAACTCATTTTCAGAAAATAAATTATCACTAGGCCTATTTTATATTTTCTCTATTTTATATGTAATATTTACTTACAGCTAGGTTCCAATAGTTAATGGCTATTTCAGGCGCAGGTTTCGTTTTCCATGATACTAAATTACCAGAGTCAATATCCTGAAACCAGATCGAAATTATGAACAATTATTTATATTTGACAATGGAGGGCTAAATAGTAAATATATAATTAAGTTACAATAAAATACTGGATATCATTGATTGAAGGTGACGTATTTCATGATTTTAAATCATACTTGTATATATAGATGTTTCCCCTCGTTTATACACACAGGACGGGTTGAGAGAACTGATTTTTACTGAATTGCTGGAACAGATCAATTTAATAACAAAATAGCCCAATTTTGAAAAATCAAAATTAAGTTTCAAGATATTCAAGAACATACCATGATACATCCTGTGTATGTCTTCACCGCCTCTTCTTCTAAATATCCTACAAACTTGTGGCAGAATCTTGGACTCACCAAGTAGCAGAGACTGAATAGGGTCACAAATACACCTTTAACAAAGAGAAAGGGACGCCATGTATGAAAATGCTTGACCTCTCGTATGTTGCTAAAATATCACTTTCGACAAGTATATTTTATAGAAAGTGACTTTGATAAATATACTTTTTTCTAGTAATCGTTTCAATGTATTAAAGATGGAAACATTATATATTGAAAACAAAAAGCATTAAATGCAAAAGATCACCACCTATCATTTGTTACAGACGCCAACCCTCATAAAAACGTTGTAAATCATAACAATATGCCAACACTTTTAGTGGTGACATAATGAACTAACACACTTGACAATTGAGAATCGTGACGTGTTTGAGCCAACTAGGTAGTAGGTAACCAAACTCGTCTGGCCCAGTTATCTACTCCTAATGTCGTCAGGAGTAGATAACTGGGCCAGACGGGTTTGGTTAGGTAGTAGGCTAGGGTGATTACCTTGAGAGCCCATTATGGCAAGTCGCATAAGGATTCCAGCATCTTTCAGTTGTATTACAGTCATTAGATGCATCCTTTCATTCTCTGCCTCTTCTGTAAAACACATACAACTTGCAAATACATTTGTGTGTAAAGAATTTACATTTTGATATATTGAATGACATTCCTAAAATAATGCTTAAATAAGTAATGGTTCAATGTACAGTAAAGCGTGTCTAATCTGAACGCATCTTGAACCACCAAAAGTGTTCCGATTAGCAGGTGTTCAAATTTCAAGGTTTTATTGGGACAGAGAAAAAGTGTTCACATTGATAGGTGTTCGGATGATCAGAAAGGAGTTGAGATATCCAAGTTTAACTCTATATTCCAGTGTGGACAGTACAGTAATTGATTTGAAAGAGAATCTTACCTAACAGTGTGTGTATCCAGCCGTGGTCCCTACTCATTCTCCTTAAAGACTTGAGGTGGCGTGTCATCGCTGCCACCATTCCGGGAACACCTGCTACAGTTTCCAGGAAAACAAAACGTCTGAAAAATTAATGAATAACTTTCCTGACAAACGTATGAGTATTAATTATTTACTTCATAACGTGATTATTTGTCCAATGTTGACCTTACAGATATAAGCAAAAGGCCTGTTATGTAAGTGTTCTGAATGGAATTATTTTAGAATAGGCCATAAATTGGTCTTAGTGACTCTAATGCCTCAGTCACATTTGATGAACGGCAACCGTATGGCGGCCGTAGGTTCCCAAGATCGATAGAAATATGCAACATAAAATATAGGGATAAGCAGTACAATGTAGATTTTTTGATATTGATTTTGTGAAGATACGGCCATGGTATACCCGCTGTAGAGCAAATGTGACTGAGGCTTATTAGTTCAATTTTCTCCATCTTATTAATAGCTTACGTTAGCCATTTCTTCTCTGTTCTTTTGCCAGATGAGAATCCTGAGAAAAAGTCAAAACTCCTTCTCAAAGTTTGTACATTCCAGTAAGCAAGCTGAAAAATCAAGAGCGTAGAACGCATTTATTTCACGTTGTGCAAATATTTCAGCTATTAGAAGTGCTTTCATTTTATCAATATACATGGTGAAAATCTAACTTTTTCATACACTTTCTATTTAAATAGATAATGTATGTATTATGTCTATACATGAAAATTTCTTCGTTCTCACACATATTTCTACAATTTATTAATTGCAAAAACAACAAACGCATTACTTACATGTTCAACAATCCCCTTTGGAGGATTGTGGGTAATTTCTACTTTCTCTAGTTCATCTGTACTCCTAGAAAATATAAAATATTAAGTAAAAATATTAGACTGCTTGGTTTCAACTTTGTTGCATTTAGTCTCTCTCCCAACTTCCATAGCTTTAAATATAGTTTTACCAAAAGACGAGTTATCAGTCTTACTTAGCATTCCCCTATCTTCTTTTCAAGTGTTGGAGAAGTAAGTAAGGGGGGGGGGGTTCACAGTCTTGAAGCAAGACTATGAAAAGTCCAAAATGATTATCTTAAACTAAATCAGCATCTTTATGTTTAAAGGCCCCGTGTAAAGTTTAAACCACTTTGGCTTATATTGTAGTCTTACCCAAAGTGTAATATGTGAAACTTTTTTTTTTAATTTCAAAAAGTGGTTTTTGATAGACTTTTTGTTCCAAAATTTGTGAATTTATTTAAAACCAACTTTTAGAGGTCACTCATATCTTCTAATTAGCCACAATTCATACCAATGCATAGCATACATCCTCCCATGTTTTTTGCCGAAAAATTTAAGAAAATCGGTTGGTAAACAAGCGAGAAATGAACTTATCAGTGCATGAAAATGGTTCTGAGAAAAATGCATTTCAAAATTTTAGTTCTCATAGAAACCTATGGTACAATGATATCTAAAACATAATTTATTCTTCCTTTTAACCTGGTTAGACAATCAACATTGTTTTTTTTATGAAAGTCTTGCATATTTAGAAAAGATTGACATCGAAAAAAAAATTCAATTTTTTTCAAAAAGTTTTTGTTACCTTAGTGACATCACTAATGTTTCAAAATATTTTTGATAAGCTAAAACATTGAAGTGGCCCATTAAATATGACATTTTATTATTGAAATAGTGTGTCTTTTGTTCAATCTTTGCATTGGTGTTAAAAATATAATCTTTTTTTGAAATGCATTAAGAAATATTTGATGATTAAGAAATTTCAACTTTTTTTGAAAAATGGCGGGAAATTTGAATATTTGAGAAATGAAATGCTCACAACTTTTTTTTCAAAAAAAATTTTTGTTCAAAAATCTCTAAAATCACTTTTTAAGTCCTGACAAATAGTAAATGAATGATAAAAAAATATTTTCAAACTTTAGACGGGGACTTTAACTAAATGTAGAATTTCATTAGTAGAAAAATTATAATTCCATCAAACGGTTTGAAACAGGTACACAAGACTTAGGCCCTATACAGACAAGATTTTAGGACGGAAAATCCAAAATGGCCGCCTGACTATTACCAAGAATGCCGAAAAACTAGTCAGTTCGAGATTTCATACAATTAAACATCCTTGAAGAGATGGGTTTTCTGGTTTTTCAGACTTAGTAATTTTCAACATTTTCTTAATGTAAATGTATTGTTTATATACACAGCTAGGACCCCAAACCAGGACTGGCCCTACTCACCATATGGGATGTGGTAAAGTGTAAGCACCCCCAACAGTGTCTAATTCTGAGGAATTGGGGGAATCTTGACGGTTCTGTGTAGTTTGGGGGTCTTGTGTTTCTTGGACTATACCCTGTGGGTCCTGCAGGCCTTGGATAGAGGGAGCTGAAGACTCGGGTGTTTTCGTTGTTTTATCACTTCTAGAACACAAAGAAAAATGTCATTTAATTAAAGATAATACATTGATATAAAAATGCATCATATGTACAGGTGCTAGGTCTATCAATACGTTCTGAGTGTCTTAATTTAAGTGTTTTATCATTTCCATGGATGTGTAAAATAATGCCAAGTTTCACTAAGAATCGACTTTGTTGGAGAAAAAATATTATTACTATGGTGACTTTTGTTTTAGGTAGGCATGTCAATATTTTGAATAATTATCAAATAAATAAGGGTTATGTACTGGGAGGTTTTGGATATGGGGTTTATCCAGAGGGAGATATGCATATTTACCCGAGGGACCGTAGGGACCGAAGCTAGATGTGCATATCCCACGAGGGATAAACCCCATATCCAAACCGACCTTACATAACACATAACTACTTTATCCAATACCAGGGGAGTTCTAATTCTTTTTTAACATTTACTGTACAGTATACAATTTTTTTCAATTTTTTCAACCTTTTTTCAAAGCGGGAAGATATGCCCTGGAGAGGGAGATATGGAGGTTTTGGATATGGAACTCTCAAAATCAGGATAACCAAAACAAGTAACCATAGTAACCTTTTGCGAGTCTTTCTAAATAGGAAACTATCAGGAAATTATTGTTAATTATTGCCTAGCAGCGCCAAGTATTCACAATCTGAAGCCGACGAGTGTTCGTAATTTAAAGCCTTGTTAAGATACAAGGTCATTGCATTTGAGCTCACTTATTGATAATCTTCTCCCTAATCCTGTAATCTCACAATCGTTAATATTGTACCTAAAATGTTTCACTGCACTTCCATCTGCTATGAGGCTAAAGTTTCCCTTTTTGTACTGTTTCACACTTTCTTCTACTTCTGCTTTTGTAGCACAGTGCTTCACCTGAAGATATAAGCAGCATAATATAAAACGTTTTCCTATACACTGACAGTGCTTATAGGCTACGATAAAACATTAAAAACGTGACTAGGTTCAGTTGTTATATTTTATACAGTACAAACACAAGATGACATGGCCTTTACTTGCTTTACTTCCTCACAAATGGCACTGTTCCAAAGACGTAAAATTGTAATTTAGGTAGAGTCACTCAGCAACGATCTTCATGTATCCATGTATGTGATGTTTTGTGATATGATGCATACCGTATAATTATAGACGCTTATGTATTAATCTATCCTCAATCAGAGCCAGCAAGGGAAATCATGATTCCAGGGGGGGGGGTGAATTCAATGAAACAGGGATCATTGCCCTTTGCAACAAGATTTGGATTATCTAATAGTCTGTAGATTAATAATCCATTTATATAACCAGCGTAATGCAGCAAAGTTAAAGATCCTCTATATAGATCTATTATATATCTTCGTTTGATAACGTTGGATGGAAGTTTATGTTTGCACAGATATCAGAATATGACATGACAGAGTATTAGAGGTCAAGATCTTAACCAGAGATCAAATCAATCAAAATTCTTGAGTACCACGATAATGCATAATTCGTTCAATTTTTAATTCAAGGTTTGACTTCCCAGAAATGATTTGATTAGGCCCTAATTCATATTTATTTTAGACGTCATTATATATAAACACTGTATAGACTATAATATTGCTAGGAAATATGAATTAATAAAATGTGAGGATCAATGTTTGTACATACCCCATCTTCATGAAAAGGTCTGACCAGATGACAATGATTGGATGCAATATTTGTTGCTGCAGCCCGGTTGAATATCCCGGTTCCCGAGCGCTGTACTACCAGTTTGGCGATTGTATACGTTTTTATTAATCCCATAGTTTACCTAAGAGTTAAGATTGTACTTTTGTTTATTTTTCACTGTTTCTCATTTCATTCGAAAATTGATACTCTCATTTGATCGGTTCAGGAGAGTTCTTGTAGAAAAAATCCCCGATTTGTTTGATCCAGATTATACCTGTTTTATAACTAAATACTATATTTGCAATAGGCGACTATTGCTTCAGTGCTCTCAATGTCAATGTCATGGAAAAGTACACAGTGATGCAAGATGCACGCGAATAACCCGTAACTTTAAAGGCCTGGTCCAATCCGATATTTCCCAATTGACTCTGATTGGCATTGTTGACCTCTATCCAGATCACGTTTGTCTGGAAGTACTTTCGAAACCACGTTTATGCAATAAAAACAGATCTTGCCGCAATAAAATTAGAATTTTCGCAATCACGTTTATTGGTCAGCGATTGCTCATGTGCATGATGATTCATAAAATTATCAAGGCTTGGTCGATCGATATTCTTGTTGAACGACTTGGTAAATGTTGGTAAACATTTGGCTTAACATCTTCTTGGACATACTTATTTTCTTAAAACGTTCGTATGGATAAACTATCAATTTTGAAGCATTAAGAAATGTAAATTCAGTTCTCAGTTCAAAGTCCCACTTATAGATTTTTTGGATCCAACACAAGAGGAATATCAACTGAAATAATGTTCATCCAGGGAGTGTCTTTGTAGATAATAAAAATATATGTTAGACAGTCTTGATGAAATTTCCAAACTTTTAATATATTTTGTCACTGGTCCATGATCGTTGAATGGCCTTTAACCTTTAAGCAAATATTCTGACAATTAAATCAGTTAAAGGTCGAAAGATCTGTCGATGCATTTAAGGTCTCATAGTACTCAAACAGAAAATGACAAAATAGGAAGTGACGAAAACATGCTGAATTTTAGGCACTTTTTGAACCATGATAACAGAGTTCTGTTTTGACCCCCAGTCAGTTTAACCAGTTCCACATATCATCCACATGACAAGGATCAATGTGTATTGGTCAGGATGACCCTAAACATGATGAAATAATTTTTTTCAGCCCTCTGAAAACGTGACTGAAAAATAGCTAAAAATTCGACCTTCGGAAAGGTCACTGAACAGAATATTTTGAATTTTTCAGAAAATATATTGCTCTAAATAATACAATCTATAATGCCTCGGTCACATTTGCTCCGATTCATCGGCCGGTGTAAAAGAAATGGGGATTATGGTCCCCTTTCTTAAAGGCCCTTACTGGCCCTGATTGTGGATACGATAATAAGGGAAAGAGTTGTATTTAGGTCACCATATAAATCAATGGAAAGTAGGACCATCATTTGATAGGACCTCCTACCCTTTTACACCTGCACCCCTGAGATGATTTAAAAAAAGTTTGGTCAATTTGAATCAAGTTGAAATCAGTTTTGAATAAAACACTCGGGAAAATACTGCAATCGGCCAGGCGCCGGCCGATGATCGGGGGAAATGTAGGCTAAAAGAAGTAAACGCACGGTAATAAAAATATATTGATATCGTTTGCCTGCCCTCTTTATTTAAAATTATTTCTAGCGCCTATATAGGTTTACTTTGTCTATGGTTAAAAGTTAGTAGGTCGATAGAAATAATTCTTAAATAAAGATGACATGGTAATCGATCTGTGTTTATTTATAATTATTATATACCTCAAATGTATTTTAGATGCTCATTGGCTTATTCATGGTCACATGACATGGAATAGATGAACTAATTCCCTGGAAAGTCCTAAATCCCTGCTTTCAGGGAAGATGAATTGTACTAATCACCAGTTAGGTCATGTGACCAGTCAATAGTACATTTTATCTTCCCCCAAATCTGAGATTATAGGAGTTGAAAGGTAAAATGCCTTTAAATGCCAATAAGAACCTGTGAACATTTGATATTGAAATGAAAAGACTTCTCATTTTGTTTTTGTTTACAGAGTACTTATCAGGTATCTAATAAAACAAATAGTGACTGCCACATTTTCGGGAAATAGTGTAAAAAATTTCCTGCAGCCTCGGGAACATGTCAGTGGACAGGATATTCCCTTGAGGAAAATATTTTGCACTATTTCCCTCAATGGCAGTCACTATTTGTACAATATTCTCTGGATTCTGTTGGTGCTGCCATCTTTATATCGGCCCAGAACCTATGGAATTTACCAGGCCTTTGCTAGATGCAGGGGTTTCTAAAGGGTAAATACGACATGCGTCATTATTTTCAAATGTTGTATATAGCATGGGGTTTTCAGAGAAAAACCCTACGTATATATTGGTCATGTAAATATCGGTCTAAAGCGCGATTTGAGGTTCAGGAAGTTAAAATATACGAGCACAGCCCCCTCTTTGAGCCGAATTTTGTTTGAGTTTGACATTCCCCTGGGATTTCATTCACTGTGCTGAAGAGAATGAGACTCGGAGGAAAGAACTATTTGCTCTGGCGAAAGAGGTGGAGAAGCTAGACAACAAGTCCCTCCAACGAGGACTGGCTCCCAGGGTTCCAACTCGCGATATTCGACCTTGACCTTGATCGATGACATTGAATTAAACTTGTCGTTTTTCAGCTCTAGCATTAAAGAGAGAATCAGATATAGCAAGCAGGCTAAACAGAAATTTGTCTCAATTTTAGAATATTTTTGGCTCATGTCATTTCTTGTCATGTCTATTTTCTAAAAATCACAAAAATGCATACTTTATTCGAGGAAAACTGAAGATTTTTACAATAATGTATTATTTTTCTATAAGAATGGTTACCATTCTTCTTATTATTTGGGAAATGTGCCTGTTTGATTTTCCGTAAGTCAATATATTAACTATAGAAATCTACAATATTAGAAAATTTCATAGTAGACTTTTTGAGAAAATTACACTTTAGTAAAAACATATTAATAGCGGTTTATAATGGTAGCCAATGGGGATTTTCCAAAATTTAAATGCCAGTATCTTTTGAAGTAGGCAAAAGAAAAAAACAACCCTTCTTATTTTGAAGATCATCTCTTATTGTAACATACTAGGAAAATGGGATTTATCACTTTTAAACTGTTCTGCAGGGGGTCTTTTGAAGATTGATAAATTACTATGGGGCTGAATAAAGGTTTTTATACAACTTCACGGCTAAATATATCAAAAATGAGAAATTTTTTAAAATGTGCCTGTTTGGTTTTCCTTAAGTCAATATACGATCGTACTAACTATAGAAATCTACAATATAAGAAAATTCAATTGTAGACTTTTTCAGAATAGGACAATTTAATAAAGCCGTATTGATAGCAGTTTATAATGGCAGCCATGGAGATTTTCCAAAATTCAAACGCCAATATCTTTGGAACTAGGCAAAAGAAAAAAACATCCCTTCTTACTTTGAAGATAATCATGTTATTGTAACATACTAGGAATATGGGCTTTATTACTCTAAAACTGTTCTACAGGGGGTCTTTTGAAGATTGATAAATTAACAGGGAGCCGAATGTAAATAAGCAAACTTTTCGAGGTCTGTTTTTACCAACTGGGGCCACCTTTCACCACCACTTCGTTAGATATCAAAAATATATGTATTAATGATACTTCTGTCAAATATTTTTATATGCTTTATTTATATATAGCCAGCTGTTTGATTTCGAAATTTGAAATAACGACATCCATTTATGGCAGAATATTGAGTTGGAATCCTGGGAGTCAATCCTCCATGAAGTCATTTGGAAAATTCCCGGGGAGGCCCCTGTAAACGTCTTATATTATTTTGCTTGAAAACATCGTAGTTGTATTGTACAATATACACATGCACAATGATTTCTCTAGGGATAGGGAAAGTTAATGAAGTAAGAGTCTCTTATTTAGTCGATAATTTCCACATGTTACGGTTAAATAATTCCTTAAATAAAGTCGCAAATAATTTATTAAATGGCAGTGGTTGTATTCACAGTAAGGCAATGTGACCTTGCCATATACCCCTTTGGAAGCCCCTCTTGCTTTGTTACAAGCCATGTAGATAAACATAAGCTATCTACAAGTATTAGTGTGCGATATTGTACAGCTATCGAGGCAGCTCTCGCACAACTGTACGTCGACAATAAAATATGGCTGAGGGTAAAAAGGCTTGGGGAAAAACCGACTTTTGGGGCATTGGATATGAATACGACCCACAATGGTACTTTACTAAGGAACAGCAGCAGCTCCAGGTTTCGATCATCGAACTCTGCAGGACAACTCTGAGACCAAATGCGGTAAGTACAAGCCTCATAATATAGAAATTCAAGGCATTATACAGTTATAGCCTACTATAAGTAGTAGTAGCTTAATCGATCACCAAGAGCCTTACATTATAATTACATGGTTACAAAAGTACATGTGCAATTTTAGGCCTACCCGTTTTTATCTTACCTGCTTGTTACCATCTGCTTTCAATTTACTGCCCGGGATTTACTGATTTGAAAAAAAAAACAAATTTGAAGTTTCAATCCGAACAGTTCAATTTACCACTATACCACCACCCAGTTACTGTATTCCGAGGTAAACTTCTTATCAATGCAGAATTAGTGGAGAAACATAAAATTATATGTATGAGCTATGAAATGTTATTATGAACGTTCGAATACCGTATATGCTGTATGTCATGTATGTAGGTATGCTCAATAAAGGGCTCCCCAAGAGGGGGCAGTGAGGTCGCTATTGTCACTTTTAAAATTTCAAAATTGTCACATTTATAATTTACTTGTCATATTTTGTCAGATGCATTCCTTTTTAGTCAGTCAAAGCATTTAATGCAACAAATAGTCTGTTCTGGTTAGAATAAGTCATCTTAACTTGGTTCTATTATTTTAACTTATATATTTGTCACTTTCAAAATACTTGTCAGTCCGATAAACGTACACAATTGTCACTTGCGAGCATTTATTTGTCACATTTCTTTCTACCCAAAAGTCCCATTTAGTCGCATGTTTAGAGCCCCTTTAGAGGCCAGGTCACCTTATAAGCGTTATCGTCTTTGCCATTGCGAATAAACATACCTGAGCAGTGGTTCGATATTCAATAGTTTTCAAGTCATTTCTTTACATAGAGCAATGTACTACATGTAAAAAACCTCGCACATTCTGATATTTCTTTATCTAAATCAGGTGAGGGATATCTAGAGATTTGAAACCACAATGAACTCGTACATGTCGTACACTATGCTCACGTAAAAAGCTGAAAAGGTTCAAGGTAGCTTAGGTCACGGGCTAACAGAGTTTCCACGTATATGGAGTATGACCGGTGTAAAAGGGTAGGAGGTCCTATCAAATTATGCTCCTACTTTCCATTGATTTGTATGGTGACCTAAATACAACTCTTTCCCTTATTATCGTATCCACAATCAGGGCCAGTAAGGGCCTTTAAGAAAGGGGACCATAATCCCCAAGGGACCATAATTACTTTTACACCGGTTCTTAGGCTACGAATATGACCTGTTTTGGAAAGTCATGAGAGGCACAGCTGCTTAAAATGGAAAATAAAGGTTAACTTCTATATTATCCTTTTTGAAATTGTGTTTGTTGAATATAGTTTATGCTGTATTTAATAGTAATGTAACAAAAAAATGTTAAACATGAGCTATTTTAGCAATGTAACTGTTCATAATGGAATATCAATCAGAAAGTACAGATTTCTCGCCTTAGAGCCAAATCATGAATATCACAGTAGAAAAAAACAAATCCCAAACCTTTTTATGGCTAACCTGAACAAGATCTCCAAATCTCAGTTTATATGATCCCCCGTAGAATGAGCAAGAGAAGGATTTATCTTTTCCCAGAGGATACGATTGTGAAATGTCATGGAACGGTCCACTGATTGTTTCACAACCGTATTCTCCAATAATGGGGCACCAGTGACATTCGTATTCTCAAAAATTCAAAGATGTATCATATTTGGACAGAGCAGGCTAAATTATTTAAAATATTCATGACTAATTCGTAGATCTAGCTATATATTATACATAAGATGTGTCATCCTCTTCGGAGTTGCGTTGTGTTACACAAAAACTGATCAAAGATGCTGGAAACTAGGATTTTACGGCTTCAATCTAATATTAATACGTTTTCTCTTCATTAAGCCCCCTTGTGATATGCCTGGCATTATAAGTATACCAAGTATCATTCATTGACCAAGTAGGATAAAAAGAAAACGTTCGAAAGTGTTCATAAAAAGCAAGTACTCACCTCGTCTGTATATAGGAACAGAAATACGGTCACACTCGTAAGCTTAGAACTGGTCATACTCAATATACGCGGATACTCTAGTAACCCGTGTTAGGTTAAGTTCTGCATGTACATAAAGGATTGGTGTCGATATGGAGAGCTGAATTCAACAATGTTTTTTCTCTTAAACCAATCATTGAAAACATTCTGTAAAAAACCGGGTATTTTGTGTTATGTTGACTGATTGACAACAATTTAATGCGAAAATTATTTAGAAATATTTCATATAACTGTTTTTGTTAACATTTTTGTTTTTTAGTGCAATTGTTTTTGCTCCTTTCTACCAATTTTTGAGAATGAAATAAAATGTCTTTCCGAACCTTGTTGGAACAAAAAAGCATATACAACGTGTTTTTAGCCCTCTCAATATTATAGTTAATTATACAAAGGAATTTTTGATAGATTTTAAAAAAGTATTCAAAAATTAAAACAAAATCCCCCCAAAATATATAAAAATCAAGATAAACCTTTCATTTCATTAACAAGATACTTTTTAAAATCAACCAAAATTTCCTTTGTACAATTACAATATTGAGAGACCTAAACATGTTGTGTTTATGTCGTGTTTTACAATGAGGTTCGGAAAGATGTTTCATTTCACTCTGGAAACGTGATACCAAGAACAAAACAAGTATTTGATGTGTTTTCTAAAACAATATAGATGAAAGTATATATTTATTTTTCAAATTATATTGTTACCATTCAAAATATGATCATTGAATTGACGATGTGTAAAATTTTTAGATTCTTTTTATGACTGGTTTAAGAGAAACATGTGTTCAAAATGTTCTCCATATCGATACCGCTCCTTTGTATGGCTCCCTTACTGGAGTCCCATACTATTTTGACCGTTATTTTCAGGTACACATATTATAGGTGCATTTTAAGTTTCGCACAAATAGTGCATATGGGGCGAAGTTCAACCTCTCATTACACCCATCTCCCTCTCTCTCTCATCTTATCACAAAAATAAAGTTGAATCAAAATTCAATGTATTTGTGAAAATTCCAAGAGCCAAAAATAAGTTTCAATTTTTGTGTGAATCCAGACGACGCAACTAAGTTTTGAGGTTAGTTCTGAAGCTTTTTCTTTTTATTCCCAAGTTTTGAGGTGAGCAGGGTCGTAATAAAAGGTCTTATCTAATACAATATTGAGAAACCAAGTAAATAATCCTTACCTAAAATAAGTGTAAAGGAGAAGGGAAGGTAATGCAACAGATTTCGGACAGTCAATATGTTGAATTTTGGCTGTTTTCTGAGGATTCAAACATGTGCATCTGTTAGTTCAATGCATTACCTCCAGGAAAACAACTCATAGAGAATGATAAAATAATTTCGACTTTGAGACAGGGAAGATGCAAACAACCCACCCACATCTTTTTTCTGAAATGTTGTTCTGATTTTCAACCCCTTCCACCCCTCCTTTTTCAATTTTTATTGCATCAATATGTTGCGTTTTGACACACAGTAGACCCCTTTGAAGGAATAAGTGATTCCTTTGGGGTTTTTAAAGATATCCATTTTGGGTGACCAAAATTAGCTGAAAGCAATGGATCGCATGAGTTTTTCCGACTGGAAAATAACATGGGAAATATTTACTTATTCCTTTAAAGGGGTTAACTGTGTGTTAAAACACAAAATATTGATGCAAGAAAAATTAAAAAACAGGGGTGGAAGGGGTTGAAAATCAAACCAAAAATCCAACATATGACTGTCCAGAATCTGTTGCTATACTTTCCCTCCTCCTTTATAAAAAGTAAATTAGAAAAAGTGATTTTGTGTCCACCTGGCACATGTGGCATTGACAAAACTTTCATGTTTACCAAAATATGATAATATATCTAAGATTTTCGAGAAAGCATTCTGATTTATCAGTCACTCTTTCTATTCCAAAGGATAACAGAGACTGTGGACCCCACAATTGTGAGAAAGAAATATTTAGACAAAACATCCGAAGCCTCATCTGTTGAACTCAGTTAATGGATTTTTGCTGACTGGCTGAGAGTCGCAGTCTTCATATAATGCCAAAAATTACCAAAACTTATAAACATAATTATTAAACATCACTAGTTTCACACGGGCTAACTCCATATATCATTGTCTGGGACATACTTCCCGAAAATGATTTGTAACGTTTAGTTGAAGAACTAAATTTGGCTCTACTTTATTTCATGCCTAAAAAGTAAAAACAGCTCTATTCTGAAGCTTAAACAGATAAAATTTAAGTGTTGGTATTGTGGATATTACAATGAATTCAAATATCATTTTATGTTAAACATGTAAAAATCGTTCATTTAGAAAGTGCATGAATTGAATATGATTGAAAAAGTTTCAAGAATTTTTTGAAATTATCGTGCTGTTACTTGGCGAAGATTTTTTCATATTTTGACATCGCACCGACTGTCACCATCGATAGTCGATATAGTAGCTGTTGAGGTAATACCAGAATTCCACCAGAACATGCAAGGCTGCAGAGCCAGTATAATAGCCTGCATGCTACAAGTGAGAGATTAACCCAGACCAGCTGACCGGATTAACAGATTTCAGTTTACGTAATATTGCCGGTGTGAAAGAAATGATGGTCCCCCAGGGATTATGGTCCCCTTTCTTAACGGCCCTTACTGGTCCCGATTGCGTATACGATAATAAGGAAAATAATTGTAATTAGGTCACAATATAAATCAATGGAGAGTAGGACCATGATTTGATAGGACCTCCTACCCTTTTACACCGGCTTGGAAACCGTTTAATGATATGCTACGTGTCGTTCAAAAAAAATTGCACAAATTTTTAACATTTTACTTGAAATTTAATACAGGTATAGATTCACCTTTCATCATGCATATTACTATACGATTTCAGAGCAATAGGTGCTTTCTAAATACTGTTAGTTCTATTATCTTATAACTAGTTATAGACTTTGTCAAAGTTCACAGACACAAACCCAGCCCCTATCGATAAGATGTCATAACATCCTAAAGCTTTTACACGTCTCAAATTCCATCTTGGATTGCTGAATAATGCGATGGTGAATATCACTTCTGAGATACTGTTAATCCTTTCCCATATATCATCATGGGCTGTCATTCTGTAACATTGCACAAAATGACACTATGGGAAATATTGAAATATGAAAGCATAACTAGATATTTGAAAAATCGTTGCCTTGCCTTTCTTTCCATAAATAATATGGGCCAAAGAGTAGAATACTCGATAAAGTAGATGTGAAATCATGAAGGCGTAAGCGTAAAAGGTTAGGAAACATACATACTGAAAATGAACAAAATTGGACTCATATTCTTCTCATAGATAAGGATATTTGTGCAAAACTTTTTGAACAATCCTAATATTATCATGTTTTCGACCTGTTTATCGCAGTTGAGAGTTGATATTGGGTTAACTAGAGTCTACTTATATAGATTAGAATTGCATGATAGGTTTATGATGAACTCTGTGACTGTGGCATTAAATTGTTTGTTTCGTCTGTTAGAAGTCAGTCTTGGAACAATCGTTTAAAAGACGATCATTCTAAGTAGAGACTGTAGTCTACTATACAAGTCCCATTTCTATATTGGAACAACCGTTTTAAAGACGATCATTGTAAGTAGAGACTAAAATCTACTATACAAGTCCCATTTCTATCTTGGAACAACCGTTTTAAAGACGATCATTGTAAGTAGAGACTGAAGTCTACTATACAAGTCCCATTTCTATCTTGGAACAACCGTTTTAAAGACGATCATTGTAAGTCGAGACTGAAGTCTACTATACAAGTCCTATTTCAATCTTGGAACAACCGTTTTAAAGACGATCATTGTAAGTAGAGACTGAAGTCTACTATACAAGTCCCATTTCTATCTTGGAACAACCGTTTTAAAGACGATCATTGTAAGTCGAGACTGAAGTCTACTATACAAGTCCTATTTCAATCTTGGAACAACCGTTTCAAAGACGATTATTATAAGTAGATACTTAAGTAAGTATACTATACAAGTCCCTTTTCTATCTCGGGACAACCATTTTAAAGACGATGATTGTAAGTAGAGACTGAAGTCTACTGTACAAGTCCCATTTCTATCTTGGAACAACCGTTTTAAAGACGATCATTGTAAGTAGAGACTGAAGTCTACTATACAAGTCCCATTTCTATCTTGGAACAACCGTTTCAAAGACGACCATCGGAAGTAGAGACTGAAGTCTTCTATACAAGTCCCATTTCTATCTTGGAACAACCGTTTCAAAGACGATCATTGTAAGTCGAGACTGAAGTCTACTATACAAGTCCCATTTCTATCTTGGAACAATCGTTTTAAAGACGATCATTCTAAGTAGAGACTGTAGTCTACTATACAAGTCCCATTTCTATCTTGGAACAACCGTTTCAAAGACGATCATTGGAAGTAGAGACTAAAATCTACTATACAAGTCCCATTTCTATCTTGGAACAACCGTTTCAAAGACGATCATTGGAAGTAGAGACTGAAGTCTACTATACAAGTCCCATTTCTATCTTGGAACAACCGTTTCAAATACGATCATTGTAAGTAGAGACTGTAGTCTACTATACAAGTCCCATTTCTATCTTGGAACAACCGTTTTAAAGACGATCATCATTGTAAGTAGAGACTGAAGTCTTCTATACAAGTCCCATTTCAATCTTGGAACAACCGTTTTAAAGACGATCATTGTAAGTAGAGACTGAAGTCTACTATACAAGTCCCATTTCTATCTCGGGACAACCATTTTAAAGACGATGATTGTAAGTAGAGACTGAAGTCTACTGTACAAGTCCCATTTCTATCTTGGAACAACCGTTTTAAAGACGATCATTGTAAGTAGAGACTGAAGTCTACTATACAAGTCCCATTTCTATCTTGGAACAACCGTTTCAAAGACGACCATCGGAAGTAGAGACTGAAGTCTTCTATACAAGTCCCATTTCTATCTTGGAACAACCGTTTCAAAGACGATCATTGTAAGTCGAGACTGAAGTCTACTATACAAGTCCCATTTCTATCTTGGAACAATCGTTTTAAAGACGATCATTCTAAGTAGAGACTGTAGTCTACTATACAAGTCCCATTTCTATCTTGGAACAACCGTTTCAAAGACGATCATTGGAAGTAGAGACTAAAATCTACTATACAAGTCCCATTTCTATCTTGGAACAACCGTTTCAAAGACGATCATTGGAAGTAGAGACTGAAGTCTACTATACAAGTCTCATTTCTATCTTGGAACAACCGTTTCAAATACGATCATTGTAAGTAGAGACTGTAGTCTACTATACAAGTCCCATTTCTATCTTGGAACAACCGTTTTAAAGACGATCATCATTGTAAGTAGAGACTGAAGTCTTCTATACAAGTCCCATTTCAATCTTGGAACAACCGTTTTAAAGACGATCATTGTAAGTAGAGACTGAAGTCTACTATACAAGTCCCATTTCTATCTTGGAACAACCGTTTCAAAGACGATCATTGGAAGTAGAGACTAAAATCTACTATACAAGTCCCATTTCTATCTTGGAACAACCGTTTTAAAGACGATCATTGGAAGTAGAGACTGAAGTCTACTTTCCATGTCCCATTTCTATGGTATTATCTTAGTATCCTAGACAGGCACAGACAGGCACAGGCAGAATTATTTCGTATCTCTGGCTTTATTTTTTCAGATTTAAGCTATTTATTAGTTTAGCGAATTTTTTATGACATTCCATTATTTTTCATGATATACTTGTATTGGGTATATTTTAAAATTGCAAACGTATAGTTCCTTGTATTTCATATTTTTGTATCAGTTGCAGTTATTTACAGATCTGAATTTTTGTTCGCCATTTGGCAAGTTTGGCCCCCGAAAATATCCAATAAAAGTTCAATTTTCTTGATCGTACAAAACAAATGGAACACAAACGGAAAATCTGTGAACGGCAAGCTTTAGAAATATTATCATATATTATATACGTCCACACTTTACATAACCTTCCAAATACGGTACTTGTATATTTTGTTCGCTGTCATATTAACTGTGTAGTGAAAATATTTTTTGAGGGACTCGTGACACTATGGGAAATATTGAAATATGAAAGCATAACTAGATATTTGAAAAATCGTTGCCTTGCCTTTCTTTCCATAAATAATATGGGCCAAAGAGTAGAATACTCGATAAAGTAGATGTGAAATCATGAAGGCGTAAGCGTAAAAGGTTAGGAAACATACATACTGAAAATGAACAAAATTGGACTCATATTCTTCTCATAGATAAGGATATTTGTGCAAAACTTTTTGAACAATCCTAATATTATCATGTTTTCGACCTGTTTATCGCAGTTGAGAGTTGATATTGGGTTAACTAGAGTCTACTTATATAGATTAGAATTGCATGATAGGTTTATGATGAACTCTGTGACTGTGGCATTAAATTGTTTGTTTCGTCTGTTAGAAGTCAGTCTTGGAACAATCGTTTAAAAGACGATCATTCTAAGTAGAGACTGTAGTCTACTATACAAGTCCCATTTCTATATTGGAACAACCGTTTTAAAGACGATCATTGTAAGTAGAGACTAAAATCTACTATACAAGTCCCATTTCTATCTTGGAACAACCGTTTTAAAGACGATCATTGTAAGTAGAGACTGAAGTCTACTATACAAGTCCCATTTCTATCTTGGAACAACCGTTTTAAAGACGATCATTGTAAGTCGAGACTGAAGTCTACTATACAAGTCCTATTTCAATCTTGGAACAACCGTTTTAAAGACGATCATTGTAAGTAGAGACTGAAGTCTACTATACAAGTCCCATTTCTATCTTGGAACAACCGTTTTAAAGACGATCATTGTAAGTCGAGACTGAAGTCTACTATACAAGTCCTATTTCAATCTTGGAACAACCGTTTCAAAGACGATTATTATAAGTAGATACTTAAGTAAGTATACTATACAAGTCCCTTTTCTATCTCGGGACAACCATTTTAAAGACGATGATTGTAAGTAGAGACTGAAGTCTACTGTACAAGTCCCATTTCTATCTTGGAACAACCGTTTTAAAGACGATCATTGTAAGTAGAGACTGAAGTCTACTATACAAGTCCCATTTCTATCTTGGAACAACCGTTTCAAAGACGACCATCGGAAGTAGAGACTGAAGTCTTCTATACAAGTCCCATTTCTATCTTGGAACAACCGTTTCAAAGACGATCATTGTAAGTCGAGACTGAAGTCTACTATACAAGTCCCATTTCTATCTTGGAACAATCGTTTTAAAGACGATCATTCTAAGTAGAGACTGTAGTCTACTATACAAGTCCCATTTCTATCTTGGAACAACCGTTTCAAAGACGATCATTGGAAGTAGAGACTAAAATCTACTATACAAGTCCCATTTCTATCTTGGAACAACCGTTTCAAAGACGATCATTGGAAGTAGAGACTGAAGTCTACTATACAAGTCCCATTTCTATCTTGGAACAACCGTTTCAAATACGATCATTGTAAGTAGAGACTGTAGTCTACTATACAAGTCCCATTTCTATCTTGGAACAACCGTTTTAAAGACGATCATCATTGTAAGTAGAGACTGAAGTCTTCTATACAAGTCCCATTTCAATCTTGGAACAACCGTTTTAAAGACGATCATTGTAAGTAGAGACTGAAGTCTACTATACAAGTCCCATTTCTATCTCGGGACAACCATTTTAAAGACGATGATTGTAAGTAGAGACTGAAGTCTACTGTACAAGTCCCATTTCTATCTTGGAACAACCGTTTTAAAGACGATCATTGTAAGTAGAGACTGAAGTCTACTATACAAGTCCCATTTCTATCTTGGAACAACCGTTTCAAAGACGACCATCGGAAGTAGAGACTGAAGTCTTCTATACAAGTCCCATTTCTATCTTGGAACAACCGTTTCAAAGACGATCATTGTAAGTCGAGACTGAAGTCTACTATACAAGTCCCATTTCTATCTTGGAACAATCGTTTTAAAGACGATCATTCTAAGTAGAGACTGTAGTCTACTATACAAGTCCCATTTCTATCTTGGAACAACCGTTTCAAAGACGATCATTGGAAGTAGAGACTAAAATCTACTATACAAGTCCCATTTCTATCTTGGAACAACCGTTTCAAAGACGATCATTGGAAGTAGAGACTGAAGTCTACTATACAAGTCTCATTTCTATCTTGGAACAACCGTTTCAAATACGATCATTGTAAGTAGAGACTGTAGTCTACTATACAAGTCCCATTTCTATCTTGGAACAACCGTTTTAAAGACGATCATCATTGTAAGTAGAGACTGAAGTCTTCTATACAAGTCCCATTTCAATCTTGGAACAACCGTTTTAAAGACGATCATTGTAAGTAGAGACTGAAGTCTACTATACAAGTCCCATTTCTATCTTGGAACAACCGTTTCAAAGACGATCATTGGAAGTAGAGACTAAAATCTACTATACAAGTCCCATTTCTATCTTGGAACAACCGTTTTAAAGACGATCATTGGAAGTAGAGACTGAAGTCTACTTTCCATGTCCCATTTCTATGGTATTATCTTAGTATCCTAGACAGGCACAGACAGGCACAGGCAGAATTATTTCGTATCTCTGGCTTTATTTTTTCAGATTTAAGCTATTTATTAGTTTAGCGAATTTTTTATGACATTCCATTATTTTTCATGATATACTTGTATTGGGTATATTTTAAAATTGCAAACGTATAGTTCCTTGTATTTCATATTTTTGTATCAGTTGCAGTTATTTACAGATCTGAATTTTTGTTCGCCATTTGGCAAGTTTGGCCCCCGAAAATATCCAATAAAAGTTCAATTTTCTTGATCGTACAAAACAAATGGAACACAAACGGAAAATCTGTGAACGGCAAGCTTTAGAAATATTATCATATATTATATACGTCCACACTTTACATAACCTTCCAAATACGGTACTTGTATATTTTGTTCGCTGTCATATTAACTGTGTAGTGAAAATATTTTTTGAGGGACTCTTCGACTAGCTGGAAATATTTTTTATATCTATTTACTAAATCTATGTATGTTATTTTACAGATAAAATATGACAAAACATACGAGTTTCCCAGGGACAATATCAATGCTTTGGCAACACTTGGGCTTCTTGGTCTCATTATACCAAAGGAGCTCGGCGGGCTCGGTGAAAGCCACGTGTGTGCCGCTATGGTGGTGGAAACCATTGCAAGATATGGATGCCCAAGTACAGCGATGGTCTATGGTATGTAACACAAAAAGTTGCGACGCTGGATGTGAGGTCAATAAAGTATTGTGGAGATATGTTCACAAATAATGAGTTGCACAGTTAAACGTTACTGGGTTCTGTTTTTGGAACCGTCGTAACTTACGATTTGGTCGCAAGTCATTGTTCGTCAAAAGTAGACTATTGTTTTCAAATATGTCATCCACAGTGATACTGTTTCTAAAAATAAATGATCCTTTAGCTGAAGAAAAGCTCCCTCAGTTGATCCCCATATTTTTTAGTTATGCATTCGGCATCACTTGCTACTCTCCTTCTTCGTTACCATAACAACAACACTATCAAAGATCTTCTGAGACGAGTTAATAAAGATCGCCTTCTTGGGACCCTAATGTACAGTGATCCTGCAACAGGTATGTGTGCTTTTCCTAACAATTTTCTTCATATTTATAATTTTGTACAATGCAAATGTAAACAAACGACTCCAAGAACATAAAAACATTAAAAGACGTTAAAACAACAATTCCATCTGTCTATGCAAAACTGTCTTAGTACAATGATTTGTCTTCTTCACGAATCGACTTGTGATCACCTTTTCCTTTTTAAAAGCTAACTTCAAATGAAAGGATAGTTTCATAGGCCTATCGATTAACACCGTAAACTGATCAATACTGTTGATAATTATAATGCAGATAAACCATCTCATCAATTGATTCACAGGAGGGCATTTCTGGTTCCCCTTGTCGTCTAAAGCAGTGAAGATGGACGATGGACGTTTCCAAGTGCTGAAAAGCTCTTCCTGGACGACAAGTGCTGGTTTCGCAGACTTCTATTGTGCCCAGACAGCCAGTCCAGGGTTCGGAGGAGATTATTCGAATTTATCGGTATTCCTTCTGTTTAAGAACGAAGTTCGGTCGAACACCGATGATTGGTCTGCTTTGGGTATGCATGGTAACCAATCCGGACCAATCATGGCTGAGGGTATCCTGCACCCAGATCGTTTAGTTGGTCCAATAGGTAATATCAATAGCAAGATAATGAATCTGTTTTCTTTAGAATTTCAATTGAAAATTCTATTACAACTGTTTTGTATCTGATTAATTCATATATTAGGATACGGAAATGTTGAAAATAAAAATATTTTTTTGCAACGACTGCCCTCAAACTGTTAATTGTTCAGAGTTGAAGAAAGGGGAATCTGATGTTTTGAATGATTGTGACGTTTTTTCACTCCTAATTATCAATTATTTTAGAAACTTGTAAGAATTATAGAAAAGTATGATAAAATACATGTTTTGACTGTAAACTATATTTTTAGGCGATGGCAGGTTCTCTAACGACGAATGTGTCGATCCTTGGTTTCTACTTTTGTCTTCCTCCGTGTGGAATGGCATTTCAATGGGTTGTATTGACATCGCCAAGAAACATACTACTCAGAAACGACACGCTGATGTAGGACTACGAGTATCAGACTACCCGACCATTCAGGTACCTAATATTGATGCTTCTAGTCTTGCTTCAATACCCTCGATCTTTCATATCTACATCAACTTCTGTTGTTGAAGTAGGGGGGGGGGTGTAGAAGTAAGACTAAAACATGTTTCGTTAGTTTAAAAATAAACTCTGCGCTCTGTATTGTATTGTCATGTGAATTTAGATGTTAGAATTTATTTAGATTAGATTGAATTCAGAATAAACGAATCTATCGATTTATCTTTCCAGGATTACTTCGGTGACTGCATTAGCAAAACAAACTCTTGTCGACTGAGTGTTATGAGCATTGCCTCGGGAATGGATCGTGCCTCAAACAACAACGATTGGTCCAAGCACAGTGATCTCAAGTTCGATCCTAGGTACGTAGCATGACCTAGCCTTGCCCAAGTCGGTCTCTTTTACTTATCTTGATTTCTATTAAGACCGCCGGTCATAATCCAAGATCAGATTAGTAAAAAAAATACCGACTTGGGCAAGGCTAAGCATGACCTTGAACGACCGTGTCCTCAAGTTGTAATGGATACGTCTATAATATGATAAACTCATTTTAACTTGATGTAACTTAATACGCAGACTATACGTTTTATAATAAAACCTTGATACATGTATTCCTTGTATGCGCCAGCTCGAATAAGTGGCATTTTACAAAAGATATGTCATGTTTTCCCTGACACCAATTAGTTTGACTCGATGGTTTATACCGTCAACCACAATATGAACTTCTCCTTACAAATCCAAACATCGTTAACATCACAATATGATCGTAATAATAGATTATAAACAATTTTATAAAGGACAAGCTATCTTCATTGGGGATGGCAGTTGAAATTCAACTGTGGAGGCAACGTTGCTTATGTTGGGGATACGATGCTTCGTACCTGTGGAGGAGCGGGCTTCAAAACTGACCTGGGTAGGTCTAGTATGATAATGATGTATAGTATATAAAATAGTACTTCATTCATTTCTAGGTATTCTCAGTATAAAATGTATCACATTACCATATCCAGGCAATTAAATTTAGGTAATATTAATATATTATGTATCACAAAACCACTTCTTTTGTTCTTGGTATCATATGTTCTTGGTATCATATGTTCAGGGTGAAATGAAACATCTTTCCGAACATCATTGGAACAAAATGACATAAACACATTTGATAACATTTCACATAACCATATTTAGGCAATTAGATTTAGGTAATTTCAATATAATATGTATCACAATACCATATTCAGGCAATGTTGAATTTCGTAACATATTAAATTCCAAGGTCCGATTCCATATCATATTATGCATCCCTGCCATCCAATGTCCATTTTTGGAACACGCTTTGTATGAACCACCACCTTATCCGTATGTCATTCACTTATGTCACTTTCTGTCACTTTGCCCCTTCAATCTGATTCAATAAAGTAAAAATGTTCATCTGTGACTACTGATTCAAAGACTCACCAAAATGGTTTCCTGAGAAAAAGTCAATATAGTCACCTTACATTATGAAATACATGCTACGTGTTATGGGCAACCATTTAACATTCTGATAAAAATTAAAAGGATGTAGTGTAATGCCGCCTCACTGAATGTTTTAGTAATTTCTCACATATATCTCTATAGGTTTAAGTTTATCGATTAATATTGCATTCAATATTATTATTTACTTTGTTGTCTAAAATTATTCAAAGACAATTGTCACCAGGTTGAACATTCAGTTTTAATTTGATCTTATCTTATGAAGGCTTAGAGAGGCTGTTGAGAGATGGGAAGGCTGGATGGGTAATGGGGCCCAGTGGCGAAGTAACACGTGGTTGGGTCGGCAAGTCAGCCTTAAATGGAATGGACACAATCGATTATTGGTATGATTTCTACTCATGAATTATAATGTACTAGCATAGAAACTTCGGTTGTCAATTCATATGTGTATGTTGAGTATGATATTGTAGTGTTACTATAGAACATTTCAATTCACGATAACCTTCACTCGCCTTATTTTCAAGGGCTGGGGCATTCCGTTTTATCGAGAAAAAAAGCAAGATAATCTTAAGATATGAGAAATGAGAAGGAATGAGATTGATGCCACTGTCTATTTATTCTAATAATGGTAGATTATGTAATATTGATTTGATGTAGGTCCCAGACTGTTAACCACAGAGCCGTACACACCGAATTAAAGAAAATGAGCCCTTCGGCCAAACAAGCCCTTGTCGATAAGCTAATGAAGGATTTGGCAATGGAAGAAAGTAACTACAACGGTGAAAATCTCTACCAAGGTTCGGAATTTGATAATCCGTTTAACACTTGCCCACCAGAACACGTGAAGGAAATCACAGTGGATAATGTCACCCATAAGAATGCGTTGAATCCAGATGAATACGTTGAGTGCAAAATCAAAGAGTGGCAATACATTGCTGATAATATTGCTGAATTCACGATCGATTTACCAGAGAGCTCTCAACACACTGGTTGTCTTCCTGGTCAATATGTCAAAGTTGCCATCGCATCTAATGGCCACTTGACAGAGAGGTATTTCTCCCCTACAACATGTCCTTCTACATTCGGCTCCATGCAACTGGTAACAAAATTAGAAAGCCATGGAGAATTTTCCAATATGTGTAGAAGCAAGAAACCAGGTAATATGATTTTTGCGAGTTACCGAATTTATGATAAGCGCCTAATGTAAGGCTATATTCATATTTGTTGCGTGTATGATACTTAGCAGAAGCACTGTTGTATGTTCGTCAGTACAGACTTTTAGGTTATATTACAAATATAATATATATATATAACTACATATGTAACTGTATTATGTATAGATAATTCACTGGTTACAGATAATGAAACAGGTCACATATCTATCTTTCGAAATATTTTAGGTGATAGTGTTAAGGTGAAAGGGCCATGTGGAGGCCTGGAATACAAACCAAACAAGTTGGATCGGATAACCCTGATCACGAGTGGCATTGGAGTGACGCCAGCATTACAGATCATCCGATCCATAATGGCTAATCCAGATGACAAAACGAAGGTAACTCTCATCTCTTATGCTGATGAAGAACCTGAATTGCTGTATAAAGATGAACTAGATGGCTATTCAAAGTCGGGAAGGTTTACTGCCCTTTATTCTCTTGGGACTGTAGATGAGAAGTGGACAGGCGCGGAAGGATACATCGACGGCGAGATGATTAAAAAGATGGTTCCAAAGATGGAAGGCTCTCAGAAGATCGTTATTTGTGGGGGGCCATCTATGGTTATCACTGTCGTAGAGTTTCTGAACCAAATGGAGTATGATAGCTCTGAGATTTTCATATTTGGAACTTTCGGGGTTAATCAGCTGAGATCGGTGTATGGGCCTAAAACCAAACTATCAACCCATTTATGTTGAACTCCAATGATGTTGGTATTAGCAATATTTCAAAACAACACTTATTGCACGCATAAACATATATTCTTGTAATTACTATATACCCTACATTTAATTATGCCAAACCATCTCTCTCTTCATATGGTAGCTATAAATATATATATGCTTGCCATGTTTAGCAAAACATGCAAAAATGTTTTGATATGGTCAAAGTTGATCACTTAGAAATGTGATGCTCAATTCCAGTAAGCTGCCATCTTTTAAAATTTCACACAGGAAGTGATGTCATCGACTCTCAACTTTGTATATAGCATTAGGTGAGGAGCTATTAAGAAGAATTACAAAACCAGCTAAATATTCTTTTTCAACTTTGTATCTTATTTAATCCTTCTTCTTGACAAGCTCTGAAAATATTTTTGCACAGAAAGTAATGATCACTTGTCTAGAAGTGATTTTGTGCTACTTTCCTATACTGTTATGGGCAAGGTTATAGAAGTTGAGAGTTGATGACATCACTTCCTGCAAGAAATCTTAAAAGATGGCAGCTCACTGGAAATAAGCACTAGATTTATAAATGATCAATATTGACCATATTAAAACATTTTCCCATGTTTTGCTAAATATGGAAACTATATATATGATTATAGCTACCATATCAAGAGAGAAAGGGTCTGGCAAGGAATATTCCTTTAATAATAACTACCATGAAATACGCTTGAATACGGATGTGAAAAAGTGGTACTCCCCAAGGGAATTCCAGATTAATTTGCTTTAGTAGTTTTAATTTTTATATTTCTCATTTTTCTAATTCAATACTCACTTTAAATGATACTCAGAAACGTTGATAGAAATCTCTGCCATGAGGTTTAGTACAGGAAATCCATGAGAAGATGAGAAACATGGGTCTTTGAATGGAACACTATTTGCCGAGTATTTGGTTATTTACAATATATTATTGTACTAATAACTACAAATATATAATTAATGATAGTGTGCATTCATGCGTATTATGACTTTGCATGGAAGGATGCACACTGCAGTATTGTTTCTAAACATACACTATTCACACATTTATATAGACATGTACACGCACAGTATTACATAAATACAGTACCATATATTTCAAATAAATATTTCGACAATGAACAATCTTTGTTTCTGTCAATTTAATAGTGCCCAAGAACGAATCATCATTGTTCTTGTTTTTGTTTTGCATCAGGTAACTTCTTTTTTGTTAGTCCTTTTATTCTTTTGAATGGAAATTCGTCTTCAGAGAACATTTTCACAAATTCTGAAAAAAACATAATTGGCATTCACTATTCACATGAAACGAAACTTATGTATATGACATTGCCAAGCTAATCATTGTCGGCCGTCTCAAACAAAGGCTTTAGATTAATAAATGAAGATGTCGCATCTGAGGCTTAAGACATTCTTGGAACTGTACTTCTCTGCACTTACTCATGCGTACTTTATTTTCCATACTTATACTATACTACTTATATAGACATAGAATGTAGCGACAATGGACATAAACTTGTCTAGATACGAGGATTGGCTCCCAGAATCGAAATTCGATATTTTCCAAAAATGAAACATCGAAATGTCGTTATTGTTTGAAATTACAACCGACTACAAATTCAAAATAAACAGTTTAAAAGATTCGAACCAAAATCTCGATCATTTCTTGTGAGTTTTGGAACTTTTCGTTAAGAAATAAGACCATAATTCACGATTCAAATGTTGAAGTGAACAAAATGGAAGAAGGAGGTACGAGTTCTGGAGACCTGTTTTCGGAGGATGGGCAGCTGTTTGAATTCGAATTTTGTATCACGATATCGATGTTGCACTCTGGGATAGAAAAAAGGTATAGATCTGGATAGAAACAAGCTATGGGCCTCATATTCGACCTGGCCATCACTTTAAAATAAAGAATAACATGTATCATATCTGAAATGTACCTGGATAGCTGAACTTGCCGTCATGGTCTTCGTCATATTTCATGAGTTTTTGTAATACAGCGGATGCCTCTTCGCCACTGAACTGGTTTTTACCTGTGTGGGCATACATTTTCATGCATCAAAACTATGATATACAATGTCAATCATGGGGTGGTTTATAGTTTCAATTCTTGATATCATGTGTCAAAATCAACTTTTACAGAAAATGCTTGAATGAAAGACAAACGATAAAAATGTGCTATAACATTGGGAAAATGTTTTACATATTGGACTTCATTAAATATAGCAAAACACTGTATGTTAATGATATGAACATTGACAATTAAAAGAATATGCTTTTAAAAGCCTTTGTACTGTTACCCTTTTTGGTAAGCACTGCTTTAAGTTCAGGCAAGCGTATAAATCCATCACCATTAGCGTCTATCTTTTTAAAACTTTTAAGAAGTTCGTCACTATGGAGACTGTGTACTTGCAGAACCTCCCATTGGTCAACAATTTCGTCGATGCTGATGTGGCCATCTTCTACAAGATACAATGACAATGTGCGATCATCTCTGCAGCATGCTATAAATAGTCTCACATTTTTGTCCTCTGTCCTTTTTACAATTACACTATTCTATATATCTATCAATGCCAAAATGATTCTTAGCCATGCACACATTGGTGTGATTATTAAAATATACAGGCTGTCAATATACATGATATAGCTTCTTTACATAAGCATTATATTACATAGACTTTATGAACACCCTGTACATACATGTAGGATAGCCTTTATTTCCCTTATTGACTGATTTATGATCATAAGGAACGTTTTAAGACAACACTACTTATACTATTGTATATTTTACTCCTAAAGTAGGTAAATAATGACTTGTTAACATGTGTTCGTGATTTCTCAAAAATATGTAGGTGATACGTGAAGTACCATTCGTCTATACGAATAGTGTATAGTGATGAGACGAATAGTGTATAGTGATGAGACGTAGTTTACTATTGCTGCACAATGTATCTACAAACCATTTGTATCAAAGTGTTCTATGACAGCATCCATGGACTCCTCATCCATAATATTAATGCCAATGAATGCGAGGCAATCCCCAAGTTCATCTTTTTGAATTATTCCATCGTCGTTTGAATCGCCGTATGACATTATCATTTCTCTTAGCACTGCAAAGGTTTATGAAACAAAATGAAGACATAATTTCTTGCAACTTTAATTTTGACACTTAAGTTGTTCAAATAAATAGCATATATACTAGTACATGAAATTACTTTACAAATTTATATGTATATGTTTATATTATGCAAGTATCAATATCACATTGATACTCTACTTACTTCGTTTGCTTTCATCCCGCATCTCAATGTCATCTTCACTTCCAAAGTTAGCCTGCAAAAATCAGATTGTTATAGTTCAACCGTGATTTCGAACTTGTAGTTTGATATTATATCTTCAATAGGAACGAATTATGAATCACATATGACTAAAAAGAATCACAGTTTGAAAACGTCGACAAAAATTGCTTAGAATACTATTCTTTGCCAGTGTACCTTATTACAATATACATATGAAGCATTTAAGGATCTACATAGACAAACCTGATGGACACGTATAGTACCAGATGGTCATACAGCAACTTTAGAGAGGCAACAATAGAGAGTGAATGCTATTTCTATAAGTAATGTTTAGTATCTTACCATGTTTATCCTTTATGTCAGTGTACATTTATGTTATGGTATTGTGTTATTTGAACTTCAGGTAACACACATAAGCAGCTATCTTAATTTTTATCTCTTAGCATTACGATAATATATCCAAGTGTGAGGCGCAGATAATACTGTCCCTAGAATCTCAGCTAGAATTCTACCTCTAGTAATGACCATTATCGAACATCGTGTAATCTCGTTGCTACGTTAAACATTCATTTGTATAGTTTTGAAAGGTAAAGTTTACTTTGGGACTCTACAGATTTCTATTCAATGCTTTAAAGATGGCAGTAATGTGTTATTACAATGAAATGGATTAAGTGAATGTTGGGTTAATTCTCACTACCAGTATTGGCCAGGCCATTTCCATACTAAGCAAAACACAGCAAAATATTTTAAAAGTCATTGATATTTGATCATTTAAAAATGAAGTGCCAATTTCCAGTAAGCTGACATATTTAAAGATTTCACTCAGGAAGTCTCAACTTTCACAACATTGTGACTAACAGTATTGGAAAGTAGCACGAAATCACTTCTAGACAAGTGGTTCTTACTTTATGTGCATGTGCAAAAAAATATATTCAGAGCTTGTCAGCTTAGAATATAAGAAGCACTCAATTTCTAAATGAGCAATATTGACTATTGCAAAACATTTTTCTATGTTTTGCTAGCTACCATATTAGGAAGGAATATACTTTTCGCAAAAGATTTGTACAGAGTATCACTAAAAGAATGAAATTCAACCAGATTTTTGCAAGAATTTTCAAGGTTTGACCTGCACAACGCATTTGATATTATGATAGCATTTATAGTTTTTTCTCAACTGTCAACTTGAAATTATGAAATGATTGATGAGGGTCATCAATTTCGATAAACCAAAAATAATCCTGCATGGATGAGAAAAATACAGAATGCATTTCATATTATAAACTGTGTTCTTGTTGGCTAGAATGTGATATTATGAGTCAATTTTTCACAAACAACGTTGTACGTAAAAGGAAACAAACAATTATAATAATATATAATTTTTTTGTTTATTTACAAATCCACGTGTCCTCCATTTACGATGAATTCTACACTTCATAAATTCTTGATTGCTTTAAACTTATGGTGAAATGGGGTCATATTACGAAATTCTGATCCAACTCATTGCTCCTGTTTGGTACACTATATGTACATGTATATACTTCATTATTCAAACAAAAACTATGTAACGTTTGATGATGAGTCACAGTTTCCAAAAATAATGAGAAATCAAAAATAAATTGAAATGGTAGTTGGAGTATTTTCTGGCTTTGTATGATTCGTATTCAAACTATGATGCAGCATCATCAACCAAATGAACACCCAACTCAGTCATCCATCTTTTGTTTTGCATCCGGTAGCTTTTTGGTTGGTAATCCTTTTGGTTTAAATGGAAATTCATTTTCAGCATACATCTCCACGAATTCTGAAAAACAGAAAGGAAATCTGTCTCAACTAAATAGATTACTGGTTAAATTAGTGTAAAATATTTTTCATATATTGAGCTAGGCATGGGCCAATAGGCCTACATAAATATATATTATTCTCGCGAAGGTGAATAAATAAAGGATTAGACAAACCAGTATAAGTGAATTTTCCATTGTTGTCTTTGTCATATTTCATGAGGTCTTCTAGTAGAACTGCTGCCTCTGTTCCACTAAATTGGTTCTTACCTTTAACAACAAGCCATATTATTTCATTTATTAAATCATCACTCAATCAGTGGGTATTAGGCACAGCAATATAATAACATATTTAGACAATAAAATATCCATAATTGCTGTCTTTTTGTTAGTGTCTTGTTTGTGTCTTATTACTATACTAGTCCAATATATCTCAATGCCACCTGACGTGACATAAAGTTGATAAAAACACATACCTTTTGCCGTTAATATTGTTCTTAATTCAGGTAGTCTAAGGAAGCCATCCTTATTTTTGTCAAGTTTCTTGAAACATTTTAGTAGGTAATCACTATGTAAACTGTGCGTTTGGAGAAGTTCCCATTGGTTAACGATTTCATCAATACTTAGCTGGCCATCCTCTGTAACATAAATAACTAAAGAATCAGTAATGGTTGGGGTTGGTTGGTGTTGGGGATTCGACACAATGTTACAACTGTTTCAACTATCTGCACCCAAATACATAATAACCCATTGTGAAACATCGATCCCAAACCTAGTATCAAATATGTTCGGCGCATGGATTTTGCTGTTTCCTTCACATGTGAATACCACTATTGTAGAGACTTCTAAGAATTCCTGCCCCCTTTTTAAAAACAAAAGAAACTGGGGTATATTGCTTATATTTATGAAGTCATTTTTGCGGGTTACAACGATTGTAAAGAGAACTGAACGATTTTTTTATACTAGCAACAAATCAGCCCCATTTCTGATTTTCAGCACTGTGAAGCATAACATCATAACCAATGTAGCATGATTTACTTTGTCTACATTATGCAATGTCTTACTGTCAGTGTCGAATTGTGTCCTTATTGCTCTCATAGCGTTCTCATCTTTAACGTTGATTCCTATGAAGTCTAAGCAATCCCATAGTTCTTCTTTCTGTATTATGTCATCGTCATTTGGTGCTCGATATGACTTGATCATAGATTTCATGACTGCAAACGGAATAAATATATGTACCTAAAATGTTTAAAGAAGACTTCTCTCGATAACGCTGGTATCAGATATTGCTGACGGTGACCTGGATGCTTTATTCTTATAAAAAATATTTACCAGTTATAACCGAAGCATTGTTTTTATTTAATAAAACACCAACAAATACTAGAAAGATTACAATGTCGGAAGCAATCTCTCCAAAAGCATGTAAATGTCTTTTTCGGTTCTAATTTTATTTTCTGGAAAAATAAATGAAATATCTGATCAAATATCAAAGATGGAGAAGTGTAATTCGAACTGAAGAGAACATTCAGAACTGTTAGATAACTTTTAGAAAAAAGTGTGACTCTGAATCTCGAGAGCTTATAACATTTTCCAAAAGCTACTCTCAACTTATATTTAGTTCGTCTGTTTCGTTGTTCTTACTTTCTTTACTCTCTTCTTGCAGTTTTATCTCATCGTCTGTGCCATAGTCAGCCTAGATTGCAATAAACGAACATTTACCTTTAACAATCAGAAACGTTGAACTAAGTGATTGGTGAAAGAAAAATATATAATAGTTAAACAAGTATTTTTCACATTTGATTTGTTTAAATGATAAATATTATATATCCTCTACAGTATCAGGCTTTGTTTTAGGTCATATATGACAGTTATGATAGCTATGTATGCAACTAAAGAGATCATTTGCAAATAAATAGTGTTTATGACTTACCATGTTTGCATTAGATCCCTCTTTACTTCTGAATGAATATGACTATGAATGAAAATGAATTTGAACAACAGCTTTGCTAAGACAGTGACTTGTACACTGGGCTACCCCTAGTTCAAGGTTCTTTAATTTTTTAAATATCCAGATGTATGTTCCAACAAGTTTCACTTCGGATTACAGTTCTATAAAGACCAAATCAAATGTTTATCATATAAATGTGAAATAATTGCTTTTTGTGTAATACTCAAAAAAACTTCAATCAATATGGTATGGACTGATCAGCATTTGCTAGTCCAGCTTGTGTTGTTGCTAAGTTGGTCTTGTCCACTGGTCCATGTTTCACAAAGTGTATAGGTGCAGTTCATCGACCTGGCTTTTCTGTTTTGCTTTATAAATACTCCAATCCTTTTATAAATGAACGGGTTAGTTCGATGGTTACATCATTTCTGTTGTGGATTTATGTGTTATATTGACGATTAGTAGGTTAATCCAAATCTTGTGGATACTACAATAGTATTACCAATAAAACCATTTCAATCGCATTGACATCCACCCTTGTATTATAACTCGTGGGTTATTAACAATATCTTTTTATCATAGCTTATCGGGGCATAAAATCGGGAAATAAAGAGTATGAAAACACATTTAGAAAAGGAGCATTTATATCAAAGAGTTCAACTGACAATAGGAAAATAGGAATCAAACCCCAGCATCCAATCATATAATATACAGGTGTCTAAACCCTCCTCCACATCCATTGCAACCCAGTATCATAATAGAAAATCACAACACCACGGAGAATTCAGGCTGAAGTCATTGCAATACATGTTCTTGAACAACTGTTGATCAATTCGAATTCAACAATACAGTAGCTTTTAAACAGGATGATGGTCTGGCCACTTGAGATGCCTATTGCTCGACCATAACACTGGCTGATCCAGAGGCTAACAAGAGGCCGCATTTTGAGTCAGAATTATTTTAATTTAAGGCCTTTTTTGATAATTTGGCCTAAAATTAAAAATAAGGCCCACTACTCACGCCCCTTGGATCCACCAGTGCACACATTTCATGGGTATATGGAGTCCGATCCAAAATTAATTCTCTGAAATGTCAATTTACTTCAATGAGCAGATCAAGTGATAAAACTTCAAACTACATAATAATTTGTAATAATTTTCAAGTTGTATATAAGCCTTCGTATCATGACAGCCTGCTTCAGTGATTGAGTTATTTGACACTCTTCTTGTTTTTCCTGCTGGCATACCAGAACACCATTGACACTATCCCTGTGTATTTCTTTAATTCATTTTGTACTGCAATGAAACAGGCAGTAAAAATTACAGGTGATACCTGTACGAAACATATATAAATATGATAACAAAATAAATGATCGTCCTTACAAAAAGATTGGGCAACAATCACAACGTCGGATTTCTGGTCCATAATGAGGGTATTTTTTAATATTTCATACATGGTGCTAAACTGGAATAATTCTTTAGCAGTTTATATGCCTGCTAATGGCATTTACGTCATCTTACCAGGATTCTTTTATTAACCATTTTATGTAACTATAGAATAAAAGAAGGTTAGATGGATAGTTTTATCATTCACAAAATTTCAGATTTTTATATGTTTCTTATACATAAATATATACATGTATTAATATAAATACAACATACTTTTTTAAATTTCAAATTTACATTGAAAATCAGAAATAGTGAATCCTGATAAATTCTGTCCTCACTACTACTTTAACAATAAATAATGAAATGATATGAAACTCAAACAACAGGGTATATAAACACATCAAACATCAAGAATTATAATATGACGTCAGAATCATGGTATACTTTGTTTATCACTTTCTTTGCATAGTGATCATCATAACCTTCTTTATCAAATTAGTGAGTGAATGCATGATATAACAAGCTACGTTTTTTATCAGATTTTGCTTCAAACATACAAAGCAAAAGCAATTCTTATCAAGGGAGAGGCACGGGTAGTATCTAAAGCCCCGCTATGATTTAGAAGTCGCGAGCAAATACCCGCTGAAATCGCGAGCAATTAAAAGAAAAGAAGGGTTATCTTTTCTTTACTTAAATTGTATGTTGTAAAAAGCGTTTTCATTTAATTTTACTCAATTATTACATGGTATTGATACTAAAAAGCAACTTCTGCAAAAAAGGATCACGAGCTGATGTTCTGAGTTTTGTTATTCGTTAATTGGAGAGAGAATGTATCATCTTGAATCTTTATCTATATATTTCTATATTTTATAGCTGAAGAAGGTCATTGCCCTTCAGTTGAAATGGTCATAGTAATATGAAATGAAGGTATTGTGAGTTTCACTTCCTAAAGTTTCACAAAAAATATATATTTCAATTTTAGCATATCCCTTGAGGCCCCGCTTCAACCATGAGCAATAAACTAAAGATCCCGCTGAAAACATGAGGAGGCCCCGCTGAAAACATGAGGAGGTCCCGCTGAAATCAAGAGCAAGTGGCTATCTAAAATGGAGTGAAGACCGATTTGACTTTGCAAATCTGCCACGACTGTAGCCAACGTCATAAATATATTAATTATTGATACTCTACAGAGCAATATATATCATATATAATTGTCATTGTTATTATCGGTTCGAGCAACCCCCCCTTACCAAAAGCTGGCTACGAGCATGATTCCAATAAAACCATTTCACTTAATGTATTTCGACCTGACTCCATCGAGAAATTTACCAAGAGAAGATTTAAATCCATTCCACGACTTTAGACAAGTTTCAAATAACTCGTTCTTCTTTGTATGCAATATATATTTATATTTCACTGAAGTTACATTATACTGTAGTTCAGTATATTACTACCTTAGAGGATTCAGCACCAATGGCGCACACGTTTGAAAAGGCAATTTATGGATCAACTGCGAGATGTAAGTAACAAAGGAGTACATCATCCGATTATGAGTCCGAAATAATAATAATCAAATAATTTCATCATTAACAATTAATCGTAGGTTATGTTAAACGCACGTGTTACGCGGAAAACATGATGCAAATATGTGTCATATTCTGCAATAAATATGGCATATTCACTTGCTGTGTATGACAGATTCAGCTGCAGTATATTGCATACCCACTAAGCAATGAGAACACGATACGGAAGTACGCAATTGTTAATTGCATTGATTGAACAAACGGGTAATCATTGTGTCATTTTCACCTGCGGTATATGACATATTCGGCAAGTGAGTATGACATATTCTGCAGGTGACTATCAGGTATTCACTGAAATCAATGTATCGCATATTCACGGCGGAATATCGCATACTCACATGCGGAATATGCCATAAACTGCAGGTGAGTATGGCATATACTATATACCCGTATCACAAATACCACGCAACCATAAATGTATGCCATACTCCGCGTAACATCGTATGTGTTACGCGGAATATGGCATATATTCATGGTTGCGTGGTATTTGTGATACGGGTGTATATGCCATATTCAGCTGTGGTATATGGCGTATTCCGCAGGTGAGTATGGCATATTCCGTATTGAATATGTGATACATTGATTTCAGTAAATACCCCATGCTCGCAGAATATGTCATACTCATTTGCAAAATATGCCTTACACCGCAGGTGAGTATGCCATATACCGCAGGTGAATCTGTCATACTCCACAAGTGAATATGCCATATTCATTGTGGAATATGACATATATTTGTATCGTGTTTACCGCGTAACAATATGTCCAGGAAAATGGCTTATGCAGGACATACGATTTATATGTCCCGGATCCACGTTTGAGCGGGACATACGAAAAATATTTGCCCGGATATGGAATATATTCCCGGTTGATATGTCCCTGAAAATTATCAGGTATGGAATACAAATCATCATTATTTTAATAAATATTTAAAAACAAAAACTTGAATGTTATTGTTAAATGTTATTGTTAAATTATAAAAGTAGAACCTGAATTATCATGGAGACTTTGTGGTTCTCCTTTCTCTCTAAATTTCATCTTCTTGCAACTTGGGGTGTCTTTGTTTAATACAAGACTCATTACCCTGAACCTCAGGCTCCAATTAAGTTCATTCTTGAAATGATATCCACCTTTCTCCTATACATTTTGATATGGATGCAACTCTATAAAATGTTTGACGAAATCTCTGGTGGCTTGAAGTTGGAATGGAAACATTAGAAACCTGGCCCTAGAATGAAACAGTATATATACAGTAATCATTAGAAGTACTTAACTTGGTCTTTCGTGTACGTTTATTTGAAGAACCTCAATATTTTATGTAATAGTAATGAGCTTTCCTCGTGATCGAAGCGGGTACTCGTGATATCTGCTCCTGTTTTCAGCGGGACCTCCTCATGTTTTCAGCGGGGCTTCCTCATAATTTCAGCGGGGCCACTGGCACACCTTCGATGATGTATTTTCACCCCCACCGTGGATGTTTTTGAAAACAAACTTATCAATACATACAATGTTGGTCCGATATTCATAATGAGGTATGTATATCGTAGTTCTTGTCTCTATTTTAACCATAAAAGTAATATGTTAACAGTAAATTATGCAAACGTGCATATTGACGCCCGTTTCTTCCATGCCAGTAAAAATAGTTATCTTTCATGTCATTGTTTGTGAAGATATACCTGTTCTGAAAGTATACCTAAAGTATCAAAGAACAGTAATGCGTAGTCTTACCTTTTTGGTCCATATTTCCAGATGAATTAAATAAAAAGGACTTTGCTCGTGATTTCAGCGGGAACTTGCTCGCGACCTCTCAATTATAACGGGGCTTTGGATACAACCCGTGGAGAGGGGCAATACATAAATGTGCCTCTGATTTACGAGAAGAAGTTGTATCATCATCTTATATTTTAGCTAAACCCATGTATCATCATCTTATATTTTAGCTAAACCCATGTAGCAAAAGCAATTCTTATCAAGGGAGAGGGGCAATACATAAATGTGCCTCTGATTTACGAGAAGAAGTTGTATCATCATCTTATATTTTAGCTAAACCCATGTATCATCATCTTATATTTTAGCTAAACCCATGTAGCAAAAGCAATTCTTATCAAGGGAGAGGGGCAATACATAAATGTGCCTCTGATTTACGAGAAAAAGTTGTATCATCATCTTAAATTTTAACTAAACCCATGCACATGTACATTGATTTATGGGTAATGCAATAAATATATAAATAAATTATTTTGTTAGTCCTCCATTGATACTTTAGCATCTGGTAATGTTTCATTTTTCTTTTCTTTAGGTTTAAAATGGAATTCTGTGTCAGCATACATCTGTACAAATTCTGAAACAAAATGAAAAATAAACATGTATACCATGTCGAATTGGAAGTAAATATCATTAATGAAAGTACGTGTATAAAACAAGGGGAATTTGATGGTATAATAGTATAATACTCCTTTAATTGTTGCAAACAGTGTGTCCTAAGTCTTTATTACATGTGGAATATTCATTGTTGGATCTACCTATTTTAGGGAAGCCATCAACATTTCAATGTGTTTTTAGAAACTCAGTTCTTACTAAATAATGTTCAAAGTTTGAGAACGTCAAGATGGATGCTTTGCAGCAGAAACAGTAGTAGATATAACGAAAGTAGCAGCATTTGGATTCTTACCTGGATAGCTGAATTTGCCATCGTTGTTTTTATCAAATTTTAATTTAAGCTCCTGTATAATTTCTGCAGCTTCAGTCCCACTGAACTGATTTCTTCCTGAAAATAAAATGAAACACTGACACCTTTACAGGAATAAAGTATACTTGTACGCACTATTTTTGGAATTCTGGGATGGCTTTACTAAGTTTACAGTACTTGTCATATCGAGATTGTAACTGGCGTTTTCGAACTGTTCAGATAAAGCTTGCCGTATACCTATGGGACATGTCCGGCTTTGTCCTTTCATGTTCCATGAAAATATTTTACTCTATACAGGGGCGGATATGGGAAACAACAAGGGGGGACAAACTTCTGGACTGAGAAAAAACTTCCGCCCCCCCCCTCCCCCAGATCCGCCAGTGCTATAGCTCCATTGATGTCCTATCATGTCCCATTGGTGTACTGCTAGCTTAATTATTTCTTTCGGTTATACATGTATGTTGTTCATTATGTTACTTTATTCAGGTCTTTCGAAGATTATACATTCTGTAGATTTATCTTAAAGTTGATATGGGGATAGGTGCACTTGATGCAGTTGTCATTAAATAACACTTACCTTTTTTAGTCAAAACTGCCCTTAACTCTGGTAAACGAATAAATCCATCTCCGTTTTTGTCCAGTTTTTCAAAACATGTCATCAGTTCCTCACTACGAAGAGAATGTACTTGTAGTTCTTCCCATTGGTTAACAATCTCATCAACACTTAGATCCCCATCTTCTGCAATAAAGGAATGGAACATAGCACAACGTATATAACACATCGGTATATTTAAGACCCAAGAATCTCAATTTAATTATGCAAGCGTTTTCCCATTCACCTTTAAGAAAAAGAATATATCATCCTACTCGTATTGGAGGAAGTGTTTCACGAATTGAAAATTGAACCATGTAATTCTGTATTTTTGATGTGTGCATAGTTTGATAGTTTGCTAGCAATTCACTGATTGACCAGTGTAGACTGTATCAGGTGATGGCTACTTACTAAACTGTAGTAACACGAGACACCAGTGAAAGTAAAAGTAAGCAATTCTGATTTTCGACGCCGTTTCGGTGCCGTTTCGGCACCAAATGGACTGACTAGTCCGGTACCAAATTTTGGTGTCGAAAGGTTTCGGTGCCGGTGTAAAAGGGTAGGAAGTCCTATCAAATTATGGTCCTACTCTTCATTGATTTATATGGTGACCTAAATACAATTCTTTCCCTTATTATCTTATACACAATCAGGGCCAGTAAGGGCCTTTAAAAAGGGGGACCATAATCCCTGGGGGACCATAATTTCTTTCACCTGTTCACACCGGAACCGTGCCGAAACGATGCCGGATTTCCAGAAAAGTTGACAACATTTTGTAAATATGGTTTTAAAATTCTCGAGAATAATTCACATTTACATGAAGCTACTGTATATGTATACATATCAATAGCCTACCGTTTGTATCAAACAATTCCATAACGACGTCCATTGATTTCTCGTCGTCAATATTGATACCAATGTAGTTCAAACAGTCCCAAATTTCATCTTTTGAAATAACACCATCTTTGTTGGTATCACTGTACTTCAAAAGCTGTTCTTTCAAATCTAAAATTCACAATCAATAGTTCTGGAGTTAGTTCTCATGGTTGAATTATTTATTCATATGTCAGAGAAATGTTTTTAATCTTGGTTCATAGTTTGTTTTAATGCGTTATGGATTGAAGTACTAGATATAGTAGTACTTACACTTTTTTGAATCTTCACTGAGAGTTACGACATCATTTCCGAAATTAGCCTGAAATAAAATACAGTTGAATAATACTATTGCATTGACGTATTTCACTGAACTGACCATTAACTTATCTTAACAATTGCAATTCCAATAAAATATTTTTAGGTTAAGAAATTTTTAGGTTTTAAGAAATGTTGACATGTTTTATGGTTGGTATGGCCACCGGTGTCTATATACTGGTATACATCAAGGACGTCTATCTCTATCACTATGATAACATAGCCGAACCAGATATCAAACTGGAGAATCCTGCTTGAGCGCAGTCCAAAGACGTTTTTGTATACATATAACTTTGCTATGATTTTGTCTTGATTGCAACTGTTATAGCGATATATTCGTAATAAATCATAGTTCTATAATGTATCTTACCATTCTTTAAAATTCGGCACCATATATTTGATAAGCCGTCTGTGATGATCCTTGTCAAAAACGTATTTCTATCTGGAATCCATATTGATAATGTGGAATAGATCCTTCAGCTTGTATCCCGGGGTTTGAATACAAAGGTACTAGTAATGGAACGATCATCGATTAGCCACACTCGCCCAGTGCTTGTATAGTAACTTTTATTGACATAGCCGTTGCTACAGTAAACAATGTACATGTCACCTTTCAAAAAATATTTGTACACTAAGATTATTTTACATGGCCTGTTTACAAATAGTCTAAAAAACTAAACATTACAGGTACTAGTAATTAAATTAAAAGTTATGTAACAAATAGTGCTATGTGCATTCAAAGACATTCAATGGGTTCCATTGGCTTTAATAAATGAGGCGTGTACTCTAAAATACAATAATCTTACGATGAATTAAAGGCGACATTTTGCTATGTATGTGACTGACCTTCTACCTAGACTTCAATACTGAATGAAATAAAAAAATAAAAGACCCGAATTTATGGCATACTGTTAAATCATATCATAAACCTCTTGATAACTTCTGCATGGTCATTGATAGGTAAAATTTAGGTCAAATCTATATCTAGATTAAAAGTCAACATCTAGATCAAGTCTTATATTTTCAACATTTTAAGTGTCTTTATTTGAATTTTTAATGCCCAATCGTTTATCACAATACGATCTGCCCCATCCCTCCCCCAACTTGATGTATTTAAAACCTATCACAATTCACAACTAACCTTTTCAACCAAGCGCAACCTAGAGGATCAACATAATAACATAACACAAAAAACACAACCAATTGTCAAAATAACAAAACCGCGATATGGCATATCACAACCCGATTTTGAACCACCAAAACATAACCAATTATCAAACTAACACAACACAATCGGGTGCAATAATAAACAAACATAATCAACAAAAAACGAACACAACCTATTGTTATATAAACACAACACATTTGTACACAATCCAACATAAAACCACCAAAACAGAAATAGGGATCAAAACCAGGCATAGCTTTTATGGATTATGATGTCAGCTTTGCAAATGGATGTTGACCCTCTGAAATGTTTATGGACTTTGAAACTGGATTTCGTCTGTCCCACATCATTTGAGACTGAATTCTCTATCTTGTATGAAAATAGTATCTCTATAACTATTTTTGGTATGATACGTATTAGTTTATGAACTTATACCGATTCGTTACCGGGTTATGTATGAATGAAATGTCTCTTGGTGTTATGATCCTGGATTGTCATAATGGAATTTGAATGATGGGGGAATGTGCAGTAACATTGTTTCTTTTCACGTTGGATTATGGTATGGGATAGTTGGGGCTTGTTTTCCTTGTGACTGGTGTACACGTTAACGTTTTCTTGCTGGTTTCTGTAGAAATCTTTGGCACATTGGCTACATATTCATAGATTTGGATTTATAGGGGTCTTCCAAGGGCATACCTTAATTAATTTTAGACATCATATTTCATGAATTTTTATATATAGAACATGCTAAGAAAAACTAAAACCTCCCTTAAACTTAGCTAAATAAGTTTTACACCTTACGTTTATACCATTTTAGGTTTACAGTTTATACAAAAGCCCAAATATCAACCCAAGTAACATTTAAAGGATCAAAAAAGAATCAGCTGTTGCTAAAACATTTTTTGGGGAAATTCACCATTTTTAAGGCAAAATTATCAATGAAGTAAGATTCTCTCAGGATGAGCAGGTCAGGGATTAGGCTCTCCGCATAATTTATTCAATGCCAATCATTTCTAATAAAAAAAGTTATAACCCAAAAAGTAACAATGCGCCATAAATTTCCTTTGCCTCTATTGTAACATAGTATTTAAGTAATTATAAGTGTTGTTACTTTGTGTTACCCTGTATTTGCTTTTAAAAGCTGACGCTCGTTAGATTTTCATGTGTTTTATGGATTGTTTATTAAGTAGTTTTAATGTATGTTTGTTAGTTAGTTGGTATAACATCACATTTAATTGCATATAAAATGAGATGACTAATGGACACATGACGTGGTTACTTAGGTACACGTGAGTTTTGTCAAGTATGTTCTGTATCGGAAGTGCCTAGATGCACGACCGCGATACTGATATAATAATAAATATACAACTTATATATGTAAATAATATAAAGTAGCCCGGACATAAATGCTCAATAATTTTGAACATGTGATATCATCAAAAAAATATTTGAAATAAATAATACATTTTGGGGTAAAATATATTGGCAAAAACTATAAAAAATGACGTAACAAGAAAATATTCCTTTTGTACGATTTCTGGAGTTTATATTGTTTTATTTCAAAGAAAAGTTTATTATGTATCATTAAAATGTTTAAATTGTGTCTTTGTGACCTCTTTATTCTTGCATTAGTGTCGTTATTATCATACTGCAATATATCTGTAATGTTGATATTGTGTATTGTAAATACAATGATTAAAAACTACTTCTCGCTCTTCAGACTATTAGATTTATACTCTAGTTTATGTTTTATTAAATTGTTAAATATATTTGATATATTTAATTGAAAAACAGGATATGCAAGAATTTTATTTAATTGTTCATATATTTGATATATTTTATTGGAAAACGGTGAATGCAAGAATTACATTTAATATATAGGGTAAGTATAACGCCTTTGACATGGTGTTGAATTCACGCCATTATCTGAATGTGCTGTGTTTTTAACACTCTTTTTCTTTCCCACTAGTGTTTATAGTAACATTTATTTTCTAATATTCACGCTCGACATCTTCTGATTCCACACTCAAGTGGGGAACCAATCCTTAAGAATTTATATTGCTTACATTTTCTTCCAGAAACACGTGTTTTTTTCTTTAGAACCATGCATACGCATATCTAATACGATATGCAACGACCCTGATATGTAACGGACACTGCGTCCCTGCGTCCAAGCTGTATTGTTACAAGCCAGATACTGGACGTGAAATGGAGTGTACTAGATTCAATCTGTACATTCAATCCAGTGCGGGAATCGAACCCAGTACCTCCCGCTCAAGAGTCCGAAGCCCCTGTAGCTAGCGTCATGCTACAGATGTTTCTTTATTAGGAAGGGGGACATACACTTTACACAGTAATTTAAATGAGTCCTTGAACAAGATCACTGGCAAGGCTATCTTTTATCGTTTATCCCATATTAAATGTGATTTATTTTGTCAAACGGATACAGCAAACAAACATAAGCTATCCTTTATTAGGAAGGGGACATACACTTTACACAGTAATTTAAATGAGTCCTTGAACATGATCACTGGCAAGGCTATATCTTTTATCGTTTATCCCATATTAGATGTGATTTATTTTGTTAAACGGTACAGTAAATATACATAATATATCCTTATATTTTACACGTAATTGCTGATGATTTAATACATAATAGAATACTGTAAATGACTTCGCAAATATAGCATATATTGAACAGTACGCAAGGAATCGTGAACGCATTAACACGCACTGAAATCACAGAGGAATATGGTTATCACCATGATGAAAAATACGAGAGAAATGGTTTTACTTTTCATAACGGTACATCTGGTAGGTACATAGATTTGGAGGATATGAACAGGTTATAAACTTTTCACATCCCTGTGTAAAATCGAGAATTTTTCGTCTGAGAGATCCCACAAAATGTAGGACCTCAATTCACTACACGAAAATGGAAATTTATATTCCCGAGAGCGGGACGGATATACCACGTCGCGCTCGTTCAATAAGTTTGCGGATTTCTCTTCAGAATTTTTTTAAATTTTGAATTTCTCTTCAGATGTTGGCCTTAAGTTGTTCTAGGTCTCTTCACTTGGTACCATAAACATGATTCATCAAATTTCCCCAGTGAAAAGTCAAATCTGTTGAATATGGAGGTCCTCACAATGTCTTTATACAAATCAGACGTTGAGGAAACTGCTTTCATAGGAATTCTTGTTTGACCCTTGTTGTACGTGGAAGGACTCATTCTTTTTGAGACCACAATGTTCTCATTCGAATAACATTTGGTCTCTGTAACTCTGGAAGGTGGAACTCCATTACTGCTAAATCATTTGACGATAAGTGCTGTGGTCTCTGTGATTTTTCTGCCGTCTTCATCCGCAAACTTTCTCTGGAGCTATTTGAAGGAGCATTTTAAGCTTATCCCAAGCCAAAAGACCTAGAATAATGCAAGGCCAATACCCAAAGAGATATGCAAAACATTCCTTCTGAAATATTATCAAATGGGATGGATAATGTAGCAAATATGCAGACTGTCATCGAAATAAGAAATAAAAAGTAAATGGTTAAACATCAAAAAGGCTGAACTAAAAACTGTGTATCGGGGAGAAAAATTACATGCTTCAGCAACATGACCATGCAAAAAGTCTCTGAAAATATTGATTGGTTTATCTGTGCTGTTGATAAACTTTTGGGTACATTTCTTAAGACGATTAAGTACAACAGTACAATATATTCTGCCGCTCCTCAGAAATGTTATATATTCTTGGGTGTTATATACCCCCCGGTCTATCCAAAGATATATGTACTTTATCTTTAATAACAATAACAGTTCATTATAACAAGATCAATAGCCCTAAGCATTTTAGCTCTCAACATTTGCTACTTTTTACATGTCCTTTTTGATTTCAAGAAAAATCTTGTCTTCATTTCAGTGCATCCTCATCACAAAGGCTGAATCGCTGTGCAGACTAGAGAAAATCAAAAAAATCAAAAAGGAACAATTAAGTATGACATCGAAATACCGTTTGAAATATATTTCTATAAATCAAATGCTATACAATATGTCCTTGTATATATATCTGCTAAAAGGACTATAGAGGTTTTTTCTTGCTTCAGTATGCGAGTACCATCTTGATGTAACGGAGATATTCACAATGACCTACAATGAAACGCGAGTCATACCTGACTGTACTGATATCAATGGAAAAAGTCTCGAGAAATGTGTCGCATGTCCTGTAAATTCTGACTGTGGTGGTACAGATGAAGCGATATCATTTGGTAAGAGAAAAGTATGTTTCTGCAATATTATATAGGCGGCCCTTGAATTCATTAAATTGTAAAAGTGTCAAAAGGGAAAGACCATAAACTATTATAGAGCAACAGTATCCTATTAAGGACTCGACAGGCCGATATTTTAAAACACAATGGACAAGTTTAACTTTAACACCCTCGAACTACATTTTACACTCTTTGTAGCAGAATGCATACTTATAGAATTCTACGTGATGCGAGGAACAAAATTTAACGGGAAAGTAAAAAACGAGTGGTCAGATTTGATTTCCTCTTTTTGACAACTCAAACATAAATTGAAACACGTGATAGTAATTTATGGGGATTTAATATTTATAGATCATGTGACCAGCGCTGATGGAATATATCGTAAAGTGATTGCGATAAATGGACAGTCACCAGGTCCAAAACTCGAGGTAAATGGCTGTAATGTACTGGTTTTGATTGAAGTAGGTAGGGGATGCCAGTATTGATACTGACTGTGGAAATATATAACTGAAATGACAACCATAAATGATATTAAATAAACGATTGTACACAACGTATGCATGAACACCAAATTATTCAGAAAAAATTCGGAACTTTGGGAACATAAACTGTAACTTATTTGAGGTGATTATTTTGTAATGTTCCTTTCAGGCGATAGAAGGCGCTCATGTGGTGGTGCATGTGACAAATAACATGTTGACAGAATCTATAAGTGTGCATTGGCATGGCGTACACATGAAAGACAACTTCTACATGGATGGTGTCCCCTATGTCTCACAATGTCCTATAGATCCTGGCCAAACCTTTACTTACAGATTTTTCGCACAACAGGCAGGTAATTATGCCACCGTATTATCTCAGCGGAAAATTACACAAAGAATTCAAATATACCATCAAATAGAAGAAAATGTTTAGAAATGTCATTAAAGACGAGATTTCAAAAATATTTAGAAACTACTGTATTTAACAACTAAATACCTCTGTCTCACGTATGAAATATTTATACCGCGAACATGCATATATACAATATTCTACAAAAAAGCATTTTCTTTATATTAGCCGTTTAGCTACTTTATTTTAGGAACATATATCTATCATAGCCATACGGCTGCCCAGGCTTCTGACGGTCTTGCAGGGGCGTTTATCATTCACAGAACGCTTGATCCATTGGGCAACACATACGATTATATACGTGTTGACAATGTACTTACTAAACCCCCTCCGAATGATTTCATGATGGTAATACAGGACTGGCGACACAAGGATGCTGAGGAATTGCTTCTATATGAACATAGCGGAGGATTTTACCCAGACAACCCATTTTTTCCGAATGGAACAAAAAAGTTTCTCAGAGGCAAATCGAGTGATGGCACATTCAATACGAATATACCATATACATCTGGTCTAATCAACGGACGAATGCGATATAAGGGAAAGTATGTTCCGCACACTAGAATACCAATCGATGATGTGTCAAACCAGGTCCCATATGCAGAGTTCAAAGTCAAAGCGGGAAGCAAGTCTAGATTTAGAATGATAGGAGCTCAGTTTCAGTTCCCGTATATGATATCAATTGATGGTCATCAGCTAACAGTGATTGCAACTGATGGTCACGATATTAATCCTATTGTGGTTGACAATATTGTCATATTCTCCGGGGAGCGATATGATTTTGTCGTGCATGCAAATCAGAACAGTATTGCCTCCGAGTTTTGGATTAGGGGGACAGCAATGGAATACGATAAACCAGAATTTGAATACATGGATCCAAATCAAGAAATCCTAGCGATTCTTAGATACGAAAACAGCAGAGACTACATCCCTACCACATCAAGAGGATCGTACACATTGCAGGGTAATGCGGTTAGGATCCTGAATTGCCCTGTCAATTATTTTCCGACAACCCTGGATGGTGACGGAAAACCACATGAATGTATAAAGGTTTCAGATGTTAAACGTTTCAAAACTAACAGTATGACTGGCCATGGGGTTCCTAAATCAGAAGACTCCAAACAATATTTCTTTAACTTTGCGAACAATGGAGACGAAAGTGAACCAGCGGTGAATGGAAAACATTTTTTAGGACCATCTGGTTTCTATGGATCGGAAATACCGAGTCACGAGATAACTCCATGTCCAGATAGGTGTTCAGCAGAGAATGTCATTGCTGATGGCTGTCACTGTACCCATGCAGTCCTATTAAAACACAATGGCGTTTACCAATTTGTTCTTCTCAACATGGGGACCGAAGGAGGAGGTCGAATCGTCCAGGGTGTCAGATGTAAGTACTCAGCGTTTATCACTGCATATGCCCATTCTACGATGTTAACTTCAAAAATATGTTTATTTGTATTTTAGGCCCTAGCATGATCAAACATGATTTTGTAAGTCTCCATATATCATACAGCAGCTCACATCCTATCAGTCTTGATCAAGCCAGACATACTGACAAAACATACGTATATCATCAAATATGATCTTGATTTTTTCTAGTTGGTATCACGCACCCCATCCACATGCATGGTCACCACTTCAACGTGCTAAAGATGGTTTACCCAGAACTGGATGAATATGGCATCTATAAGAGGGCATCTGATGATATTTGCTGTCCTTGTCCGGATGATGAAACAAAGTGCTGCACAAATCTTGATGACAGGTAGTGGAAGACATTGACTAAACATCTGCTAGGATGAATAATCGTAATGAAATTACATGTAATTCTGAGTCGACCTCCACCTTCAGTCCCCATGTTGAGAAGGACAAATTGATAAACACCATTGTGTTTTAATTGGACTACATGAGTACAGTGACTAACGAATGTATTTTCACTTTCAGTAACCGAATGCACACTTCAAGCACCGGTGGCCTAGTATTTTGCAAGAATCCAAGATGGCGAAACGCAACGTGGGGAGAGAATATACCAGGTCTTAATCATGTAGACCCTCCATTGAAAGACACTGTCATTGTTCCACCTGGAGGCTATACAGTTATTGAATTCAAGGCAGAAAACCCAGGTACAGTACCATTATGAATTTCAATTTGAAAATAGCATATAAGTACAAACTGCTAAATGACGTTTTGAGCTCATTATCTCACGACATGGGTCTGTGTCTCGCCAAATATATTAAATTTGTATTTGTTATGGCAAAATTGGCATTGATGAACATCAAAATCAGATCAAGAACGAATGACCAAGCTATCAGCATAGCTAGCTGTAAGACATATTTTCATTTACTAAATACGTTAATGTCAAAATAAGTCACATTACGGTGTAAATCTCCATCAATGGCATAAGATTTTCGGCTATAGGCGGCACATCGAGTCAAAGTGTGCATAAAATGGTTTGACAGGTGTATATTTATATTTGATCAAATTCAAGGTCGATGGTTGATACATTGTCATACAACGGAGCACCTCGTGCATGGGATGACTGTGCTGTTATTGGAAGCAGCTGAGTTGATTCCCAAACCTCCACCAGGACTACCCCGCTGTTCTAGTTTCAATTATACAAAAGATGACTACTTTAAAAGATTTCGAAAGAATGGAAATCATCAAAACACAGAGGTTTTAAAACAAATGCCGCTTGAGAGGGCTCAATGAAAACTATACCTAAGAATATCAATAATATTTCATGTGAGAAAGTATAATCATAAGGACAGAAGTAGATCTACATTTAGAACACCCATAAACGGTACCCAAAAAAGCTCAAATTGGATTCATCCACATGACTTAAAATATTACAATTTAGAAATCATATGTTAATAAGTGTTAAAAACAAATAATAATCTCAACATTTGTACAATTTAGAAAAATAGTAATTAAATTTTGAAATCATCCTCCACACCTGTGCCATTACGTCGTATCTTTTTGACTGTACGAGGGGTGATCAATAAGTAATGGACGCTTTTTTACACAGATGCTTTTTAAAGACCGATCCCTTCGATTTTCTCACAAGTGATACATCATTCAATTATCTATCAACTCTCAAGATTTAAAGACAAAATATATAATACATATTGATATATCCTCATTTCCATGAAGGAGGTACAGGTACCCTGGGACCGACATTTACGTCACATATTCTGAAGCTATTTTAGCTTCTTTAACATGCAATGCAGTTGAATGCAGGCAGAAAAAACAAACCATTATGGTCATGAATTACCCCATTTTGTTATGCCATAGTTGATTTTGAATATTTTATCATCACTATGTGGTATTCATGCCACATTCATTCCACAGGGCCCTCTTAATAGGTTCCATCAAGAGCTACATCTACACAATTCCTCATCCTCTTAACTCAAGATTGTGAGACAAGGCTGAATCCATTCTCTGACATGGTAGCAAGATGCAGTTGCACGGGTTGTTTTATTTAATCAATGTTAATAAACCTGCATCCTTTCTCTATAGAAATAAGTAGTTTAGAAATAAACAAGTCACATATGAGCAGATGTGGACAATATAGTGCATTGGCCAATGGCTCAATTTTGAGGTCCAGGGATATTGTTTAGTGAACATTCTGAGATCTGTGGGCAGGTGCATTGTCCATATGGAGTAGGGTGTTCCCTTCTCTCACCACCCCTTTCTTCCACAATGCTTTCTCAAATTGACCTGCAAACCCCTTCCATACAATACTCTCACATTACAATACTTTCTGTTTATGTGTTTCCAGTCAGCAAAAAATTTCAAACAATACAACACTTGTTGCATATAAAAAGTTCAAATCTAACTCAAATTTACCAAACTGGCTAAAAACTGAATATGTGACGTAAATGTCAGTCTCGGGGTACCTGTACCTCCTTCACGGAAATAAGGATATGTCAACATGTATTATATATTTTGTCTTCAAATCTTCAGAATTGATAGATAATTGAATGATGTATCACTGGTAGGAAAATCAAAGGGATTGGTCAATAAAAAGTATCTGTATAAAAAAGCGTCCATTACTTATTGATCACCCCTCGTATATGACATCCATCTAGTACACAATATGGGACACAACTGAGCTCAAAACTGTAAAATCGTAACTGGCTATTTTCATTCTCATCTCTATTGTCTATTCACCTTTCTCGCCAAAATTCCGTTGAATTGCAGTTTTTATTGCTGCAGCTCCAGCGTGAATATTTGTTTGAAATCGATACTATACTTTAATTATATCTTGCCTTTTCTGACCCCTCCCCCCTTCTCACGTGTGCTAGATTTTATAGCTTTTTATCCCAGACCATGAACTAATGAAATATAGGTCGACGTACATCTTATATTTCAGTCAGATTCTTTTGCAATATGGAAGAATAGATAAAAAGCACAACGAGAACCCATAGTTTTTAAAGATGGCACCATGAGTTGCCACATGCTCCGTTGAGAATTTCTGAGCAATATTTTACTTTACAATGGAATAAAGATATGTGTTAAGGTAAAAAATAATTATTTAAAGTGGTTATTATTTTCACAATGGTTGGATTTAAAATCCACATCCACAGCGTTCGCCTATGATACATGATACATGTTGTTGAAAACACAGATCTATGTAACTGAAACCTCTCAGACTTTGTATTTATCAGTAAAAATTTAAATCATCTTTGTTCTCTCTAATTTTATTTTTGAGGGGTATGTATTTTATTCCAAGCTTGATGCTGTGTCTAGGGCGATCCCCACTGCTTACTTTGGTGGCTATATCTCTAAATATTGCGTAAATCCAAAATGATTTATGTTATAGTTGAAATAGTGAAGAAATGTTCAATAATTGTTTTTGAACATTGAGGCGGGGGACCACCCGAGCCTCCCGTTTACTGGTAGACCTATGGTCTGGTTTATTTAACCATGGTTCCTGAATTAGGCCTAGTTAATCCCCCCAAGGTGAAGTCTATAAGCATACATAGTATAAAACTAGTATCAGCCTGCCATGTCCAGTGAGCTTTATTTACTGTACACCAATGAGGTAAGTAACTAACGTAGATTATTTAGATTGTTTTACGTCCAGCTTCAATTCAACCTTTTTTCATATGTTATTTATACACCAAAGCAATGTTATTATCAACTCGTATCTAGTTTTTGTCTCATAAGATTAGATAATAAACTCTATTTCTAGTTTTTCCCACTTTCTATGACCTTCCCACTGGTTATCATCACATTTTCTGGTGGTAAAAATCAAAAGCAAGTTCTATCTAAAAGCGCGAAAGTATTCATATATATATATAATTAGATAAAAAATATGTCAATTACGATAAATATATTTTAAAGAAAATGTCTAACCCTCCTGATGAGTCTAAACATCCCTTAAGCAGATTTTTTCGAAGCAAAATAATTATATATCAAAATTGAAATAAAAAATAGACCCTTGCTTACACCCTCAATAGCTTTAATGCGCTCAAAATCGATTGACTCGAATAACTTAATAAAACTCTTAAAAGGATTTGATTTTGTTTTACTTGTCTTTCTTAAAATTTATTTAACAAATCTGAACAGTTTATCTATATAAAAATCCACGTAGATTAACTAATTATTTATTGAGAAAGTTATTCCAAAATCTGATGGTGGCATTTTTGTGTCACTTTGTATCAGTAAACAATTTAATACGCTCCATTTACAATCGTGTCTTCTAATTCTCTAATTTAAGCATAGAACACGTGAAGCGGGTATCATTAACATGACATCATGTTAATGATATATGGTTTAATCATAGAGATACATACATATTCTGAAATAAGTGATTCAATGCATTCACTCAACAAAAATCTTAAACGTCAAACTTCACACTTCAAACATGGAAGACCTGTTTTGCATTAAAATAAACAGTATGTGATCTGCATAAGACTGGAAATGTGATCCCTGGATAATATTTAGTCAAGTTACTACTGTGAGGTCGAGGAGGTGATAAGAATGAATGCAAACAACACTTTTTTTATTATCATGCTGATGACTTGTGATAATTTAGGTGTACCGTGTGTTACGATTTTAGCCCACTTCCTATTATTTACTCTCTATATCTCCTATTCACCATGAATTGATTCACTCCATGGGTACATAATTATTTTCTCTCAATGAGTGCCATTTCAATTGTCATTTTCTAAAAAACGTCGCTTTTTCAAGCCGTGTCCTAATTCTAAAAACCTTAATAAAATATTTAAAAAAATGGTCCGCCCCTATGTTTTTGTGAATTTAAGTAGTACCGAAAACAACACAATGATGATTTGATAAAAAACATATTCATTCGCAGATTTGATTGGACTCATTCTCAGATACTAATTTATGTGTTCAACTAGTGATAATACGATTCATGATGGATTGAACTTTGAACTGTCAACAACCGCTAATCTTAAAGTGTTCTGACTTCATTTACACCCTTGGTATACGCAGCTAACGAAAATTGACCGGCACGGGTCAAAAGCTGGACCGGCACGGGTTAACGGTTTTATTTGAATTTAAAACAGCCATAACTTGCTCAATATTGACTTCCTCGTGTCTAATTTGAAATATATGATTCCTCCCGATGCTTTTAAGTACCCCAATTTTTTACAGATTTTTAAACGGACCAAAACTCTCTAAATGCGCATTTATGCTCTTTTCTCTCGAGAACGACTGTCTCATTTTCACGATAACTTTTATTTAGTACTTCTAACATATAAGATCTATTTTTCCCCATCAAGGTATGATGTAAATGACATGCTATTTACATCTTGTGAGTTTCAATGACGCGCGTTTGATTTTATAAAAAATGCCAAACTTTGTGACAAAGAATTTTATCCTGCTTGCAGCGAGAAGACGGACCGGTTCGGGGCAATCTGCTTGCAACGAGAAGACGGACCGGTTCGGGGCAATAGCTGATGAAATTCTTTGTCACAAAGTTTGGCATTTTTTATAAAATCAAACGCGCGTCATTGAAACTCACAAGATGTAAATAGCATGTCATTTACATCATACCTTGATGGGGAAAAATAGATCTTATATGTTAGAGGTACTAAATAAAAGTTATCGTGAAAATGAGACAGTCGTTCTCGAGAGAAAAGAGCATAAATGCGCATTTAGAGAGTTTTGGTCCGTTTAAAAATCTGTAAAAAATTGGGGTACTTAAAAGCATCGGGAGGAATCATATATTTCAAATTAGACACGAGGAAGTCAATATTGAGCAAGTTATGGCTGTTTTAAATTCAAATAAAACCGTTAACCCGTGCCGGTCCAGCTTTTGACCCGTGCCGGTCAATTTTCGTTAGCTGCGTATACCAAGGGTGATTTACTGGTGCCACCGTGGATGCATTCCGGCATAGACTTTTCTTTCTTTATGTTATTGGTTCGTTTTAAGTTCTGTTGGAGTCCAAACCTATCGGATTAAAGGCATGCTAAAGAGACTTCTCCATGGCATTTTTTCTTGATTCCTTTTTGTTTTGAATTTTTAACACCATAACATTAACTAACTACTCAATGTGCAACTTTTCACCACGTAGAATTTTAAAATATTGAACTTGAAAATTCCATTTTTATAATGGAGCTCAATGGGAAAAATGACATAATTTGAATTATTTTCAAACGTAGCGTAGAGATTTTCTTGAAATTGACAGATATAATGCATAATGGTTAGAGAAATTGTTTGAAGAAAAATGAAGAAAGTTCACCGTCCTGGTTACACAAATATAGAAAAATAAAAACCTGTAAAATAGATTGACGGGGTGATATTCATTGTTGATGTGCCTTTCAATACTACAGGGTAACCATAGTTTTGGGTAATGCTTTACTAATTTTAAAAGCATTACTTCCAGCATGTGCCAGTATGTAGTCCAGTTTATTGTTGTTGCCAACTCAACAGATGTGATAAACAGTACACGAACTGTTTTCAATGCAATGATTATACAGGGTGTCCCAAAAAAAGGAAACCAGCAATAAATTGCTTATTTCTCAAATATGAATAAAGATAGGAAAGTTTCACAGCTACCATCTGATAGATTATGATGTCCTCTTTCTTATGATACCAAAGTTGAATATTTTCCTTCACGAATGACTGAGTTATAAGGGATTTAAGTGACCATGTCAGAAATGAGTTTGTACCACTTTCAGCCAAGTCAATTTCACCATCATAACAAAGTGATAAGTAACAACAAACATCAGGATATCACTCTTTTACTCATTTATTCCAATTAAAATTACACATATCATATTTAGCATCCCTTTTAAATCCCAATGTCCATTCAAAGTTGTTTTAACCCCAGTGTCCTTCAACATGACCCCCATTCCTTTCAATGCAAATGTCTGCCCTTGATCTCATCGCACGTACGGCATCCCCGATGATGTCTCTCTGTCCCCTTAAATCTTCCACTGCTGCGACAATCCTGGCCCTTAGATCATCAACGTCTCTTGGTGGTGTTGTGAAGACTTTACTCTTGAGATAACCCAAAAAGGGAGAAGTCGCAGGGTGTCAGGTCTGGGGATCTCGATGAACTCAATCTCGTGGTTCAAGGCAATCACTCTTCTGTTGAACAGCGCCCTTAATCTGTCCCGAACGATAGGAGGAGCACTACAAATACTCTTTGATCTTGGGTCAGCTGCATGAACTTGCTATGTTGAATGCTTGTTCAGAAATGTGTATTTCGAATAGGACAATGTCTTGCATAGCCATTTTAATCCCTCATTGTTCAGCCATTCGTGACAGAAAAAGTGGCACAAACCAATTTCTGACATGGTCACTTAAATCTCTTAGAACTCAGTCATCCGTGGAGAAAAATAAACACCTTTGGTATCATAAGAAAAAGGACATTATAACCTATCAGATGGTAGCTGTGAAATTTTCTTATTATTATTCATATTTGAGAAATAAGCAATCTATTGCCGGTTTCCTTTTTTTGGGACACACTGTATACAGACACTTATTCATTGTTACTGCGAATTTTTAAATCCTCTAAATTGTGTGGAATAGAGCATACAATGTTTTTCAGTTTCAAGCAGGTTCTAGTACATTCTGACCAATTGTATTTTAAGACTTATTCATTTCATGATTATGTAATATTGACCTACTTTTCTGTTTAGCATGTCTTTAACCTGATGATCATTTTAGACATTAGTTTTTCACTGGATGCTTCCTCGTTGGACATTAGTTTCATTTATTGTTGATACATTGAATTTTAGCCTGCATTAAGGTAGACCAAATGGAATGAACATTTTTCATGCAAGCTTCCTTCTTAGTGAAAATACTGATGTCCTGCACGTAAAGGATTGTTAGAATGGAAAGTCTGCCAACTAGGCTAACCTTAAACCTGCTCTGGTGTGAGTTTCAGTAGTCGTACATATTTAGGATTTACCAACTAACTCACAGTACAAAGAAAAACGGATCATCAGCATGAATACTCATTGGGTAGCTGCTGTGATATACATTTGTGCTCATTTGGTAAGTGTTAAACTATTCTCAGCATTAAAGTGACATATTGCATGTATGTGCTTAAAAATACGAACTTCACTTTTATATACGATAAAGATGCATCTATCGCTTAGCCTAGAATTCAATCTTAACTGTGTGAAAGTTATTATAGTCCGGGCTCTCTTTCATTTGCATGGAGACCAAATTCGGCATATAAGTTATACATAGTCAGGGCCCTGTAGATGTTACTACTAATCCGGACAATATCATCTAGAACAACATTTACTTTGACACTATATAAGTGATGACAATCCAGTAGTGTTTGTACACTTTCTATGCCATATGAAATGTACATTAAGTTGTTTTATCTCTTTTATCTCTGATTTCAGTGCATTGTGAGTGGGCGCAAGTCATGTCGACAAGAGAAAATAAAGGGCCTCAAGAAAAAACAGATTAGTGAGTTTTGTTGATTGGTTTGTTTTTTAAGTCACCGTTGGCTTGTTATTTCTAGTGTTATCTATATCTCTATCCGTATTTTGGAATTTCGTTAGTACTTTTGGTCGTAAACTATGAGTCACCTGAAGTTATATACTGAATATCAATACCATTAGGTTAGATCATTACCATAGGTCTTTATCAGAGAGTGTGCCATGAAATCAAACTATAAAGAACTGCAACAAGAACAAGCTCAGTGATGAAACACATAATTAGGCCAATATCGTCCATCCTTGGTCCAAGGGTATTTCACTTCTTTACAAAGCTGCCAGTGTATAGCAGTGAAGCCCGATCTTATTGGACCAAATATCGTCAAAATGTGGTGAATTGAAACGAACATGAAAAGACCATGACTAGCGTACGTACTTTACAGAATGACTTTTTTCAGTCTGTGAGTACTATTTGGAGATTAGCGAGAAGTTCACCATGGTGTCAGGCGGGGGTCACCATGGTTACAGAGTGGTGCCCGACTGTACAGATGTCGATGGGAAACCTCTGAACGACTCAAAGTGTGCCGCATGTCCTGTTGATTCTGACTGTGCGGGTACAGACCATGCTGGCACATTTGGTATGGCTCAATATGAAGCTTAGCTTAGCATTGTTTTGATAACGCAAATCTCTAGTTTATCGTCCTTCCACATTGACGCGAATGCATTTCATTCCTAAAATGTTAGGCATAAATATAATGAAACTGATTCATAGCAGGGAAATAGTTGGCACAGCAATTATATTGCATTCTACAGAATATTCCATAGTAAATCTGCCAATAAACTATAACAAACCGATCTTTAGTAAGAAATCATCGAATATTGAATAATATACTCCCTTCAAAAATTTAACTCAATTCACTAATAGATAGCAGTTACAGAAGAAACACGGGATCTGTACTTGAATAACGCCAAAGTTTTGGTTATGACCCTCCTATTTATTATTGCATGTATTATTCTTTTTTATTAGACGATGTGATCACTGCTGATGGGATATTTCGTAAGGTTATTGCAGTGAATGGGCAGGTACCTGGACCGAAGCTTGAGGTAAAATTGATATTGATTTGAAAATGGTTAATTAAGTCCAAAACAGTAAATGTATATTTTGTTAAACCAGAGTGGTCGTCGAGTCGAATGTGACTTCCATATCTGATTGTATGTACAAGTATCTTGTTTACCACCAATGAAGGTGAGCAATAGCTCTTGAGTATATCCCGTATATACACAGTCGTAATTAACGCATTATCATAAAAGGCAGATCAAGAAACCCCTCTTTGTAGAAACCCTGTGTTCTTTCATGTGCACTCATACATAGGCATACAGGTCCACACCACAGCCCTTTTACGAGTCGTGGACCACTCGCAGTCAAACGCCCTATGAAGTACTTTACTCAAACAAGCAAATTCAGTATTGCCTGAACCGGGGATCGAATCTGGGACCTTTGCGTATAAATCTTAGTTGTTGATCATGACTCTCTTTGTGGCAGCAGTAGCCATTAACCATATTACCAATGTGACCTTATACGCTACCAATGTGACCTCATAAATTCTTATTTACTTGCAACGGCCATACAATGTTGACCTCACTTATTGCTAAGTACATTGTCACAATCTTTGTATGAACTTTGAAATATTTAGAACCAATCTAAGATATATTTACATGTTACTTCCTAGATGCTCTCTAGCTATCTAGTCAGTATAATATATTTTGAAAATATTTTGATTTAAGTGACACAATTACTGCTAACGACCACTTACTATTGAGGTTTTTAACACATTGTGATTTCCAGGCAAAGGAAGGTGCCCATATGGTTGTGCACGTGACCAACAAGTTGATGTCTAGAAGCATCACTGTGCACTGGCATGGAATGCATCAAAGAAACAACCTCTACATGGATGGTGTTCCTTTCATCACACAATGTCCGATTAGTCCTAGCCAAAGCTTTACGTATAGATTTGTTGCAAGTCCTGCCGGTGAATATTTATGATTTCATGTGTAACTCTATCGCAACTCTATGTTGGAAGCATGTGGGTGTATTTTATCTAAGAATGGCATATGCCATTACATCCCTGGAGTCTATTGCAATGGCCAAAAATGTTTTCTTTAACTTTCATATAGCTTGTTTATCATGTTCCATTCCTGAGAGGGATTCCATTGTGATATATGGCGTTTTATGTTGTGTTGTGATGTTATGTTCTTTCTCGATGTGTTGGACTATTATTTTCCAGGCACATACTGGTATCACGGACACATGAGTACACAAACTGCCGATGGGTTTTCTGGGCCATTGATTATTCACAAATCTGTCGAACCAAATGGCCACTTGTATGATTACAAACCTGTCAAGGATAACCGTATTAAATCTCCTCCTAATGACCTAACTATGATGATCCAGGACTGGCAACACAAAGAATCCGAAGATCTAATGGTTCAAGTTCATGGAGGTGGTTTCTTTCGAAATCCATTTTTTCCAAATGAAACCAAACTGTTCAAAAATGCGAAAACTAGTGATGGTACATTTATAAGTCATATACCATATACCTCTGGCCTCATCAACGGGCGAATGCGTTTCAAAGACAAGTATGTTCCAAATACGATGTGGCCGAATCAGCATTCGACAAACCGAGTCCCATATTCAGAGTTCAAGGTCAAACAAGGGACAAGGTATAGATTCAGAATGATTGGAGCGATGATGCAATTTGCTTACATGATATCAATTGATGGTCATCAACTAACAGTGATTGCAACTGATGGTAACGATATTAATCCCATAGTGGTTGACTATATTATCATATACCCCGGAGAAAGATATGATTTTGTTGTACATGCAAATCAAAGCCACACTGCCTCTGAATTTTGGATCAGAGGGCAGAACTTGGAATACAATAGCACCAATATTGAATACGATGTTCTAAATAATTGGATCTTAGCCATTCTAAGGTATTCAAATAGCGATGGAGGTAGTCCAACGACAAACCAAGATTACACAAAACGTTCCCGTAGAATACTGAACTGCCCCGTGAGTTATTTTGGCAAAGATCAAGAATCTCAAATATGCATCAAAGTCTCTGAACTAAGAAGCCTAGATTCAGAAAAATCAGAAAGAAAGGAAAAGAAGTCAGAAAGAAAGGAAAAGAAATCGGAAAGAAAGAAACAGAAAGGAAAAAAAGTTCCAAAATTACTGAAAGATACGAATCAAATTTTCCTAAATTTTGCCAATAACGGTGCACATGAGATGTCAGCTATAAATGGATTCAACTTCGTAGGACCTACTGGGTTCTTTGGTGCCACTTTACCATACAATTCAATAACCCCATGCCCATCGGAATGTGCGTCAGAGACAATGATGAGTCATTCTGGGTGTCATTGTACAAACATGATCGATCTGGAATACAAGAACGTTTACCAGTTCATTTTTGTTAACATGGGGACAGAAGGGGGAGGACGCTTCAAAGATGGATCTAGGTGTGAGTAAAAGTCGAATTTATTTTGTTTGCATCAATAATACTGTTGAAACATCCCCTACATGTTTGTAAATAAAATATTTCCGAGTGAATTCCGGATAAATGATGGAATGCATTTTGGCAGATACAAAAAGTGCAGTGCTATATCACCTAAATATTTACACTCGTACAAAATACGAAATATCTCGTACCAATATTGTGATGCCTAATGAAGCCTTTCTCATTGTTAATGAAATGTTTTCACAAAGACAAAAGATCTGATTCTGGATAAATGGCAGAATTCAGTTCCTATGGTTCCTCGGGGAGGAATAGATCCCTTGGGCTGATCCCCTGGGTTAAGCCATAACACGAGTATTAATTCAATGCAAAAACCCGCTTACTGTCTTTGTTTTCAACAGTTGGTATCACGCACCCCATCCACATGCATGGTCACCACTTCAACGTGCTAAAGATGGTTTACCCAGAACTTGATGAATATGGCATCTATAAGAGAGCATCAGATGATATTTGCTGTCCTTGTCCGGATGATGAAACAAAGTGCTGCACAAATCTTGATGACAGGTAACGACTAAATAAAGACGGATCGTACAAGACAAAATGACCCTGACACACAAAAACAGAAAACGTTACATTTTGCGTCATATCTATTATACATGAATTTACTAGATACTTGTTTCACTGTCCATTGTTTACATGTATTTACATTTGTATCTTTACTTTCCTGACACCCTGTACTCATTTTAAATACATCTGTTATACTCTTTTATTGATGCACAAGAGCATGACTTTGTTTTCAGAAAATGACATTGTATATCGTGGTATTCATATTGAAAAACTCATCTGTATTCAGCAACATCAGGTACACAACAACCACGAATGGAAAGGTATTTTGCAAGAATCCAAGATGGCGGAATGTTTCTTGGGAAAAGAATCCTACTACCATTCAAGGTCTTAATCTGGTAAACCCACCACAGAAGGATACGCTTATTGTCCCGCCTGGTGGATACGCTGTAGTCGTGCTGAAGGCGGACAACCCGGGTATGCAAACGTTAACATTTTAGATTTTTCAGTTTTGTTCTGATCCACTATCATGCATTTGAAACAGTGGGAATCCCTTCATACTCGGGTACTTTTTACCTACTACTGATATCCTTGTATATTTGAGCACGTGGTTCTAGTTAAGACAATCTACTCCATTCACTACTAAATATGGTGCCTGTTCATTATTGAACATTAACATCGAAAACTTGACATAATAGAGAATACCAAGAGACCAATATTTTGAAAGAAGATGCCGGTTATTTGAAAGGAAACATATTAATGTAGCCATGGCCTTTTCAAGTACAAATCTTAGGAATAATATTGCAAGCTGTAAAACTAATCTGAGTGATAAAAGTTGCCTCACAGCAACTCAGACCTTCAGGCAATTGATAAGTATTAGCCCAGTCGCCGAGAAATTAAAAATAGTTAATAGGGAGAAAGGGAGAATGACACTAAGTGTAATTTGTGCATGTTTGTAGTTTCAATCATCAATATTGAACATCGCCATCGTTCTGGTCCAATTTTCACATATTCTGTGTATTCATGAAATTATGCAAGTATATTTTTACATACTGTAGGTAGGTGGTTATTACATTGCCACTTAGACAAGCATTTCTTACATGGTATGGGCGTTCTTCTAATGGAAGGAATACATAATATTCCTCAGCCTCCCCCTGGAATGCCCACATGCTCAGATTTCAGCTATTCACAGGATGATTACTTTGCGAAAGTTCGCAACAAAGGAAAATACAGGTAAACTATAATAGATGGAAAAAAGATGGCAGCACGTGTGTTTGTAGAAAATGATAGAGCTAGAATAAATGGGACACATATTACAAAAGTCTCTTAATTTCTTGATCTACCAAGTATTTCAATATTGTATTTACATAAAACACCATTTGAATATTGATACGTGATAACTGAACTTAAAATCCTTTTAAGAGTAAATGAACTTTTAATTTAGATGTTTTTCAACATTGTGCCAATGGGGATTGGGCCTAACCATTTTCAGAAGACTTGAAAATCTTTGAAAGATGAATAATACTGTGCAAATCAAAGTTGCTTTGATAGAAAGTTACACAAAGAATTCAAATATGCCATCACGTAGAAGATATATTATACATTTTGGTCTTTAATAGTAAAAATGCAGACCTCCTAAAATATCACTAAAATGAGACTTCAACGAGATTTCAAAGCTATTTAGAAAAGTCTCTATTGTTAACAATGCAGTGGAGCAAACTGTGGAGTACCACAGGGCTCTATCTTAGGCCCTCTCCTCTTTCTGATATACACAAACGACATCATCGAAGGAATACAGTGTGACCCCCACTTGTTTGCGGATGACACCAGTATAATGACATTCATAAATCGAGCAAATGTGCATGAGAAAACAACAAAAATCAACGCAGACCTAGACATGCTAAACGAATGGGCACAAAAGTGGAAAATGCATTACAACCCCACTAAAACAGAATACATGGTGATAACGTCATTACCTGTGACAACAAACGATCTGAATTTAACCTTATCCATAGGTGACAAAAGAATAAAAAAGGTAACATCACACACTCACCTTGGCTTGACCATTCAAGAAAACCTAAATTGGGAAAACCACATAAACAATCTGAGTGAGAAAACAAGAAGACAAATAGGAAACCTATGGAGACTCAGCGGATGCGTCCCTAGGCAACTTCAAGAAACATACTATAAAACCTACATCAGACCGATCATTGAGTACGCCTGCATCCTCTACGATAACTGTACTAACCAGCAAAGTCTTCGCATCGAGGGTATACAACGGCAAGCAGCACTAGCATGCACCAGGAGCTGAAAACAACAGACTCTGTTGGTCGTTTCAAAATTGACTACAAAAAAGCCTCTCTAAGCAAACCAAACAAGCTATTCTCACAAGGAAAAGGAAAACATCACATAAACCTCTCAAGAATAAGAATGGGACTCAGTGCCCTGAACAATCAGCGCATGATGTACCAGCTCATACCCGATGGTAGTTGTGACAATTGTCCCTCAAACAGGGAAGACGTAACACACTACTTCCTAAAATGTCCCCTATACGAACACCAACGGGTCATCCTACTCGAAGGAATAGATAGAATAATTGAACAATACCCTCCTAAAACCAGACATAACCTCAAATCTATTGCATCTAAGGTTCAATTGCTCATTCATGGTAGCCCCTTGTTAACCCCAACATCAAACCAAAATATCCTAATGCTTTGTCAAAACTACATAAAAAACACTGGACGTTTTCCATGATAATCGTCAAACACACTTACTAATTTAAACTTCAATTATTATAGTATATTCCAACATCTCTAATTATAATGTAAATAATAAAGAGAGGAGAGCCCCTCGATAAGCGAAATGCTTCTGGGCAATCCTCTTAAAATAAATACATTTTAAACAAAAAAATAATAATAACAATGCAGTGAATGTTAGAAATCACTTGTCCATTTATTTAACAAACAATAATTTTATAACAACAACGATTTTATTTATGTAATATTTAACATAGACAGTTTAGCAAAAATAATATAAATAACCGATGCTACATCTATATTTCCGCAACAAAAATCATAGTCTATAACAATTCCTCGACAACGTGAGGTATACATGATAGACAACTAGCATTTATTTCACTATCCATACTTTGACACCTAGTAAGCAAGGAGGATTGGATCCCAGGGGCGCAACTCGATGTTTTCCAACAATGAGTCCAATCGATCTCGAAGGATGTCGTGATTTTCATTTCAAATTTTGAATCGCGAGTTTTAGTCTTATCACATTAAAAAACACACACACACACAAGAAGTGATCAATTTAAGATATTAATTCGAATCTTTTGAATTGCTGATTATGATTTTATAACCAGTTTAATGTCAGACAATAACGACATTCTGACATTTTCATTGATGGGAAATATCGAGAGTGCATTCTGGGATCCAATTCTTCTTGCCTGGTAAGTAACTGATATTACCTTTAAACAAATGGTCAATGCGACATTGACTTAAATACTATTCTCCGTAAATCGAATATTATCTACATTTAAGCTGAATGTTAGATAATTACTATAGTGCGGTATCACATGAAACAAAACCCTAATGAAGGAATCGATTAATATCGACTCTGATTATACTCTAAAGTAAATTATGTTACATAACGCAAACTATCTAATTAATTTTAGCTTTCGGAGTCAATACAAATGAACAACGCTTTCACTGGTCAATCAATTGTAATCTAAAGTCTTCAGATATGGTTCAAAGCCCATATGTTACAAATCCATGTATTCTCGATATATCATCCATTTACTATGAAGACATAAAATCACACTCTTTTATGAAGAATATCTTTTGGCCTTTTTTGGGCCAAAGTTGTCAAAAATGAACCCCCCTGGAATTTTTCAAAATGTGACCCCCCCCCTACCTTGACAGATCCTGGCTACGGGCCCGAGTCTAAACGTTTCTCCTATCCGGAATTGAATCTTACGAACATACATTTAATCAAACTTAAAGTGCTATGTCCATAATGACGCGTGCAACTGCAAAAAAACTATGTCGCGCCACACAACAAGGAACTGTGCATTACAAAAAATACCACGGTGTGCTTATTCGTATTCCACACATGACCTCTTCAAAAGAGAAATATTGCATTGAGTGAATTTTCAGAATCTGTATCACCAGTTGTATTATGTACTTGGGTCAGTCAAAAAGTTCTGTTTATTTATCTCTAACTTTGTCATTTTGAGGAATTATTTCTTGATATTTGGTACATCTATAGAACATACATTTGTGCAAATATTGACTAAACATTGTATCTTAACTATCATTAGTTACTGAATTATAGTTGCTATGGTAACAGAAGAGCGATGTACTCGGTTCAACCCAATATTACTGATTTTCATACACTGTTATATTACATGAAATATACTTTAAACTGTCTCAATATTTAAAAACTCCTTTCTAACTAAGTCCCCGATGTCATATTTAAGTTTAATTAAGTTATTTAGCCTTCAAAATAGTCGCCTCCTGCAGCAATAACCTTTCGGTGCCTAGTCTCTGAAGACCCCTTTAAAACCGCCAGCCGACAATTCATTTAAACGTTTGCGCACCGCTGCCCGCAGAGCCTCATCGGAATCAAACTGGATCCCCCGAAGACCCCTCTTTAGACATCTACGGGCAGTATTATATCTTGGAGCGTTCTGTCCAAAAGCACCTTTAACAAGTGAATATGTCTCTTGTAGTGTTTTCCTGTTTTCTACCATACACTGTATCAAGTTTCTTTGCTTCCACTTTAACAACTTGCTAGGAGAATCAATATTTGACATGATTTTTTCTCAAAATCCCTTTTTCATCTTTTCATCCTGAAAATCATCTATGTCAGCTGAAAATTGTCACAATTGAATAATTCCTTGACTGTGATGTCATCGAGGCAATAGAATAGGCATCAAAACCTGTCAATTTGCCAAATCTGATATTTTAACATGAAAAACTGTTAAATGAATTTCAATGAATTGAAGCCAAATGAAATTAATGTGACATTAAAAATTAGACGTTTTTTAGCTGAACCGTGTACCCCGCAATTCTGTTACCATAGCAACCATAATTCAATAACCAATCATAGTTGAGATACAATATCTAGCCAATAGTTTAAATATATGTTCTATAGATGTACCAAATATCAAGAAGTAAATCCTCAAAATGACAAAGTTAGAGATAAATAAACAGAACTTTTTGACTGACCCAAGTATAACCCGACATTTATTACCTCTACAAACTGGTAAAACTGAGTTTTACTGCCCATAGACAAATCTAAAGTCTTTCCGCGATTGAATCAGATAACACGAATACTCAAGTTATCTTCTTATGGAAATTGGGACAAATTTTCGAAAGTTATTTGTTCTCAGTGAAAGGAGGAAATACCCCCAGAATTCATAAATGAGATTCATCTATGAATTCCGACTTGGCAATTCCTCCCTTTCTCGTCAGTCATAAAATGTAACATATCACATTTTTCTCAATGATGGATTAAAACACAGCAAGCAACGACACACCGGAATAGCCTGATAACGGTAAAGTCAGGTACCGTTGTCCCAAATGGCGGACAACCGTTGGCGCTTCAACTCTTCAATCACTTGGTCTTCGTTTCATGGGACTTTATCGTCGCTAATTCTGTGCATGTATTAAGCTATTGTGATGATGTATCATATGAAATCTCAATTTCGATCAAATTGGGTCGTGAATCATCACAATAGCGTCTTCGATATCGTCAATGACAACGGAATCTGAATTTGAAATAATTTACAAAGACAACGGCATATGATAATACAGTGTCCGTATTTCGATGGTAGAACATTATTAACTGTACAATGAGTATAGACACTTTGATTGATTGTTGTTCCAAAGGAATTTAGTCTAGGTGCTATATTAAAAATCTAATTAAAGCGACGGTTATGTCCGCCATTTATGACAACGGTATCTGACTTTACCGTTGTCAGTCTATTCCGGTGTGAACGATCAATGAACCATTTTGGAGGCCCAATGGCCATTTATAATCTGCTGACTATCTATAACAGTCAAATTTCGCTGAAATCATCCAGAAATGCATGCATATTGGCAATTTAGAAAGTCCTATCAGATTGTCCATTAGAGTCTACTTATTTATGGATGAGTCTACGATGTTCAATCCCATGAGGAAACGAGGGATCCACATGCATGCGTGTTTCCTCAATGTTAACATTTGAAATTTTGAAGTGTCTACATGCGTACAGTGGTTACTCTGCATTCCATGACATTTTCAAACATAGAAAGTAGAAAAAGTAGGATAAATTAATCTTACTCAAACGAAAGAGCAAACGATTTTCGATCGATTGTAGCAGACAATTCCACAAATGTTCTTTACAGTTGTGGGTGTCGGATTAATGTTTGCGGACCCATTAGCAAAATGCAGATTGCCATGTGTCTTGCACTAACAAATTTACTGGAAATAGCAATAAAATCACCTAACATTAAACCATACACGAGTAGTGAAATCTTCGAACTGCATAGCAATGAACGAAAAAAGATACCTGGTGAATATTACTGATAAAATGTGCGGAACTTGACTAAATTGTAGCCATGGTAGAACTTGTTCTCTATAAAATCCTCGTATCTGCGATCGATTTTCCGTCACCCTGGGGGTATGTGAATATTCTATATTACATCGGCGCATATTTTGTCATATCAATGGCTAATAACAAACATATACTATAGGATTCTATTTTTGAAAACATTCTACTCAACTCAACAAAAATGAACGCAATAGAGAGAATCTCATTTTCTGACGCTAATGTGCATTTTCTAGACATATTCATTTATCTTACTATTTGCACATTCATATCTCCTCTATGAAAAGTTGTGATACGAGTCTTATATGCTTTTACGGATATAACTATTTATCCCATACTTGGACGTGTAACGGGTACATAAAGCTGGTTTGTAAAAACTTATATTTTCATCAGCGGGCAGATATAGCTATACGTCCCGCTCCGAGCGGGCAGATATAGTATATCTGCCCGCTACGTCATAATCGCCGCTCGCATATTTGTTCATAATTTGTAACGTTCGCGTTATGACTGTGAACTACAATGGAGAAAACACAGACAATCGGGATCTGTTTGATGGTTTAAAAAAGGGAAAGAGCATCCACTTAATCAATCAAAAATTCGAGAAAATAAATGTGGGAATATTTGAGAGAACAGGAAAATCCGCCCACGGCCAAGAAAACAAAACTGGACATGAATATTTTAAAATATTTCCACGATTGAACAATGTGAACCAGATGACCAAGATTGGTATGGGATAAACATATTATCCTATAGTCGGTTCAGGATATTGGGATTATCCCTTGGCCAATATAATATATTTTCCCTCGGGACCTGCGGCCCTCGGGCAAATATATTATATTAGCCTCGGGATAATCCCAATATCCTGAACCTCATATAGGATAATCTCTATATCTGGGTTCAAACGGGAATAGAATATATGGCCTTATAATTTACTTTCACGAATTCTGCTCTCTGTTGGATCAAATCTGTTTTATCCGAGATTGTCTTTTTATTAACCATCCCATTGTAATTCAACGGGCTTTGCAGTATTAATCAATCCAGTGCTCGAACATAGTCAAGGGGCGAAGTATCACAACGACGAGAAGTCAGTTTGTCTGAGGCTTCCCTCTTGAGTTTCCCGTTGATAGCATTGTACATGTAAGTCTGTAATCTTTTCCGGCTGTTAGAGCTGCTCTTAGTCAAAGTCTGTGATAAATGTAAGATATTTTCGAATCCATCTTGCTTTAGTTTCGTATTACTCTCCGTTCACATTGAATGTGTATATTGGATAGGTATTTACAAAGATTCCTCGAGGTTGATCTGTTCCATTATAGATCTCATTGTTAGAAATATTGTTTTTAGTTCAATTTTCTGTCTTCCTTACTTAAACCGTTATCTTATTGAATTTCTTACGCATTTAATCAGATAACGACAATTTTGCAAATTGGGCCCCAGTATAATTATCAAAAACAAAGATCGTTAACTATGTCTGTTTATTTGGTCATTGTTGGACCTCATGACGTCATCACAGGCACTGACAGTATCTTACATCAGCCCACCACCTTGCTGTTGACTCGAGTCGTTATAATTAGTCTCTGAGGGCACTTGGGAGCCATTCTGTTCAGCACTGGGAGCTGGTGGCATCACGGGATCTGGTATTTCATCTTCGGATCTGCCACTTTGTAACTGCGAGAGTTTGGCGCTGATATTGCCCCCAAGCTCGCCAGCCTTGTCTCGAATAACTCCGCCAAGTTCGCCAACCTAAAAATGTCAATGTTTTATTCAGTTCCGTTAACCAAGATTTATTTACCACTAGTTTTGCTTTATTTATGGTATTTATGATAAATCAATCAAATGGATAGAATGGAGTGAAGAGAATTGTGTACGTACACTGTTGTTGTGGTACACTTTAATACCAATTATTGGTGTTAAAGTGTACCACAGTGTACACACAAGAATTGCTTCGTCCAATGGAGGTTATGTTCTAATTATTGATGGCTTTATGGACAATTTGACATTCCCGGGTCACTATCACTAGCTTTGACCTAGTTTTTACTCCTTTTGACCTTCTCTTTGACAAAAGTCCATATACCCCCATAAAGGACAGGATAAGCCTTCCAAGTGTCCCATTTACCAAATTCCCTACTGAATTGGCGTTATTAATTCATTTTCTGCAATATAATGCATATTTCCTTTTTATTTGTTTCCCATCGTCTTTATCAATTTTGCCAATGCACAAATCACTTGTACAGTGTCTCAATCAATGAGAAATGAAAGTAATTTTTGCCGCTGTCCTTCGGCTAAAACAGCTCTACAGATGAGCTTCATAGCTTGCATTTTGCAATTATTTGCACAAAACTGAATATAACAACAATGTAATTGACGTACCTTCATCTTCATTGATCCTACTACTTCAAACACTTTATCCTTGGTACTCTCGGCCATATTCTTGAATTTACTTTTTCCTAAATTTCAATCCTACAAGCGAGTCGAATTTGAGGGGACTTTCAATCTTAATAGCTCTGGGCTTATTGCGATTCTTCACAACTACCAGAAGAATCAATAATTTGGTTAGCTTACAGCGTATATGTTCCGTTTCGTATGATGTCCCTGATATTATACGGAGAATCTATGATCAATGGAATTCTGATTGCGAATCCTATTTTATCATACAGACATATATTTGCCTGTGCCTAGAATACCATCGTCAAATCCCATGCCAATGATCTGTATGTCAACCGTATTATAATTCCGGATGGGATTCTGGGTGAGCTGTGTAAATCAAAACGTTCTGGTTCATTTGCTTCGAATTGATTTATTACGAACATTTGCCATTAACAAATGAAAACCACATTCCGACAAATGAAATTCGATATGGCAAGTTCCAAGTATAGGATTGCATATGCACTAACTATATTTCCCATATTTAGCCACATCGTAACAATATAAAATCCTGATTTGGCAAATTCTCCAAAATATATCTCGACACATTTTAAAGACATTTGGCCTACATAGTGCAGACTCGCATTGGTAAACGAGTATATTCCCGGGTATGGGTTCATTTAGAAGTAATTGATCTATAAGGCATACTCGCCAAAACTAATAATACAATATTACACAAAAACCGAATGTGATTCCCAAAACAATGAATGTGGCACCTTTTGGCCAATGAAGATTACTTCAAAACCTGTCTTTAAATTTAAGTTCCACAGATGACTTAATATGGTTGACTAGAGTATCAAGAAACTGTAGGAATAATTTATGTCTGATGTCGCGGGTTATGAGAAAATAGCAATTGATGGAAAACGTTGATTACATTATAAGATGATGCGATGCAGTCAGATGAAAGTAGATTCTAATATCATCAGAAATTATACATTCCTTAAGATGTATAAAACCCAAGTGGATATCCTGATTTTGAAATGTCTGTTATTGTATCGTGTTTAAGATTCTTTGATGTCAGAAAATGTAATTGTGTCTTTGTCTGCATTTAGGCTTATTCTCATAAAAAGACAACCAATTCTTTTTATTACTTAATCCCAAACGTAAACGACACAAACACTCGTGACTACTTCAAAATACACAACTTGAAATACAAACGAGTCGGCTATAGCCCTAACACAGGTAATTACAAGAGAATGTAAGCTGTTATGTCTGCATCAGACATTTATGGAGAACAAGTGAATACAGTATGGTGATATATAGATGCTAAATCAATGTAAGCATCAAAACTAATTAGATGAAACCTAATTTGTATAATATCATGGAATAGCTTATATACTTTTTGTTTGTTAATAGGTATGGTCCAATAGAGCATGGTGGTAAACGAGGACATGGTCACCAACAGCACGGAATGAACCATCAACACGAAATGAAACACCAGCATGGAATGAATCACCAGCATGGAATGGACCACCAGCATGGAACGGACCATCATAAAGAAATGAACCATGAGCATGGAATGGACCACCAGCATGGAATGGACCACCAGCATGGAATGGACCATCAAAAAGAAATGAACCGTGAACATCGAATGGACCATCATGACCATGATAATGTCAAGGGCACTAATAAACGTAAGGGCCATGGTAAAAACAAGAACAAGCAGAGAACACCACTCCATAGACATACAAGTGAGGAAAATGAGGAAAGTCACCCTGATGGACATAATAAAAAGAACCACAGACAAAGTACAATGCATCATAACATGGACGCTGGAGAAGTTAATGAAGGACACAATCAGCATCAACACCAAATGAACCATAAACATGGCAGTGAACATAACACTGAACATGGTGGACAAAATCAGAATGAGCATCAGGGTCATGTTGATTCAAATCACAACAGCCACGGGGATCATACTATTGGTCATGATCATCATATGAACGTGTAGTACAGTCATACTCCCAAAAATGGACAACCGTGATATCTTATTCCCATTGTGATGTCATTATTACCTATTCTCTTTTCATAATTATGAAATAACATTCTATGATTTACATGGCGCAATATATGACGGAAATTTTTATTCTGTCCATTGTTAAAAGACCATAATCATAGAATCGAGGTCTTTGTTATGATTCTAATATGATAAACGAAGAACAACTTTTTAAATAAGTGGTCATATATGCCCCAATATAGACCAATAAATCAATTGTTCTAGTTATTGTGACGTCACATATCATATTAGAATTAAGAAATATAGACCGAAGAACAGGGCTACTAGTTTCGAATACACCCCGCAGGGTCTAGGCACAAACGTTTTCTGTTTTCTGTTCGAAAGCTTTTGTGCCTAGACCTAAGGGGTGTATTCGAAACTAGCAGCCCTGCTCTGAGAGTCTGAGGTCTATTTTACGATTCGAACATGAAAACTCACCAGAATATTGCAAAATCGTCAATTTTGATGTTCATTTTCACTTTTTTCATTTCTACTTCCGGTTGAGCATTTGGCTGTTCCAATTTGTTTACTTACCTCCTGACCCCGACTTAAGTTTTTTATTGACATTTCGGCCTATTTTATTGGTTTCACGCATATCTACTACATTGATAATTATTGAAATTATTGAGATTACAGTTTACAAATGCTCCGATCGAAAAGTTTGGCTCCGGACAATTTTGAAATATACTATATAATTATCACTGCTACCCACTTAATTACACAGACGTATCGTCGGTGTATCATGGCGGAACTTCCTCCGGGACTACGTTTCGGCTTTACACCTACTTATAAGTCACGTTGTGGATAATAATTTGGCTCGAAGTTAAGGAAGATAGTCTAGTTTGAGAATGTGTCGATGGTTTTAGGTTTTATATGTTAACAAAGACACAATTCACGTATTTAGTCCCTCGCTTTTCTTACACTGACGAACGACCAATATCAGTGTTATATTGGCAATATTAATGCCGATCGTCAGTGTAAGAAAAGCGAGGGACTAAATACGTGAATTGTGTTTTTGTTAACATATAAAACCTAAAACCATCGACACATTCTCAAACTAGACTATCTTCCTTAACTTCGAGCCAAATTATTATCCACAACGTGACTTATAAGTAGGTGTAAATCGGGAAATAAAAAAATCTTACCTGAAACCTAGTCCCGGGGGAAGTTCCGCCATGATACACCGACGATACGTCTGTGTAATTAGGTGGGTAGCAGTGATTATGTGAGTTTTATAACAAGATGAGTTTTATGTCAGTGTTCTTAAGGTACACTTTTCTAAAATTAGTGAATTCGTTTTTATTTAAGGACACTGAGTGTATTTTGGATTGAATCATTCCCTTGAAGGCATTGTTTTCAAATCTGCATGATCGCCCAGTGGGAATTAGGAAACAAAGTCTCAGTGGAATAATTCAGCCACAGTATAAGTGTATGTCAATTGTCAATGTAAGCTTTTAGCTTAATTCTTTTCACACAGCAAAATATTTTCTACGAAATCTCCTGAGAGATACGAAATCACAAAAGAACATACTTTCATTTTTCAGGCAAAGCATCAATTTCAATATGTAGAGTCAAGATGTCACCTTGACAACCATTCAATGACCTTGGGGGCGGTGATAGGCTGGAATGAGACACACCTTGCCAAGCTTTGTTTATGATGAATTATGCATGGACGGTGATAATTGGATTGTGCATAAATACTTTTTTATTGACTCTTTAGATGTCATATCATGACATATTAGTCACTAAGGTAGAGCTTTGAAATATAACATTAGATCTTAAAATTGTTCGTTTGTAATTCCCTAGCCTAACGCCCCAGTAACATTTCCCACGGCCGCCGTGCGGTCTATCATTTATGCGGCCAGTAACCTTTCTACGCTCGCCGTAGAATTTCTGCGCTCTCATACTTTTGCAATCACATTTCCCACAGCAGCCGCATGGTGAATTTTAAATTTCTGTTGATACAGGGTGTCCGGAAAGTAAAGATACAAATGCTCTAATTTCAATAGATTTACCTGTTGTGAGATGAAATTGCTACAGATTGTAGAATGACATTGTAACAATTTATCCTGCAACTGTCATGACAAATTGTTTCAAAATAAAAAAGTTATGGTTGTTATGATAACAGGAGTCGCGGGTATGTGGAGCAGTGTCACAATCATGTTTCATAATTCTCGCCGCAGTAATTCACTGATTTAATTGATCTGCGGTCGACGCACGGCCTCCGTAAGACAAATGTGACTGGGGTGTTATGTGGAGGGCTAACACCCCAGTCACATTTGTCGTACGGAGGGCGTGCGTCGACCGCAGATCAATTAAATCAGTGTATTTCTGCGGTGAGCGTAGGAAAACTACGCTCGCCTTGCGGCCTCCGTACGGCGCATCCAGTTTTCTACAGGCCGCAGGGTCGCCGTAGAAATTATAACTCGGAGTTATAATATTTGTTCATTTCTGAGGTCCCCGTAGAAATCAACTGGCTCAACAAGATTGAATCATTATTTGTCAATGTTTCACGATCACTTTTCATTTGATATTACATCCTAGCACTAATTTATAAATTGTCCCGATGTAAATAAAATGAAAAAGTATTATTTATCAACAGAAATTTAAAATTCACCGTGCGGCTGCCGTGGGAAATGTGACTGCAAAAGTATGAGAGCGCAGAAATTCCACGGCGAGCGTAGAAATGTTACTGGTCGCAGAAATGATAGACTGCAAGGTCGCCGTAGGAAATGTGACTGGGGTGTAAGCTCCGGTGTATTCTGTAATTTAAAGCCACTTCAGCGCCATTCTAATTTCCATCTTATGATAAAGAATGCATACGAATATGATGACATCTATATTCCAGAAATTCTCTTTTTGAGGTATGTCTTGATTGTTTGAAAGCACTCTGAAAAAGACGTCAACTCGTTGTACTGTAATTTAGATTACCATGTATAATATAAGTTACCCTTTGCATTCGTTTGACTTCACTTCTTAAAAGAGAGCTTCGTCTTCTTCGTAGATTAACTAGACTCTGCACGCAGGGTAAATATTTATTCATATATGACAAATTAAAAATCTAACGAAAAATTAAGAAAGATTTCAATTTTGAAATAATACAGGGTTACTCCGAAACAGTTTTGCTGGAATCCTCTTGAATTGTCTTGTTTAGTTCAAAGCTAAACCGTGCTAAGTCTCCTTATTTCAATAACCAAACCCTGCTTATACGAATCGGGGTCATTCTGACAACATATTCAGTATTCACCAACATCAGTGTCCTCTTGGGATATACCACACGTATCAGTGTATACATAATATGCACTGAATCTACATTGTCTTTGGGAATCACAAGAATATACTTTAGGGATATTGTGTATGAGACCAGTCGAGAAATCACTTGCTTATTTCACAAAATTGGGCAAAGAAAGATAAATCAACCTGGAAATCCCACCTTTTAACAACTTGATGCACGAGGTCGTTGACACTTCAAAAGTACACCACTATTATAGTCTATACGAGAAAATCAAGAAAACTGAAGTGACTGTTCATTATTTTTACGAACACAACACAAACATCATACAAAAGCAAGGGGTCTGGAAATGGCCAATGTTTTGTACCAATGTTATTCGAAGGACTACTGGTCAAAGTTTTTTAATATTTACCAATGTCATGTCGATTGAAATTTCCCTCGTAACTTCTAGTTGCCAAATATTTACAGAGAAATTTTGTGTGACATTTACAGAATTACTTAGTATTTTCAATATGCTAATGGAATAAACGATACAAGTGTTTGAATATAACTGACTTTCACACATCTTAGCCTTCACGTAAGACGTCACGTTTTAATGGTCTCTCCTTGTCAAATAGAAATAAGACTCCTATACAAATCATCGGATTTCCTCTCCTCGTGTTCTCTCTTTGATCGTGTAGTCCATTGTAAACATTTTACTTTTCACAGTTTAACAGTAACTAACATAGCTTCTGTGACTTACAACCGGTTAACAAGAGGTAGAACAAAAGCAGTTAGAGGTAAGTGAAAACTTTTGGTTGTAATTTCAATTGTAAAACAACACAACACAACTGTTATGTAAATTGAGGTAGGCAAGAATGCAAGTATTGTGATGTATCAAGTAAACAATCGCCAAGACAAAGGAAACTTTAGAAACATTAAATGGTATTATTTTAGATGGACATAATTTAAAATGCAGATTTCCTACATGTACCTCCAGGTAGAAAATTTCAAGAGCGGAGATGTCTCATTATGAAAGGAAAATCAGAACTCTATTTGCTCTTTGGGACACAAACAAAGATGGGAAATGGGCATTTGAAGATTGGGAGCACGTTGCAGACAATCTAGTACAATTTGGTAACCTTGATGTCGAATACATAAATGCCTTAAAAGAAAAATGGCATAAAATTTGGGAACACTTCCATCCATGCCGTGACGAGAAAAGTGATGCATACTTAACAGAAGAGCTCCTCGTTACCGCATTCAAAGGGATGGCTTCAGCAAAAAATGGCGCAAATGATGATTCACGAAAAAAAATAATTGATGATGTTACTCATTTATTCTTTGATGTCGTAGACACCAATCATGATGGATTCATATCAAAGGAGGAATTCGAGGTTCTGTATCGTTCTTTTGGTATACAACCTTATAAACCTTTTGCCCTGGCATCTTTTAAACGTATTGACACCAATGCGGATGGCCTGATTAGTCGAGATGAGTTCCTGGCTACATGGGAGGATTACATGTTCAATACAACAGACGCTGACAACGGTAATAGACTATGGGGACCCCTGACTGGAGAAACGATAACAATCTAAATTAACATTCACAGAATGTCTTCTTGGAACAAACATGCAGATCGTAATTGTGAAAAAAACATTTACTAGAATTGGATGGGATATTGCTTCATTTTGAAACCGCAAATTGTACAGAACTTGAATACAACAACAAAATACGATTTGATACGATATGTAAAAAAGATAAAAAGAAATAAAAAGCACTGTTGTACTAGACTTATTATAATTTTGGTTATTTTAAAGTCCATTCAAATCTAGGTTAAATTATTGACCTTGAAGAAGGACGTTACAGGTGGCGACATGTCAAGGTTCTCCAACAAATTGGAAATAATATTTTTTGTAATACAGTTTGTGGAATTAAAAAAACATAATCATACACTAAGTCATGGAAGTAGGTGAATGACCTGTCACAATACAAACCTCATTCGCAATCAAGATCTAGACTTATTGGTATTCGTAGAGAACATTGCACTGATCAAACAAAACGGCATATGAGCGAAGCTGTAACTTGATTAATTTAGACAAATAATGTTATGCCTTTCTCAAACAGAACAGGATGGTTCTAAAATCAAATAGCTTTAAGTATTTTCCAATACTTTCTCTGCAGCATCCAATGAAATAAGGTTTCCAAAATTTAAAAAATATATTTGACGTGTTTTGATGAGAAAGGTTTAAACAGACATCGTTTTTTGGCCCACCACGTAGATTGTTGCGTTTCATATCTGCTCTATATACACTCATCCAGCATTCAACGTCTTCATTCAAACAATATGGGGTATTCAGTTAAATATAAGACATGTTCCCCGGGTTTGCATACCATAGTTAAATAGTTCGTGTAGTAGGTAGAGGTATTTCCCATCTTTCATCCACCTTTCAAATCCATCCCAATTTATATGATGCGAATGGCTTGTTCCTTTAAAACGAAAAATGATAAACTGAAATAAAAGTTGACCTTTCTATAGGTCAAAATAATAAAAATGAAGATTCAGATGTACTTTATAGTTTTGGTGATAATCAGTTGAGGACAGAACGGGTGAGTTTGGGCTAGATTAATATAAATTTAAAAAAAATATACGTATCGGATTCTCAAATAATTTTTGTTTAAATTCAAATAATTATTACCTTTTGACGCAACCTTAGTACCTTTTTAATGCTTACATTAACAGTAGTTATTCTTCTATATTTTTGTTACACATAGTATTATTGTAATCTGATATAAATTGTTAATAAGTGTGAAAGAGTCCTTCTTGGGGAAAGGAATGCGATACGTCAATTAAATAAAGAACCGATTGTTTTTATTCAGACTTTAAACAAATGTGGAAAATCTGATGATCTACTGAATCTCCCCCCCCTGGATCTAGTAGTATGGATGTACTTATATTTGGAGTCCTGGTGGCAACAACTTTGTGTATGTGTGGTGCCACAGGAGTTGACCAAGAAGATGGTGAGTTGATACTGTACTACGTAGGAATCTATGTTTTGTATACATTAGATAGTGAACAGTGAAATACCCATCCTTAAAGGAGTAGACCTGTTATTTTACTGATGTACACTGATACACAGACATATAACCACACACCGTGAGTTATGAATCCTTCAGGCAAACGTTGCTTGACTTTAAGAAGCAAATTAATTTTATATTGTCTAATTAGGGATCGAACCAAGAGCCATTGCGTCAACGGTAACTACGCTGCTGTCCAGGTGCAGGTGGTTCGCCTCAATAAGTTGCGAAACTCTTTTGGTACATATTATTTTTATTTTGTTTTGGAGAGGGTTGTTAGCTCACATGGTGAGCTTTTGCAATCACTCACTTGTCCGTCTGTCTGTTCGTCCGTCCGTCCGCCCGTTAACAATAGTGGCACGTTTTAAAACCTCTGTCGATAGGATTTCTGTTTTAAGTTATTTCTGTTCAACATCAATACAAAAAACTCCCCTATAACTCCTGGTTCAAAAACTCGCCTATTTTCAAAATGGTCGCCATTTTTATCTCACGAAATTCAGGTGTCCTGCATTGTAAAAAGCCATGTCTTAATTGTAAAGAGTAGTCGTATGAAATAATTTTGTTACAAAAAGTCGGCAAAAATTTTTATCCGTTATTTTTATTTTCTGTCATTTTAGCCACCATTCACTTTTGAGCAACACCTTGTGAGCCCAGTACCCACGGTACTATTTATTTTTTCAAATAAGGGGTTTTGCGGCATTTTGTTGTTTCTGTTGGTAAAATAAAGTCGATGTCCAAAAACGACTTCTGGCGCCTATCAAGATACATCACACCACTCGTTTATGGTCCGTTGGCTACCATCTTTAATTTCATGAGGTCCATTATATTGAAAAAAAATTTAAATGCCATGTTCATGTCAAGCGAAGGTTTAGAATACCATATATTCAGGTCAGGTTGCACATCCAAATAACTTTTAATTTTGAGCTTAAGCCACTGCATTAATTTACCATTTTGTTTTGCTAAAGAAGAGGCGTGTGTTTAGTTTTGATTAATACTGTAAAGGTCGATGTCTATCCTCCTTATACTGAGTAGGTGGTTTGACATGCTGTCTAGCTTAGTTGCATATCCTTTGAGTAAGCGCATTGACATATTAGGCATGCGTTGTGCCATTATTACTTATAATAACGAAAACCATGGCCCTGAAAACGTACAAATGACAAATGATTTTACAACACAGCTGCCCTATATTTTGTGTATATATGATAAAATACCCCATGGCAAAAATCATGAATAAGTTGTGGGAGTGCGTAAAAAATTAAAACTCATAATCCATTAAAAAGACGAAGACCAAATGACCAAAGACGTGATATGCTAATATGCATTTATTAATAATGTGTGTATTTTGTTAATTTGTGTGTTTTATCGCTATTTAGGTTATGCCAATGATGACAAATTGCTAGATTTGTTAGAAGAAATAGAGCTAAGAAGGTTAATGAGCAAATTCAAAGGTAGGCTTAACTTGCAACATTTCATCTATAAAAACTGAGATTAATATTTTGATCAGGTTCACGAAGCAATAGACCTTACAAGTAAATCCTGCAATATTTTGATCAATCAAAGAAGAAGCTAGCATAATATTGGTTAGATTGATGATGTCATTGGTTGTAGCCTCGTAGGTTGCAATTTGTCCAAACAAAGTCCGAGCAAAAACAGGATTTTATTGCTAATTTGAAAAAGTACAACCAATGACATCACCAATCTAGCCAATATATCATAGCTTCTTTGCTGTACCAAAAGGTGGTAGGATTTATTGGAATGGTCTATTATAATGTCTCCATCTGACACGTTGCACCTTAAGCCATGTTATCGGCTTCTCTAGTCCCGAGGATTTCCTGCTTGGAACTACATTACTAGCTTTTGATGTTTTATAACACCCAAGAAAATTCATGTCTGCCTCAGAAACTATTACGACTACAAGTAGAAGAGTATTCTCTCCATAAGTGTACATTGTATGTCGATGAACGAAGCGATACTTATGGAGAAAATACTCTTCTACTTGTAGTCGTAATAGTTTCTGAGGGAGACATGAATTTTCTTGGGTGTTATAAAACATCAAAAGCTAGTATTGTATTGTGTTATTTGTATACTTGTATCTTTCATTAGGAAATAATAAATTTTAAAAAAACATTAAAAAAGCTTTAAAATATTTTAACCGAGCAATAACGTGAAGTTACTCTGAAAATCCTGGACTCGTCCACCCTTTTTCTTCTTTCAGTCCAAATAATTTTATCATAAGCTATTAATTGATTTGGAGTATTAATGGGAAAATGTATTCAATATTCGAACATGACTGTATTTACGCCTTCTATAAACTGTGAACAAAGTCAATATTTCAACCGGGTTATATTCGCGAGCAATGCCCCTGTTAATACGAGTAATGTGTGACGTCATTACGGCGGTCCGTATTAATGGCTGACCAGAATCAATATTCGAAACATTTTAGTTAGTTTTCTTGTCGAATCGTAATATAGACCGAAGAGCAGGGGTAATATCGTCGAATACACCTCTTAGGGTTAGGCACAAATCTTTTCGAACCCCTCACTCCCGTCGGTCTTTCGGGGTACAGAAAACGTATGTGCCTAGCCCTGCGGGGTGTATATTTCTTAATTAACTTTACGTTTAATGAAAAAGAGGTACTTTTGTTATCCTCAATTTAAAATTCCATTGGTTTATAGGGAAGGTTGGATTCAAAAAGATACACCAGAACGACCAAGGTAGAGCTGACCAAGGAGCCGGATCAGGTAAATATTATGGACCAGTTGGAAATCGAAGGCCTCCAAAGCTACCTAAATTTGCAATGCAAGATGACCCATTACAGGGAACAAACAAATATAGACCTAAGTCTCCCTCTTCATATCGACCAATTGGGAAGCAGAAAACTGGCTCTCCAAAGGTTTCCCAAGCAGACAAAGCCCCAAACATACCATATAGTCCAGGTATTGGGACTGTATCAGTTAGTTGTGAATCTCATACCTTCATGTATTATTCGCTGTGCTAGGGGTGAATCAAAAGTAATTAACCAAAAATATACATGGTTTAATTCAATCAAGCTGTCATTTCATTTACATATCATTACAAAGTGGAGCAAAAACAAAAATTAAAAAAGTTCATGAGAAAAGTTTATGATAAGATTCGATATGATATATTCGATAAATATATTAAAATTGAGACCATTTCTAAAATATTGCTCCATATATACTTGATCAATGAACTGTTTTAATTATACAATTATATTACATAAAAAGAACTAGTATAAGTACATTCTATAATTAAGATTACAGGGTGTCCAATAAATAAGGTGAAAGATAATGTAACTTTCTTAATGTTGCACCATATTATATGCACAATGATCGATGTTTTTAACTACTTACAGAATGCTCGGTGTACAAAAACAAGTACAAACTAATGGAAGACAAGAACCCGTGTTTCTTCAGAGAGTGTAAGGGTAGCAAATTTTCTGACCCAATACGATGCAGAGATGGCCTTGGAGTTCCAGATGAGGTTCTGAATGAAGTTTTTCCTCCTAAATACCCCTGTACTAAGCCAATGAAGGAGTGTAAAGCGACATTGAGTGATAAGGGAGTTAGTGAGTACATACTCAACATTTTAAGGTGGCATATAACCCTGTTTATTTTTTCGTGAAGCCACTCAGTAAAATTTCTATGTGTTCCTGACACGTTTGGGCATCCGATAATGACAACGTCTACCCAATGTTTGCACGCGAAATTGACGTAATTCATGACTCGATTCATGAAGTCGAAAAGCCCCAATGAGACAATACAAACCCAGATAGATTTCATGTAATGATTTACGTTCATGTAAACAAGTAAAGTACATGTACAAGTACTATAATTCCCATATAAAACACTGGCCTACGTGACATGAAAATTTTCAACATAGCACTTGCTTCCGTGTTCTGTATGCCCCATCTACCTGCTTAATAAGGCAATGTATCTTCAAATAAAAGCTTAGCCAAGTAGATTAGAGTCTCTGGAACACTTTTGTAAATAGTTTTCACAAGCAATTTTGTTTGTGAATCTCAAATTTTGTCTTCCCGATTTTAGTCATGAATTACGTCAATTTTGCGTGCAAACTGTGGGTAGACGTTGTTATTTCCGGGGACGCCCAAATGTGTCAGGAACACATAGATATTTGAATGATCTTGATTAGACATCAGGTTGCAGAGAAATTGTAATTTTACTGAGTGGCTTCACGAAAAAATAAAAAGGCTAACGCCTCGTTAAGGTGGAGGTATTCAAGTATATTCATGTCACTAGAAATAATGCTTAAATGTATTTTTTATTTTTTTAGTCTGTTTAGTTTCTCAAATTAAAGAAATCTAGTGGGGTTACCGCGTATTGAATTTGAAGTTCAAGAATATCCACCCTTCAGCCGTAAACCAACACCTTCAAGGAATGGTCATTCCACATTGCACTGAGTCCAGGGCTTAAATCCTTAAGTATTAAGTTGTTACATGACCCATTTCGTTTTCGTTTTAGCTAACGTGAATGTGGACGTGTGTGGTATAGATCTGATTTGGGTCGTAGATATCTCGTGCTCAATATCGAATGCTGACAAACTAAAGGTAAAACAGGTTTTGACATATTTCTTAGAACATCATCTACGTAGCCATTAATATAACCGATTCTAAGATTAATTTAAAATAACAATTACATAATTTGTTTTTGATTGGTTAAAAAATCAATCAACTCAGCCACTAGCCAATTCCCAAAATATATAAAAAATATATAAAGTAAACACTAAATTTGGTTCTGATTATATTAAGGTCAAAAACTTCATCCTCGCAGCAACTAAGCAACTGCCAGTGCGTCCACCATTCACTCAAGTTGGAGCGCTGGCATTTTCAGAAAAGGCATACCACATATTGTATATGAACTCTTACAATAATAAAAATAAGGTAATTAAATCCAGCAGAAGTTTTCCATATTTGTGAGTAATGGTGTTAATAACATACCTATGATGATGTATAGTGCAAAGTGTACACAAGACAGCGGGCCAATATAAGTTTTGAAAAGCCCGCGCCCGCTAACTTTCTGATTGGTCAAGGCGCTGACGTCATAACCAATCAATCGAAGATAAAACTGCGCGAGCAATTTTTCTAAACTCATTTCAATCATATTCAAACCATTTGTTTGTCAATTCTATAAGAAAATACTCTCTGACAGTCTACATCATCATAGGTATGTTATAAATCGTTTATGTCACTATCGTGGCACATATGCCCTTGGTTCTCAGAGATCAATGTCCCTCCCAAGGTCGGGCCATCTATCACTGAGACCTCGGGCATATGTGCCACGATAGTGACATAACCTCTAAATAGTGTATTACACATTTAGATGCGTCTATCACAAGTCACGAGGGGTATTGTATGTAAAGTGCATTTTTATTGCAATAATTTGAGAAAGTACATGGTTATTAACGATATTATAATATGTTGATGATATAAAATACATCTCTGTTGATAAACCTACAATGATATGCACTATTTGATGGGTATATCTTTATGTTGATTTACAATACAATACTCAGGTTTTAATGTTCATCATAACATGAATTACATTGTAAAGTACATACTTTTCTTAATATTAAGAAAGACGTAATCAAAATCAGATGACTTCCACCATTCAAATAATTATTATGCGAACCATTAATATGACATATACTACTTTAAATATAAAACTTTTTTCAAAATTGAGTTTCCCACATCAAATATTGATAACATTGAGTAAGACGACATTATCAGCTAAACTGTTTCTAACTTTCAACGTTGCATCTCCACGTACATTGATAGACTGTTTTGTCATATTCCAGGTACTGAAGGCGCTCTCAATAATGCCCTTGACCCCTGACAAGTGTGCAACGGCCACATATGAAGCATTGTATGAGACTAGGGTAACATACCTCAGTAAATCCAGAGGAAACAGACCAGATAAACCAGTAAGTCGAATACCAATACCACCTCATAATATATCGTGCGTGGTTCTATGTTCATATATAGCTGGAATCGCGATGAAAAGATTTATCAGCGAAAATCTTAAAAATGGCCACCGCAAATCAGCTTTAAAACTTGTTACCATCTAACATTTGTACAAATGAAATATATCCGACCAATAATTTTCTTGACAATAATGTTGAACTGATTTTGAATAAGCAACTGTATGTGTTTATTTAAGGACATAGTGGTAGTATTGACGGACGGGAAGACACACCCTCCAGAAAAGGCTCCAGAGACCATTCTGAGGGCTAAGGAATTGAAGGCTACTGGTGCTCAAGTATTTGTCCTTTCACTGCCTAACATAAAAACGCTCCCTGGCACAGATGAATGGAGGGCCATTGCATCATCAGAGAAGAACATTTATACCTTGGATTCATTCGACGCATTAAAAGGAATGATTAAAGAAATTACTCGAAAAGCTTGCAGTGTATTGTAAAAACTGGAGTATCACAACTTCCTGAGTTACTTTACAAAAACATTTTTAGCGATTTTACTAAGCATGCATATGCGTCACTTTTCAAAAACATTTTTTTCGTGATTTTACACGGAATGCATGTTATGACTGGTTTCATGTGCTTCAACGTGTTAACACTGAAACCCCGGTGTAGTCTAGCTTTAATGTTAAACAAACTATGAATATGTTGGAATATGTATGCTTTATGCCTTTAATTGTACATTATATGATGTTAAATACTAGGAAAAACCCTTTGGCCATTAGTTTCCCTCAATACTCTGATATTGTGATTTGATATTGTTTTATAATTGAATATGCACGTCATCTGTATAACATACGGTAAAAGTTGCATCCATTAGGAAAATTTGAAGTCATTGATCGTCAATTGAGGCTTTCAATTATGGATGAAAATGAATGATTTGTTTTTCATCAATTCATCTACACAATTGGGATGAACATGAAAAATATTATTTTATTAACGATATCTAAATCATTATACAATTGACGAACAAATAGATGTAGGGTAAGACATGTTTGCTCAAAACGAAATTGTAAATAAAATTAAAATGGAGGCACAACTGGAAATGCCAGTGCATATCGTGTAAATATGTTTATGTTTTTGCTATAGTGTCTGACATAGGTTCGACATAATAGCAAGGATGCTACAATGTTAGGGGACTGTTCTCATATATCATATCCTCCAATGGAATGCAGGTACCCACGTCAAAACCTAGGTTCATTTGAGTTAAGTAGTATTCACTTGCTAATCGTGTCTTCACTTGTCAAATAGTCACGTTTCTAATACAAAGGAGGAAAAGTAGTATCAATTACATATGCTTTTTTGCTGTATCATCGTAATGATATATTATGTATCAATTGAAACATACATATTTGGCAAAGAAAGTAAAATACCCTGAATCTAAATTGTGTGAGCATTTAAAACATGAAAATTCCCACAAACCAACAAAATTAGGTGCAATCATGGTGCATTTGTCCGTAAAGTCTACACCCGAAATGCATCCTTGTTTCACAAGCCCCTTTCCTTTTGACTTTTGACCGAGACAAAATTGAGCTGACTGAGTCAAGCTGAATCTGAATAAAATTGTGTTTTACCAGATCGTTTGATAACGTGCAATGGCTTTGTGTTATATGTCTTAACAAAATATGTGAAAATGGTGAGACCGTCGTTAACTTCTCGTAGTCTCAAAACCATTGAAAATAGTCTCGAAACCCCGGGGACTGGAGCGCGAAATTTAAAAATCAAAATCGGGAAATATAGTTTACAAAGCCGCTGGACTTGGCCAGGTCATTATATTTAAATCTCTGGAGACAAAAATAAAATCGTTATTAGGAACAAATAACCAGTATTGTGAGCAACAATATACGACAGAGAAACCACTCGATTAACAAAAGCAATCTTATCCGTAAATGTTACCCATGTTTATATAAAATAATATTTATCTTAAATAGGGAGGGTGATATAACTCTAGAAACGTTATTTTCAAGAAAAGGTGTGTCATTCTATTTATCTGTGATAGGCTGTTTGAAGAGGCTTGTGCGAACCCTAAGGTCAAGTTTATGGAAAGATTGGCTCGTAGCCTACTGCAATGCATTATGGGATGTGCAAACCTCGTCTACCAAGGATATGTTAAAGTTCAATACATAGTGATCGCCCAAATAGTGACATTGGAATTTAGTCCGCCAGGCTAGATCTAACGGGTTTTGCTTTTAGGAAATAGTCGCCTGTCAAACACAGCAAAGAACACCATGTTACATGAACACTAAAACAGCTTTCACCAAATCAAATGTTGCGTATAAGGCACGGTCTATACAATGCTGATGGTGTTCGTGTACCTCTTGTGTATTTACAAGAACCAAAAGTTCATTTATTGACGTCACGCCCTAAAATTGGCCCCAGATCTGTTATAAAAGCGAAGAACGGTCAAGGAAAGGGCAAATAACATTTAAAGCAATCTTGAAGACGAGGGGAAAAGTTCGATCAGAACAACTTTCAAATACTGTATGGATGACACACGTTCCTGCAAGAAGATACGAATAATAAACATTTTAAACAACAGAAAGCTAGCCATAATCAACAATAAATTCTATCTGGTTAAGTTTTTTTGTACAGAAACGCCTGACGTCAGTGAGAGAGTGACCAAGTGGATTGTCAAAATCAAATCACACTTCTACTATCGCAAATCACAATTCAGTCACCCGAGGTACCCAATCAACAAAAAGAAAGGTATGTTAGCTTGTATTCAGGAATGTAACTAACGGCTATCGAATTAACCTTTTTATGGGCAACTCATGTGAATATGAATAGAAGCTGCCACTTTTCCATTCATATTTAAATTAGTTGGTCATAAAATAGTAGGTTAATCCGGTAGCCGACAGCCGTTATTTGCACTCGCGAATTCAAGCTTTAGTTCTTATGTTCTTTGAAGCTATCGATATATGAAGTAAACAATTAAAAGTACCAATATGAATATGTACCAATTCATTTTTGATGTTTTGAGTATATTTTAATTGGTTTTCAATTTAAAATTCTTCGACTATTGTAGTGAAATTCCCCTTGGTGTTGAAGTCTCGGATTGTGAATGGTGGAGAGGGGGTATTTGACATTGTTTCTTTTCAAGTTATATTATTGTTTGGGATGGCTGGGGTTTGTTTTCCTGCTGTGCTGTCAAGGCGTTCTCTTTTTTCCTGTGTTATGTAACAATTTTGGTCCTGTTCTTTCGAGAAGCGCATAATTAACATTTGTAATAATATGACCTGAAAAAATCTAATTTTTTAGTATTCGGGCTTTATTTTTGTGTTTTAATAGAGCTTAAATAAATTTAGTAAATTTACACGTTTCAAAAATACTTTTTTGACGATTAAAACAAACGTAATGAAGTACACAATTTGAAATTTCAGGGAACTCTGAAAATGGAACTGATCTACTACTTTATTGACTTGCGCACTAACTTATCCAAGCAGATGACAATGGTGGACTATACCCTAGTGGCGGCGTTATCAACGCTGTTGGGCATCTGGGGTCTGACGTCATACAAGGATTCCAATTTGAGGGTTAGTGATGATTAAATATTAAACCAAATTTTCTCAATCGAAATTTTCCATATAGGTCCTAATACAGAACTAAATATTCAGTGGTGCTGTGTTTGTTCTAGGATGAAGAAAGGGATCTTTTATAAGATTTTTTCTTACGTTTGCTCGTTTGTGCCCCCCCCCCCCTTAGCTTGCTGCACACCACAAAGAAAACATCCCATGACGTACTGACGTAATATAATTTTCAATCGGAGCACTTGCATCAACACTGACCAAATTCTCTCACTGGATCTGATATCAAGACAAAGCAAGTCAAGTTTCTCTGTATCAAGCTAATTTCTATTTCAGATAAGCCGACCTCCTTTTGTTCCGTCAACGATCCCATTCGTTGGTCAGATAGCGGCTTATCTAGGAGAGCCCATGGAGTTTGTCATGGAATGCTATAAGAAGGTAAGAGACAAAACCTCGTGCTGGGCGTTTACATTAGTGTACATTATACTAGGCATATATTTTTTATCTATATTTCACCATCCATTTAATATTGAAAAGTGAATTATCTTATGTTTATCATATACTTTATATATATTATATTTTTGCGAGATTTTCTTTTTTCAAATTATTACAAGAAATGGTGTAAAAGTGCGATAAAGATTGTCCATTCTGCTGCTATTGTATAACATCTCTCTCAAACCGTTCTAGGTATGTAATATATCCATATCCATATTTTCATTTTAGTACGGTTCTGTATTCTCGTTCAACATCCTGACTGCGAGGTTTACAGTGTTAGTTGGACAAGAGGCCAGTGAGACATTCTTCAAGACGCACACCAAGTATTTGAATGCAAGCAATGCCTACAAACCAGTTACCAATCCTATATTTGGAGAGGAAATGGGCCACGCTGTATGCCCCAAGCTGCGTTTATAATTTTATACAATCTACAGGAAGCGCAATGAGCAATGTCTCAAAACATCTAATTTAAAGATATCATATATCATATCAAAGATAGAACATGGCATTCACATGCAAAATATCACAACCTACCATTTGTTACAGACGCCGAACGCCGACCACCAAATACCAAATACCGAACACCGTTCACAAAAAGTTGGAGACTACTCGTATAACAATATGCTACCACTTGTGGTGGTGACATAATAAAATAACAAAATAACAAAATAACCTCACGACAATAGTTCATGATTCCAAAGTTAATCAAAACGATAATCCAATTCAATTTATCTTGTAGAAATTCCACCAGCAACTTATTTCCCTGAAGTCAATTTTAAACATCGAGAAATACAGAGAATACACCCCCATTGTCGAGGACCAAATCCTGTACTGTCTAAGAAAGCTCGAAGATAAAGGCCAGAGAGGTAAGTCCATAGGCTAAGGGCGATAGAAATCATTTTTAAATAAAGATGGCATGTTGATCGATCTGAGAGAAAAATATAATACTGGATTCTGTTGGTGCTGCTATCTTTATATCGGCCCAGAACCTATGGGTAATAAGTCATACCCCTTGTGTTTCCCTGAACATCATCTACAATTAGGGTCTAAGTGAAATAACTCACAATCTTAGTCAGACACAATATTCTATTTTCTTCTGAAACAATTGTGTCATTTTCAGATATGTATCAGTTCACAATGACAGTGGCGTCGCTGGAATCCGGTGCCTCATTATTTGGTCCAATATTACGTAAACATTTTGATGAATCGGCAGTTCCTCTACTATCGTTCTTGTCTCATAGTCTAACGCCTGTAGGTCTGGTACTTCCATCCTGGATGATCTACCCTTTCTTCTGGTAAGTTAATAGATATGCTTAAAACAATGTTTATTAAAAGATGTCGACACAAGTGTTAAAAGTGAACAAACCAAAAAGGTTTAAAAACCAATAGATAAAAAGAAAGCGAGACGAGATTAAACGTTTTTGGACTTACTTAGTTTAACTCCCTATCCATGAATCTACATTTCAATCAGCGAAGGTTTGCAATGGTTCTAATATCTGTTGTGTCCCCTTTGCCTAAGACATACTAAAACACATTTTTGAATATAGCTGTTTTTTTATTAGTCCTTTGTACTCAGAGATATCAAAATTGCGCATCATATATGATAAGTACGTGTAAAATTTAGGCCTTTATTAATAATACCAATGCTTTCATCTCGTACAGGAAACTACGAAAAGTGAGAAAGCAAATCAAAGAAAGGGTCAACTTGGCATACGAAGAAAAACAGAAAGAAATCGATTCAGGAAATGATATCGGTGATGGGTTGGGGCATTTTATGAACTACAGATACAAGTAAGTACATGCGATTCTCAGCACCTACACCCGTAAGTTGGCCGACACCCATAAATTGGATAGTAGGCCTTACTGGGCCTTTTTAATTTTAGGCCAAATTATCAAGAAAATGGGCCTTAAATTTTCAAAAACTTTCAATTGTCTGATTGTCCACATCATTTGCCATTTTGGCCCTATTAACAATAACGCAGATGCGAGTAGGTAGTTACCAGATTCACCACCAGGTGGCTCGTTCGGGTCAGATAGCATGGCGGGTATAGTAGAAAGTTCCCTTTAACTTAAATTACATCTATTTGGGTGGTTCAATTTTCATATAACCCTTATGTATCTAATAGGTATGCAAATTAAAATATGTCTAGTAAAAGAAAATGTCATCTGTCCAATACAAGAAAAGATAATTCACTTTTTGTGATTTTGTAACATGGGGTCTATGGGGAATCAACCCGAACAAGAAATCACATTTTCAAAAAAATTAAATTTTCAAAGTTGATAGACAATTTTCGAAACCATATTTCTAGATGTACTTTTACATGCAGATTTCAAATATGACATCGCTTTGACTGAATTTTGAATATTTAAATGACGTAAATCAAGATTATTTCTACTCGCATCTAGTCTATTGTTGTACATGATTTAAGAGTTCTAACCCATCCACTCCCATCTGATCATTTCTGGATCACTTCGAGTATTTTGGGAGCACTGAGGAGGCACTGCCTTAAAGCACTAAACGCATGTCAATATCGTCATATCCAATTGTCCTGTTTTTCTCCCTAAAATATTCCCTAAATCCTAACCTTTCATAAAATTGTTTGGCTCTCATATTATACGTTCCCAACTGGACAGTTAGTTCTTCATACTTCTCCCGCTTGAATTGATCAATGAGAAATTCAACGGCGAACGATCCGATCCCCTTTCCCTGGTACGGCCTTTTAAGTCCCATACGTAACAAGCCAACTGATTTCTTGGACTCCTCTGTTATTCCCATAGTTCCGATGACGTTATCATCATACGTAATAACATACATGCACCTCCCAGGTTTACACCACATTTTACGTACGTCCTTGAAGTCTTCACAAGTGACGTAAAATTTAAAGTGCGCTACGATCTCCAAGTGATACGACGTCAGATACTGTACATCACGGCGTAACATTGTAATTGTCCATTTTACCGACAAAAATGCGATGATTTACGCGATAAATACGCGCAATGCTCCTCCAAGTTATTGCAAAAGTTTTAATATTCGTGGAATCTTCTTAAGAATTTCAAGTTTTGTTCAGATTAATGTGCGCTTCAATACAATTCTATATTAAAAAAGATTGTGTCACGATATACAAAATTAGAATCACCAGAAAGTAGACATTTCAAACACTCCCTGTTTTCTTTTTTGTCGCGCTTTTCGGCCCTGCGCTCTCGTTGTCGCACCGTCATTCTAGACTCTTTCACAGAGCCCCTTGTCATATTCAACTGATATACACAGACGGGAAAATATTGAGGATTGTTAAATGTATTATTTGTTATTTATTATAACTCGAATATTTAGTTTTATTAAGTTAAAGCAATGAATAATAAAGGAGAACATATAATACGCTAACGGCGTAACGTCTTATTTTGTAAAGGCTTCACCTGGGGTTGCGATGATAAAGTGATGTCTATCTCAATATTTACTGGTTCAAATTGAATGAAATTAATTGTATATAGTAAGGGGTATAATTTAAAGAACATGTTGAAACATTGGAACGTTTTAAATGTTTATCACTCAATTAGAGATATTTAAACACAAAATATGAAACGTAATTTTGTGAATTTTTCACATGGCTTCACTTTATATTTCTTTCAATTTAAACTTCTTACAGATTTAATTTTAATCGAAATGATATATTTTTTTGATAAAAATGTAGAATATGATATGCCTTTAAGGAATCAAAAAAGAATAATTCACCTTCCAAATGATTTAATGTTTAATTAATCAAAAGATATCTTGTTGGTACGAAATTCTGCCTGTCCACACTTTTTTGGCATAAATATAAGCGTTAAGTTAGCATTGTTATATTATGACGTCATCACACAGAATCTGTAAGTCTTTTCCAAAATGGTTAATTTAAATATTGTGAAAATTTGAGAAAGATCCGTTTAGAAATGAAAAAGTTATCTTCATTTTTCGTTTAAAATTAAAATCATTTTTCTTCAAAATGTTACAGTCCACACCCGGTTTTAGCGTAGAAAGTCACATAATACGGCTTGCGTGATTCTCAATTAAAAAGTTCCAAATTAATTATTTTGAATCCCGATAGGCAAAATACTTCATGGACATATATGTTCAACTAATGACAAAATATTGTAGAAAAATATGATTTTGCTGTCGAGATATCGCGGTTTTAAAAGTAAGTAGGCATGTAAAAATGCAGTAAAATGCCGTGTGGTACAGTACCTGACGTCGTATCAAGTACATTTTCAATAATGCACAAAAGATGGCACTGAACACGGTGGAGTACAAAACAGCAGCGACGGTCGCGCCATATGTCCATACGATCCCTGAAACGCTGATGATTAGAAAAAGTTGTTTTGCAGGCATGCCTAGATTTGCGTAAAACTCGCCACGTTTTACGTTGTTCAGTGGTATTTCAATAATTTCCTGGACGTTAATCCTATCTTTGTTAGGGTCCATTGGACGGACGTTCAATTTATCTTTGTCCACTTTTAAATCTCCTGCCATTGTCTTGTTGAGCTCGCCTCGCACAATTACGAATACTAGATTGATAGTAGTCTCATTCAATTTATGTTATACAAGGTTGTTAATGATGTATCTCATGTAAGGTTATAACGACATGTACTTTGAGTTTTTTTTTATCTGACCTCCAGTGCCTAATGTCAAGTAGCTTATAGTTAACAATACGACCGCGGTCGAGGTACATGGCGAACAAAATCATACCACCAAATAACCATCCAAATGTTAATAAACTGTGGATCTTTCAAATAATTAAAGGTGCAACAATTAGTGCAGGAGGCCATTCAACGATCAGCGACCTGTGTCAAAATATATTTAAGTTTGGATATTTCATCAAGACTAACATATATTTTTATTATCTACAAAACCCCCTGGATGGACATTATTTCAGCTGATATTCCTCTTGAAATGTGGTGAATCTTAAAAATCTATAAGTGGGACTCCCTTTATAGAAGCCTTGAACTGAATTTACACTTCCTAATGCTGAACTTGAAAGTTTATCCATACATTTGAAGAAAATAGGTATTTCAAAAATCAAAAAAATTCTGAAGGTAATTTTAAACAGTTCACTCCTTCAAATTTCATTTTATAAAATGAATTGCCCTTAATCTATATGGCGTTTTGAAAATAGGTGGGCAAATAGTGTGTCATTTTTCTAAAAAGCTTAAATCTCATGAGCAATATTAACAACGTTCACTAAATAGACTATATTATGTCTTCAATATATTTTAGGAATGGTGAAAAAATGACTAAAAATGAGATCTTGGATATATTGATCCTCTTGGTTGCGAGCGCTATCCATACCACCGGTATAGTGTCAACATGGGCCTTGCATTACATCTCCCAAGACGAGAAATGGCAGGTAAGAGAATCATATAAAAATATTATATGTCGGTACACAGGTAAGATAATGATGAGTGTTCATAAGGTTACATTGATTTGTACAGTGATCGAATTGCAAAACGTATGTTTCTCCAATAAGAATCAGCGAAACCCATATAATAGGGTGGAATAGTAATATCGCTCTTAGAGGGCCCTTGTCTGATTGAGAAAAAAACAATGAGAAAAGTAACGAAGATTAGGTTACTGCAGCTATAGGCAGAGATCATCATCCGAACACACAGGCCTCCAGAACTCATACCTCCTTCTCCAAGAAGAATCTGGAAGAAGAAAGGAACAAGGTGGGTGATTTCTGGAGCCCTGCGTTTGGAGAATGACAGTGATCATGGGTAATTGAAAATGGCAATTGTTTCAGGATGCTATCTACAACGAGCAGAAAGAGGTATTTGGTGATGAGCTGGCCCCAATAGAGTATGATAAGCTTGACCAGTGTACCGTGTTAGACCGAGTCGTGAAGGAAACTTTGAGACTGAGGCCACCATCAGTTATGCTGCTGAGGTCCTGCGAAATACCAGTAGTGAGTATTCCTTAAATGTTAGTCTTAGAATGAAAATGAAACAAAAGCACATGTTAAATCTTATCATTTAATCTGTCCACGGTAATATCCGTTTTATAGATAGGGAAGCGTAACGGGTCACGGTGACCAAGAGTTAACAGTGCAAATCGGCCCGGTCGTGTTTTTTTTAAACTCTTTAGTCGTGTTTTTTTGAAAATTTGAGAGGTAGGTTGATAAATTTGGTCATGAAATTGCTGTCACTTGACTTTATGTAAAAATAAGTAATTTATATTTCTTTCCATACTATATATCTTAACTTCAGGTATTCGTAAACGTGTTATTTGCACGAATCGTATGCTATAGTCTTGTTATATCGGGAAATGAGCAATTCTGTCAGTGTTATACATATTTTTGCCTGAAAATCACTTGCCTGACTTGTATTCAATGAATACATCGATTCATAAGGAAAGCATTCACAATATGTGCGAAAATCAAAAGTGAGAAGAGCTTAAATAAGTAGCAATTGACCGAATAATATTTTTTAGATTAAACTCTTTAGACGTGTTGAAAAGATTGCGGTTAATGACGTTGACCTGTTAGTGAAACGTTCTAGACGTGTAGAGATATTGAGGTTTAACGATTTGGAAGTGGGAAACAGCACAATTGACATTACGTATTTCCCAAAAAATGATCACAATGTGGAAGAAGTTGTTGTCTGAGTGACACCATCTTAATTATAAATGATTAACAATAATCAAATGTACGACATAATATGTCAAGATTGATCTATGGGATCACTACCGAATTTGATACTTAAATCAAAATGGTTAGAATCAGACACGCATGGTTAATGCAAGCGAGCTTTGCCTCGTCGCTCGTCATTTTGAAAATTTTACCAGTCATATTATTTTTTAATTGCCCTGTCGCTCATTAAATGGCTCGTTGCTATTTTTGAATTTGCCTCAAATACGTTTTAAAACTCACTTTTCTCTGTCATAAACGTAAATAAATTTATTTAAAATGAGAGGAAATGTTTAGTTTGTGATGCACTACATGTAAATGCATATATATGATCACCTAGTGTAAGGAATAACTCCACCGTTATTAAAATCGTATGCTCAATATCTATTAGGTTTGCCTCGGGATTTTTAACAATTTGATTCGATGTTATTCCCTAATTCGCCTCACACAATGCAATACAATTTCAATTTTAATTTTCAAATTGCAATAGGTAAAAAACGCTACATATGCTGCTATCGTTCTATGAGTGATCTATGAACTGTACTGTAACATAGTTTTCTAGCGAATTAAATTACAACTGTTGATCTTGTTAAATCATATATCTGTATTTTTTATTTATTCTTATTTATTCATATCTTGACTACAAATTACAATAAACGGGTGACACATAATGTATATTCCCGTGTTTTATACTAATACATGAACAGATGGTGGGGATCTGCTTGTGTAATAATGCATACTATTTGTTTCTGGTTAATAGTGTGTGTCGCACTAGGCCCGCAAATTATTATAAAACCAACATAAACTATAAATTATATTATTGATTAAGAAGATACTTTTTGAGTTTTAACTTCTAGCAGAAATACGAGATAGTAAGAATTTAGTTTTTCAATTTATTTTAGTACTAGATCGTGGATAGGGATGTCAATTCTGAACAGATCAGTCGGATGAACCTTTTCATAATGTTCAAGGAAAGTGTTCTTATGAGTACTTTTGAAAGAGCACGCATGGCACTTATTCCGAGGAACTGAAATTACAAAATATGTGAATAGTCATGTGGTACAAACACTTATCTTCAAAGTTCTAATACGATTATTTTCAGAAGCACAGACAAATTATTAAGCAACAAAACATGGTCAATGTGAACAATATTACAAGACAATTCAAAGTCGTTAATTTTATCACGTCTAAAACGTTATCTTTACAATTCCAATTAATTAGTTAACTCCACTTTCTACATTTACGGTCATTTATGGCAATTTTAAGATAAATACAGTTAAAATATTTACACGATCTTTAGAGTAGTGAATATTATTCCACGTTGTTGAATGGATTGTCTGTTTAAACTTGATTAAATAACACTAAATGCAAATTAAGTACAGGGTGGTCAAAAAAAACGGCAACCCTAATTTTTCCTCATATCTTTGTCATTTTTAGAAATTTTGCCCTGATATTTGGCACACATGTACATCATTCAATTTCATACTAGACTATATTATTTCATGAACATTGGACAGACAGTCGCAATGTTACAGCACTTTGAACAAGGTGCCCCAGTTTTCCAATATCATGCTGTAGGCAAACCTGCACGCATTTTCCAAACCTGTCAATGACATAACAACATTCCTCAGCAAGTATGGCCTGAATGACACATGTGATTTTTATATTGAGGTCAAATGTCTTTCTGGTGTTTTTACCCTACACTCTATCGTTGGGGTATTCCCACTGGTAAAGATTAAATGGGGCCATATCTGGGCTAAGGGGTGCCCATTCATTATCTGTTGTACTGCTGATAATGTGGTCATTGAAGTGATCCCCAAGCCATTATTGTGCATCATTTGGTGTATGGGGTATGGTTCTGTCTTGTTGGAACCACTGTTGCTGCCTTTCAACCCCTCTGGGGTCACCTTAAGTCCCCAAGAACTCCATGGGAATCAAAAATAGAGTTTGATGTTGACAGTTATTGCATATCTGTTAGCATCATCAACGGTAAAAGGACCCTATCTTCTGAGAACACAATAAACTGCGCATCTGTCTGTGTGAAGGTGCCTCTCCACTACTTCATAAAGTGCTTGGCTCCCAAGAATACATAATTGTTAGAGTTTACCAGTGCATCAAGTTGGAAATGGAGTTTATTTGGATAACAGACCAGCTCAGACAGTCCGAAAGTGGCCATCTGGGGTATGTTGCGTAAAATGAAATAAAATTGTGACTATCTGAGTCCGATGGTCATGAAATGTGGTAGTTTGGTAGGAAATTGAATAATGTACAAATGTGTAAAATATCAGGGAGTTATTCCTTAGAATGACAAAGATATTAGGAAAAACTAGGGTTGCCGTTTTTTTTGACCACCCTGTACATATTTCTGGCACTTTTGGTATATAATTGCGATTGATATGAAGTATGATGGATTTATCCCCAAAATAGATTCGTGGGTATGAAGAAGAAAATCTTAGGTAGAAGTCAAGATATGTAAGTTTGTAAAATATAGAATATTCTTACCATTTTGCTCCATTCTATCGAATGTCGCATCCCATGTTCTTACAAAACACGACTAAAGAGTTTAAAAAAACACGACCGGGCCGATTTGCACTGTTAACTCTTGGTCACCGTGCGGGTGTCATAAAAAAGATATATGACGAGACAATAGAGATAACCCATGAATGTTAAGTCCATGCCCCGGGGTCCATGCACAATGCACTTGCCTCTCTTTTGCTTTGGCCTGAAATTGAGCATACTGTTTGCCGTGTCATCATCATCATTGCCTATATTCTTATGTTCCAGACGGTGAAGGGGATGACCATTCCAAAGGGAGACATTGTATGCTGTGCTCCTTATGTCAACCATCGTATCGAAACATGGGGAGATGACAGAGAAGAATTCAACCCAGACAGGTACTTATGTTATTATCTTGACAGATGTTCGTGTATCGTCTTATAATTGCAAGTATGAAGGTATATTTTGAAAAACGGGAAAGACTGAAACCGTCAGCTTTCAAGAGAAAGACCATATGAATAAACATAGCAATAAAAACATATACATTTTCAAACTGAATGCAAACGGCTACTACACCACTTTGTACTTATAAGTGGTATGTCGTAGCCAGGGGTCGTTCAAACTGTTTTGCGTATCATTTGAATAGATTTGGATAATTCAAGAAACTGATTGTTGAAATGTAAAGGAGTGGGTTTTAAAACTCCGAAACTTTCAGGAATTATTCCCATGTCATTTTACATCAGGTTCATTGTGCGTTGTTGTTCGTAGAACAAGAACCATTTGATTTTCAATTTGCAAAACGTGTACCTCCTTGATAAGTACATAACTAAATTACTTAGGAACTCGAAATAACATTATTTTCAATTATAAGCCAATGTTATCAACAATCTATTTGGTATAATTACAAATAGTACTATAATGAATAATTCCAGATTCCTAGAGTATGACATGACCAAGCCGAACAACTGCGAATATGTTCCTTTTGGACGAGGCATCCATCTCTGCACTGGACAGCAATTTGGGACATTATCACTTCGTATGATAGTAGCAACCATGGTGAGACACTTTACCTTTGAGCGGCCACCAAACTACAATGCAACTGTGGACTTTTCAACAATTATACCAAGACCCAAGAATGTTCATTTGATCTACGAAAGACGTCCAACAAGCACGTTATGAATTTAGTTGTGTATAACAAATTTGCTGCATGTGCTGATGTAGTCAACCTAGCAAAATTTACTGTGGAACTTTAGGGAAATCCAGATCCAGAAATCAGATGCAAATCAGTATATGTCTTCTATGGCAGAGCCCAGTATTTAAATTTAATATTTTAGTATTTGAAAAGATAGTATTCAAAGTGCCATATTCTTGTTTTGATTTCATCAATGACATTACAATAATGCATAAGTATATGGCTACGGTATATGACTCCAAAACTGTATATGACTATATGACTGTTTCTTAATTATGAAGAACATGATTAGTCATTCATTATACAATTCATGGCACCATAGAAGTTATGAATTCATAAAACGTAATCCAGCAGATGTATGACCAGTTTTACATGTATATCGTTTTTATTATTCTTTTTTATTGTTTTACAAAAATAACATAATTATAGTGTTAATACAGGCAGCAGGTCTGTCTAAGGATTGTTATATTGTTAATGGTATATACGGTATCATGTACTATATCTATGGAATGTTGCGAATTTCTAAATAAAATACAATATGAAATATAAAAATATTCTTGTAAGTGACATCTCCATACTTCACTGGCCCGGCCCATAGTATGAATATAACTGGAGTAAGTCTCATCTAAATGGTCTCATTTTTTGCGGCTTCATGACATTTCACTCCTATCCTATTGAATGCAAAAATAAGACGAACAGGCTGTACGGTAGACAGAATAATTTCCTATAAAGTTCTGTTCATGATCACTTTGATCACTCACGCACAATTTTTGTGTACCTCTGAGATACTCCGTGATAGGGTAAAGGTGCCTCGGTGTATGCTACATGAATAGAATTCTAAGAAATGTTTAAGTTTTTATTGAAACAACATGAATTCAACCAAAAACATAACCCAATCCATCATTTTGAATGACTTTAATGTTGGACTATAAGCGTTGAGTAGTGGAAACATGTTAAGTATGAAAACAACATCTTGCGTGAATGAATTCTCAATGAAATTGAGATATGGCTTTGTATAAAAAAAAAACTCGTACCTCGTACCCACGTACCAACGTACTCTCTTTAAAGAATAAAGAATCATTTATCATTCTATATTTGGAATATAAAAGCATGAGTGTATGTAATAACCCATCTACATATACTGGATGAGCGTGGTGTAAAAGTGGTTTTGAAAAGTAGCAAATTTCTCTTCATATAGGTTATTTGTGGTTTATTATCATACATTGATTCTGAAATCATTGGTGTCTAGTTTTTCAGCGTTTTGGAAATATTCAAATTTATACCCCCCTGGTGTAATTTTAAGGGGGGGGGGGGGGTACTTGGAAAGCCATATATCATTCCTAGAATATAGAGCCAATCATCTTGATTTTTCCAGGTAATCATGTACTTATCATGTCCTACCATTATGACAAGTTTCATTAAAGTTGATCAACTGGTTGCTATGGAAATGGAGATCATATGTTAAAAAGTACACATTTTCGTCAAAATGTAAGATACCCCATGAGACAAAACACATATTATTTTCATGAAATTGGAAGGAATCACCATGAAACCATTTTAGAAAACTTATTCAAAGTTTATTTGATAATATTAAATCAACTGCTGTTTTATCTTATCCACACAGTGGAATCTATCGCTGATGATTATATGGCAATGCAAGTAAATTTAGAAGGGGGATGTGGCACTTTTCCAAAGAATTCTTAATTTGTGTTCAACTTTTTGAATAAAATAAGTAACCATTTGTCCTGAAATTAACAGATATTATTCACATCATTATGTTTGACTATCATGGAAAATTTCATCAGTGTTGGATAACTGGTTACTATGGTAAACAGATTTATACCCCATTGGTATGATTTTAAGGGGGGTACAATGAAAGCCATCTATAATTCCTAGAATATACAGCCATTCATCTTGATATTTACAGATAATCATCTACTTATAATGCACTACCACTATGACAAGTTTCATTAATGTTTAACACTTGGTAGCTATGGTAACAGAAATAATTTATTAAAAAATACACATTAAGGAGATACTATGTATAATTCCTGGAATATTCAATTAATCATCTTGATATTTATGGGTAATCATCTGCTTATCATGTCTTACCAGTATGACAAGTGTCATTAATGTTGGTCAATTGGTTGCTATGGTAACAGAAATCATTTCTTAAACATTGCACATCAAGGGGGTACCATGTATAATTCCCAGAATATTTAATCAACCATCTTGATATTTACAGGTAATCATCTGCTTATCATGTCCTACCCTTATGACAAGTGCCATCGATGTTGGTCAATTGGTTGCTCTGGTAACAGAAATAATTTGTTAAATAGTGGGTACTATGAAAGCCATGTATAATTCCTAGAATATTCAATCAATCATCTTGATATTTACGGGTAATCATCCGTTTACATGTCCTACCAGTATAACAAGTGCCTCAATGTTGGTAATTTGGTTGCTATGGTAACAGAAATCATTTGTTAAAAGAGTACACATTTTCGTAAAAATCTAAGACTCATGTAACCTTTGACATTAAGCACATAATATGTTCATCATTTTGGGAGAAATAAGCATGGAAACATTTCATAAAACTTATCACATCTCATCAATGACAACAGTGGACGCTTTATTGCCATCACTGGTCATCAACGTGTTACGCGGTAAACACGATACAAAAATATGTCATATTCCGCAATGAATATGGCATATTCACTTGCGGTGTATGACAGATTCACCTGCGGTATATGGCATACACACTAACCAATGAGAATGTGATACGGAAGTGCGCAATTGTCAATTGCATCGATTGAACGAACAAGTAAAACGTTATAAATTATTATAGTGATTACTGAATCAACAGTACTGTGTATCGAATATATTAACTTAGCAGAAGTATCAGTCACCAATCTCGCGTAATAAACTTACTCAATCAATCCAGGATTCATATATTAGTACTCGACGCACTAACTATATTGGTAATCCAGCGTAGTTTTACATTTAGAGTCGATTCTCGCAACCAATCAAATCAAGGCTTTCTGTATCACGTTTTCACCTGCAGTATATGTCATATTCACCTGTGGTGTATGGCATATTCCGCAAGTGAGTATGACATATTCCGCAAGTGAGTATCGGGTATTCACTGAAATCAATGTATCGCATATCGCATACTCACCTGCGGAATATGCCATATACCGCAGGTGAGTATGGCATATTCACCTGTATCACAAATACCGCGCAACCATGAATGTATGCCATATACCGCGTAACACAACGGACATGTTTTCATTTATGGCCACCGGGTCCAAACATGCCATGTTCTGCCATGTTGCCAAATGGTAATATCTACAAGATGCAGTCACTTGGCATATACTTGTTAGTAACATGGCAATATTTTATCAAGTACCTTTCTGACAACATGCTATTAGTCTAGCATGTGAAAGACAGAGCAACTGGCTCAACATGGCATGTTGAATGTGCAAGTGATTAATTCAAGATTTATTCTAAATTAGAACATGTACTATTTTGGTTGGACAAGGCATCTTGTTTAAGCATGTGCACATGTATCAGAATGCAAGTACTGCCATGTTCGCATGTTGGATGTGCATGTTGATTTATACATGTTGCATTGGCATACTTGCCATCTTATATTTGCATGTGTGCCAAGTACCATGATTCAAGTGATCCCAAGTTCACAACCTACCAAGTACAGCATGTTGTCATGTGATAAATATGGCTACTGACCGTAGCATGGCATGTTGGATGTGCATGTTATAATAATGTCCATTAATGCTCTACATGGTTCTACTTGCCATCTTGTATTAGCATCTGTACCATGTACCAGAAATGTTGGTGGTGCCATGTGTGCATGTTACCAAGTTCAACAGACATAGTCATTTATTAATCCTGGCAATGATCTTTATTCATACATTGTATATGTGTTGGATGAACATTGTGTCAATGATACATCACACTGATATTTTACATTTTCTTATGCTGTATTTAAAACTTGATTCATAAGTTATATTTTTGCATTTGTCATGTTGTTTACATTTTGTATTTTGTAGTTAGTTTAGTCTAAGTTATTTTTGTATATTGTACATTGTACTGACTAATATGTCATTGTGATGACATCTGAGTCAATAAAAGATGTACGTGAATGCTGCTCCTGCCAAGTGGACACTTTATCATTAGGGTCTGGTATGTGATCACCGCTCCTGCCAAGTTGACCCTGTATCATTAGGGTCTGGTACGCAATCGCCGCTCCTGCCAAGTTGACCCCGTATCATTAGGGTCTGGTACGCGATTGCCGCTCCTGCCAAGTTGACCCTGTTTATCATTAGGGTCTGGTATGTGATCACCGCTCCTGCCAAGTTGACCCTGTACCATTAGGGTCTGGTGCGCAATCACCGCTCCTGCCAAGTTGACCCCGTATCATTAGGGTCTGGTACACGAATGCCGCTCCTGCCAAGTGGACCCTCTATCATTAGGGTCTGGTACACGATCGCCGCTCCTGCCAAGTGGACCCTCTATCATTAGGGTCTGGTACACGATAACCGCTCCTGCCAAGTGGACCCTGTATCATTAGGGTCTGGTACGCGTCCTGTGTCCTCAGTGGGTAGGTCAGGGTTAGGTAATCATTTAAAACCCCATCTGGTTTAACAGGGTTGGTTAGGGTGGGTTGAGGTTACGGTTTAAACTCATTTCACTTTGCAGGAGCGGCGTTCGTGTGCCAGACCCTACTGATAGCGATCGCTGCTCCTGCTAAGTAGATCCTGTATCATTAGGGTCTGGTATGCAAACGCCGCTCCTGCCAAGTGGACCCTGTATCATTAGGGTCTGGTACACAATTGCCGCTTCTGCCAAGTGGATCTTGTATCATTAGGGTCTGGTATGCGAACGCTGCTCCTGCCAAGTGGACCCTGTATCATTAGGGCCTGGTATGCGATTGCCGCTCCTGCCAATTGGACCCTGTATCATTAGGGTCTAGTACGCGTCCTGTGTCCTCAGTGGGTAGGTCAGGGTTAGGTAATCATTTAAAACCCCATCTGGTTTAATAGGGTTGGGGTTGGTTAGGGTTAGAATTAAGTTCTTTTTTTTATCTTTTGACATAGAAAAATTTATTTATTTATGGAATTCATTTTTTAATTTATTTTACATTTTTGACACACATATTCATGGTCTTAGGGTTACAGTTAAGGTTAGGGTTAAATTCATTTTTTGGGGTAAGGGTACGTTAAATTCATTTTTTGAATTTTTTCATTTCTCATTATCAAATTTCCCGCCATTTTTCAAATAAAAGTTGAATTTTTCTTAATGATGCGCCACTTCAATGGTTTAGCATATCAAAAATATTTTGCAACTTACATGTGCGTCAGACCTGCCAACCTGAAATTGGTTTTGAACGAGGTCATGGTGAATAAAAGTTAAATGAAAGTTCATTTAGTTAAATGAAATGGGAAAACAAAAGAATATTATTGAGTAATCAGGCTGATTATTTGACTGTCTTAAAACCCCATGATGTAAGTTGGCCCTGAACAAGTATTATGAGGGTTCCTTTGCTCGCTCAGTTTTTACAGAAAAAATACATTTCCTTGCTGTAAAACTGAAAGTAAAAGAAAGAAGTCCAATAATCAAGGTTACTGACTGTAGATTTAGCTCAAACACGGTAGATTAAGGGAGATTTCAGTCAAAAATACGGGAGGTTTTTACGGCCATTTTCACAGGAAAAATGGATTTTTAAAAATTATGGTAGATTTTAGTAGAAGTACGGTACAGGAGATAACAGTAGTTTTACGGGTTTAAACGGTATGGGAGTTTTGTTGCATTTACGGAAAAACAAAATATTTTACGGGAGATTTACATAAAAACGTATGGTCGGCAGTGACATTATTTTTTTCCAATGTCAATCTTTTCTAAATATGCAAAACTTCAAATATAAACCAATGTTGATTGTCTAACCTGAGATTAAAAGGAAGTATATATATGTTTGAAATATTATGTACCATTGGTTTCTATGAGAACTAAGAAATTTTGAAATGCATTTTTCTCTGAACCATTTTAAAGCATTGATGAGTTCATTTCTCGCCTATTTTGAACCAATTTTCTTAATTTTTCACCAAAATCATGTGAGGATGAATGCTATGCATTGGTTTGAATTATCGCTTATTAGAATATATCTGTGATCTCTAAAAGTTAGTTATAAAAGTTAGTTTTATATAAATTCATAATTAGCAATTAAAAAAAGTTTCACATTCTTCCATATAACACTGAGTAAGACTACAGTATAAGCTAAAGTGATTTAGACCTTATATGGGGACTTAAAGTGTTATTGATTATATAAATTCATAAAGATGTGCATTTATGGTCTTTCTACAGAGCAGAAAACTCATGGGCAATGGTAAATGTTCTATATTTGCAAATTGCTAACTGTAATATTTGAATATACAGATTTTCAATTCTACATATTAAATACAGTTATATTCTTATTTCTACTTATTCAAGAACTCAAGACGTTTCTGACCAGGGAGCCTACTTCGTGAACTAATTGACACTCAGATTGGAACATTAGTACAAGGATACTATAATGTTCACATGTGTTTAGAATTGTGTTAGAATTGTATATGATACAGTGATATGCTGTTCATAACTTTGTAATATTAACAAGTTTATTACTTACAATTATTCCATAACAAAATCATCTCTACATAATAAATTATTCTCTGCAATCTATTTTTGTTTTATGAGAACATAAAGTTAGTAATCTATTATTATCATATCGAAACATTTTACATGTTTTAAAGTCGCAGTGAATTCTAAGATATAATGCAAAGGAAAAGTCAAATCCCTCATGGAATTCTTTAAAAACAGCCCTCCCCCTGACTATTGGCCTGAGAGTGGCAGAATACAAATGTAGTCAGTGTAGTTAGTGGTCAGCTAACCTAGAATATTGTAGAGGATGATTTCTTCATATGCTTACTACAAAGCTCAAACTTATATACCAATTTAACATTTTTTTAAATTACATTTTCCAAATTTGTGTTCATTTCATTAGTTTTACCTTTCATTAAACAAGCTTTTTAGTTTAAAAATATATTTTATCATTTAATTTCCCATTCCAAATAAACAAACGTGTCATTTTGGAACTTGATCCACATGCTGCACATGCGAGATGTATAGCTGAAACTTGGCAACATTTGACCATGTCACTTGCTAACTTGGTCCACATGCTGCACATGCGAGATGTATAGTTGAAACTTGGCAAGATGCTATTCGAACATGCAACATGGCAGCATGCCACTTGGCAACTTGGTCCACATGCTGCACATGTGAGTCGTATGGTTTAAACGTGGCAAGATGATATCTGTACATGCAACATGGTACCATGTCACTTGGCAACTTGGTCCACATGCTGCACATGCGAGTTGTATAGTTTAAACTTGGCAAGATTTTTTTTTTTTTTTTTTTCACAATTTATTTCATTTTTGTTCACATCATACATTCAATTATTGTTAAAACATATTGTAATCTGAAAAAGTATGCACCTTAGAATGTTAACTTAAATAGTATTTTGTATCATTAGGTGATCCAGTACATATATAGTTGTATTATTTGTAACAGATTTATTTGTTTTGTGTTATATGTGTGGTATGAACAGAAGCAAAACAATTTAGCATTCATACCTCATTCATTCTGCCATTCATTTTCACTCATTCACACATTCACCCAAATTTTACTGAACAGTACCTACATATAGTTAAATCTTATAATATTTTATTTATTTCTTGTAATTTATAATTTCCCTTAAAAAATGTTGATTTTGTAATATAATCTTTAAAATATATTTTAAATCCAACAAAGGTTACATCTATCTTATCAATAAAACTTCTGTATATATAATGTTTCATCAAAATAATAGCTAAATTTAAAACATTAAATTCATCATCCTTAGGTTGATGGCCATATAATATATCTTTGTCACTTAGTTTAATTTTCTTATCACTTACCATAAGAGTTGTAAATTCTTTCCACAGTAATTGAGCTTTAATGCAATCAACTAACATATGTTTGATTGTGTGTCTTTGTTGACAATATGGACAAAGATTTGTATCTGCTATATTCATTTTAAATAGTTTATCTTGACACACTAAAATATTGTGTAGAATTTTGAATTGAAAAATTTGAATATTTGAGTCCTTTGTAACTTTGTTTGCCAGTAGAAAATACCATTTTATCTCCTGCTCATCTATGAATTGTTTTATTTTAAACAAAGAGGTGGGTGCTTCGAATTCTCTCTGATTTAATATTGCATATGCCTTTTTACATGTTACATTCTCAACAGACACCGACTTTTGCTCCCTACTTGCATTATTTGAATCACTTGGTTTTCTTAAAATATCTTTCCATTTTATTGGTATTGCCATTTTTATGCTGTATTCCATATCTTTTATCTTTAACTTATATGATTGTTCTATTTCATTTTTCTCAATAAACTGACCATTCATATCGACGAGATGTTTTATTTTATTAATGGACTTTCCACATTCCGCATTCCACTGTTTGTAAAAAACTGGTTTATTTCCTATCAGGATGTTCCTGTTATTCCAAATTATTTGCTCTTTGACACTTGCTTTGTCAGTTGGTACTTTTTGGTCTATAATTATACTCCATGTTTTTAAGATTTCTTGATAAAAGGTTGAAACATTTGATAAGTCTAATGATTTATAATCATAATTTGATTCAAATATGATGTTGGTTCCAAAATTAGCAAACATTATGTTGGGTATGGTTTTCCACAGCCCTGCCTCTTTGTTGGTCAGTCTTTTTACCCATGCTGCTTTTAGGGCTTGATCCATGAGCTTGAATTCAACCATTTTTAGCCCTCCATCACAAATATTTCCAATTAAAGTTTTCTTTTTGATTTTAGGAGGTTTATTCCTCCAAATAAATTTTTGAATAACATCATCAATTTCCTTAATATATTTCTCTGGAATCACTGAAGTTGCTGAAATGTAAGTAAGCTGGGATATACCAATAGATTTGACTAAAAGAATTCTGCCTTTTATACTTAGATCTCTTCCATTCCATGTATTAAGTTTTGACTTCATCACTTGTATTTTATCTAAAATGTTATTTTTGATGTGAATTTGTTCATTATATGTAAAACAATATCCAAGGGCTTTAGCTTGTTTAACTGTTTTTAAGTCATTGATACTATCATTTTTGTTTTTTGCATTTCCTATCCACATCAGCTCAGATTTATTTTTGTTCAATTTAAGGCCAGAACAAACTTCGAATTTTTCTAAGATTTTCATTATTTCTGTAACAGATTCTTCATTCTTAAGTATAACTGTAACATCATCGGCGTACTGACATGCCTTTATTTCCTGATCTTGAATTGTAACACCCTGAACATTTGTATTTCGTTTCACTGCAAGGCAGAGAATCTCAATGACCATTATAAAAAGTAATCCTGACAGGGGGTCGCCTTGTCTTACTCCTCTGTGAACTCTAAAAAAGCTAGAGGACTCACCATTATTAATGACACAACTGTTTGAATTTTTATATATACTTTGAAAAAAATTAATGAAAATATTGCTAAATCCAAAGGCTTCCAATGTTTTTTCAATAAAATTCCATTCGACAGAATCGAAAGCTTTTTGAAAGTCTAAAAATAATAGAAGACCTTTTTGATTATTGTTATTTGTGTAATCCATAATGTCTTTGATGAGCCTGACATTTGTCCCAATAAATCTATTCATTACGTATCCTGTTTGTTCCGGGCTGATAATCTTTGGAAGTATTCCTCTTAATCTCTGTGCTAAAATTTTTGTTAACAGTTTATAATCACAATTGAGTAGTGTTATGGGCCTCCAGTTTGCTAAATTATAACGATCTTTTGACTTTTTTGGAATTAAACTTATAATACCTCTTTTCTGACTAGAACTTAATTCTCCTTGTACTAAAGCATGATTAAATGTGTTAACAATATCATTTTTAAGTTCATCCCAAAATTGTAAATAAAACTCTGATGGAAGACTATCTGTCCCTGGGGATTTTCCTTTCTTAAAAGATTTCAACATTTTATAACACTCCTCAAGACTTATTTTCTTTTCACATTCTAGTTTGTCAACATTGTTAATTTTTGGTATATCTTCTTGATTTAGAAACTCATTTGTAACACGTTTGATCATATTTTCATCTTTATCTATGTACGATGATGTATAAAGATTTTGATAAAATTCTTTTTGGGCTGTTAATATATCTCTTGGATCTGTAATTTCATTCCCATTAGCCATTCTCAACTTTGTTATTACTTTATTAACAGAATTAGATTTTTCCAGGTGAAAAAAGTATTTCGATGATTTTTCCCCTTCTTCATACCACCTTGCTCTACTCCGTATTATACTTCCTTTTGTTTTGTGCTCTTGAATCATTTCTAATTTTAGTTTCAATCTGTTCAAATTGTTAATATTTTCCTGGGATGATAATCTGTCAACTTCAATTTGTGCTAAATCAGCATGCTTAAGTAGTCTCTTTTCTTCATCTTTTCTTTCTTTTGCTCTTTTCTTAGAAAATTTTATGCTTGCTTTTCTTATTTCCATTTTCAAAAAATCCCATATAACTCTAGTGTCATCCTTTTCATTGAACATTTTCCTTGTTTCTTCTATTTGTTTTTTGATGCATTCTTGGTATTCTTTATCCTGTAGTAAGCTTGTGTTTAGTTTCCAAAATCCTGGTCCTTGTTTTCTGTAATCTTTTGTTTGTAGCGTAAGAGTTGTTGCTAGGTGGTCTGGAGAAGGTGCAGTAAGTATGTCTGCTTCGGTGACATCATCAAGAAAATTAGAGACAAAAAAATAGTCCAGGCGACATTGTATTTTATAAGAAGGGTTATGCCAAGTGAATCTCTCTTGTGTTGGGTGCTGTCTTCTCCATATGTCTACCAGGCTGTTGTTGACTAATATATTGTTTATTTCTTCAATGACCAGTGCTTTTTCCTCTATGCTTCTGCCACCTTTAAACTTGGCAAGATGCTATTTCAACATGTAACATGGTAGCATGTCACATGCTAACTTGGTCCACATGCTGCACATGCGAGATGTATAGTTTAAACTTGGCAAGATGCTATTTGAACATGCAACATGGCAGCATGTCACTTGCTAACTTGGTCCACATGCTGCACATGCGAGATGTATAGTTTAAACTTGGCAAGATGCTATTTGAACATGCAACATGGCAGCATGTCACTTGCTAACTTGGTCCACATGCTGCACATGCGAGATGTATAGTTTAAACTTGGCAAGATGCTATTTGAACATGCAACATGGCAGCATGTCACTTGCTAACTTGGTCCACATGCTGCACATGCGAGATGTATAGTTTAAACTTGGCAAGATGCTATTTGAACATGCAACATGGCAGCATGTCACTTGCTAACTTGGTCCACATGCTGCACATGCGAGATGTATAGTTTAAACTTGGCAAGATGCTATTTGAACATGCAACATGGTACCATGTCACTTGTTTACTTGGTCCACATGCTGCACATGCGAGGTTTATCATTAAGACTTCGAAAATTTTGAATATGGGACATGGCAGCATGTGACTTGTAACTTGGTCCACATGCTGGGCAACGTGTATACTTCGTACATGGCAAGATGCTAATTGTACTTGGTGCACATGGCATGTAGTACCCCGGTGGCCTTAGCTGCATGTTTTATACTCAGAGTAATACATGCTGTTGTTCTCAACTTTTTTTTATGTCTGATGGGTTTTTTCAACTGTTCATTGTTTTTAAATTGGCCAGACCAACCCATTCCACCTGATGATCTCATAGACATATAGTCACATAAAGATTGCAACGGATGCTTTGACAGAAGTAGACGTTGAAAGATCTATGAATGAGGATTTTGATGCAAATGATATAAAAGAAGACTAAGTGAGATCAGCTCATAATTTACTATGTCCCTACGCATAATGTGACAGCCGCATTCTGCATAGTTTTATTATCATAAGCAAATACAATATATCAAATGGCCCAGATGAAATATCCATTGATTAAATATTATCAGACATACTCAAAATAGGTTTTTAAAAATGTTTTCATGCTACTTCCTCCCAATTTGATGAAGATTTTCAATGTCTTAAAATTTTACGAAATGTGTACGTTTTTAACAAATAGATTTCATTTGACCCACATTGATGAAACTTGTCATCATGGTAGGACATGATAAGTAGTAGATTGTCTGTAAATATCATAATGATTGTTTTGATATTTAAGGAATTATAAATGGCTTTCATAGTACTCCCTAATGTGTACTTTTTAACAAATGATTTATGTTACCATAGCAACCATTTGCCCCGCATTTATGAACTTTGTCATAGTGGAAGAACATGGTGAGTAGATAACTACCTGCCAATAACAAGATGATTGGTTAGATATTCTAGGAATTATATATGGCTTTCATAGTACCTCCCTTAATGTGTACTTTTGAAAAAATGATTTATGTTTCCATAGCAACCAATTGATACGCATTGATGAAAATTGTCATGGTTGTAAGGCATGATATGTAGACGATTACCTGTAAATATCAAGATGATTGGCTGTATATTCTAGGAATTATAGATGGCTTTCATTGTACTCCCATTAAAAATCATACCAAGGGGTATAAATCTGCATAGTGTAGTAACCAGTAAACCAACACTGATGAAACTTTCCATGATAGTCAAACATAATGATGTGAATAAGATCTGTAAATAACAGGACAATTGGTTATTTATTTTCTTCAAAAATTTGGACACAAGTTAAGAATTCTTTGGAAAAGTGCCACGTCCGCTTTCTAAATTAATTTGCATTGCCATATAATCATGAGCAATAGATTTCACTGTGTGGATAGGATAAAACAGCACTTGATTTAATATTATCAAACATACTCTGAATAAGTTTTCTAAAATGGTGTTTCTTTCCAATTTCATTAAAATAATATGTGTTTTGTCTCATGGGGTGTCTTACATTTTGACGAAATTGTGTACTTTTTGACATATGATCTCCGTTTCCATAGCAACCAGTTGACTAACTTTGATGAAACTTATTACTTTTGTAGGACATGATAAGTACATGATTACCTGTAAATATCAAAATGATTGGTTGTAAATTCTAGGAATTTTACATGGCCTTCCTAGTACTCCCCTCAAAATCAAACAAGGGGGTATAAATCTGAATATTTCCAAAACGCTGAAAAACTAGACACCAGTATTTTCAGAATCAATGTAGAATCATAAACCACAAATTACCTACATAAAGAGAAATTTGCTATTTTTCAAAACCACTTTTACACCACGCTCAACCAGTAATAATGCACGAAGGCGATGACTGCCACACATATGAAGGGGTGTAAATAGAAGTTAAATGTTTTATTACTTATAGTTCTCGAGAAATCAGCTAGCTCCATTTCTAGATACAAGCATAAGGGACTGTTGATTTTAAGTCTGGGTCAGCTCTCACGATGATAGTTGAAGTATTTAAATTTAAGTTCGGGGCAAAGCTAGCTATGATGCAGAAAATGTTTTCTCATGGCAGATTTATCTCACAAATGAATTGCTTTTTATGAAAACACTGGTCATCATTCCACCGGAAAGATATCCCAGCATGAATTTCCAAGCAATCCTCAGTACCACTTCCATTATCAGGCTGGTTGGGATTCCAGTTTGAATACACATCGATCTCTTCTGTGTCAAAACATGGTCCTCCAGCCCACAGCCATCTACCTGCCATATCATGACCACCTTTAAATGAGACATATATAAGAAATGGCAAATTAGACGGTTGACAAAAAATACAGGTCTATCTGATTTTCCATGCTGAAATGGTGAGGAATTTTAAAAGCTATCCCAAGAACGTGGTTAACAAGAAATGTTCTGAGAATGAAAGTATTTGTAAATTTGGATTTTTTTTCAATTTAACAAATATACCTCAAGATCATTATACTCTATTTTATTGTCAAATATTGTAGAACAACCAACAGCAAAGGGAAAATTAACTGTGAAATACGTATTGAAAGAAGAAGATTGGGATTTCTATTATGGACATTATCATACCATTTTAACAAATTCTAAACACAAATTCTAAATACAATCGCCTATGTGCGAATTAAACGGTTGATTTGCAGCTTAAGTTATATCTTACCTGTCCAAAACGACAATCCACCTTTGCCATCAGAATGAATCTTTCCTACGATGTAAATTTGTTCAGCTTCTGTTTCTATGGCAACAAGATGGGCTCCAAAGCTTAAACAAAGTGTCTTTGCTTCAAACCACGTGGCTGCTCCACCAGGTGTATATACGAATAAATAACAGGAGTTTTGGTTCCGGCTAAACCTAGAGGGGCATTGTGTAGAACATGCACTGCCTGTTGGTCCTGTGGGTCCGACAGGTCCAGGTCTTCCTGTAGGTCCTGTATTCCCTGTAGGTCCAGCAGGTCCGGGTACTCCTGGAGGTCCCGGTGGCCCGATAGGCCCAGTTCTTCCTTTAAATCCCCTTGGTCCCCTTGGTCCTCTTGGTCCCTAGAATTTCAGCTGCTTTAAATATCTATTCTTTGATTGGATTTGATCAATTAAACGAAAGATTCTTGCATACCCTAAACTACGATGAAAACAAAACCATGTTATTTTACTGGGATGCACGTTACCTTTTTGCCAACACAAATGCTTTCGCATTGGCCCAGAATTTCAGATTTCAAGCTCTCAATGTCACTACAGCAGTTTGTTGTCGTTGCAGTCAAACTCAGAGTCAGATGTAGCAGAGTTAGCATGACAGCTACGCCAAATATTATGAATTCAGCTTTACGCCACATCTGAAATAAACCGCGAATTTATATTAATCTTATGTCAAATATCCCTGATTATCTTTGTATTGTAATGATTGTACCTTGTACATTTTAAAAACGTTTTCACCTCTTACCTTTTTGCATTTATAGCTAAATTATAGGTTCAATTAATTACGCAGTAGCGAGTTAGATGCGTGCCTAGATGGGCGTCAGTTTAGTCAGAATGGAAAACACACAATAATCATGTGTTAGAAATATAACAGGTAACGATATATACAGGGTGTTTAAAAATCACTAGATCTTATCACTTACTCTCTATATCAAACTTGATATTGACCACAGATACACCATCATTTTTATCAAATTTCTATGCAAATATAGTCAGAGCTAAAAAGACTTGAAAACAGTGGTAAACTCAGAACTCTCTATAATCCACCACATGAGTGATGTGTTGTGTTCAGTAAAGTAAGTTCTGATTTGGGCAATTTAATAAAAAAAAGTATTGAAAAAATTCAAAATAAATAATTCTGAATATGATTATAACATTGAAAAATCAATTAATTTAGTTATCAGTATATGGCATGTTCCAAATTGAATAATTGATGATTGAACATTTGTGTCATCTTCTATTTTAAAAGGCAAATAATTCACCTTTTTACGTATACGTTTTATCAAAGCTTCGATAGCTCAAGAAAATAAGGTTTACGTCTAAGTCATTTGATTGTTTAACAAATCATTTTTATTATATCCAAAAACATAAAAACATAACAGTTAAGCGAGGCCCAATGCCATTCATACGCATGCTTTTTCGAAAACTCTGCAGACCAAGCTTCAATATCTGAATATGTAAGACCAAGTCAATGGAGTGTTTAAGCTTACATTTAAAATCGAAACGCCAACCTATACGTATGACCAATCGCCCATACAAATACATTGCTTAAATATTTTCCGTTCACGTTTAGGTTGTGAAAAACATTGCAAGCTTAAACTATCCTAATGAGTAAAACGCTCGGGAAAACACAGTATACAACTGTGCACAGCGTTGTTGGTTCTGGGTAAGAAAGAATTCTTATTACCACTTTGCCGGGCCTGTTTTAGGGGTATTAGTACTAGTTTATCAGGCTTATATTTTACTATATTGACGTATAAGCAGTATGTGACGATATAGTGGCTATTTCAACCCGCTAATGTTCCCGGGAAATGAGATATCGTCTAGTGCGGAAAAATTTCGTTCAGTGGCACTCCGTTTTTGCAATATGGCAATAAAGAAAGTGAACATTCTCCCACAAAGTGTGCTTTTATTGGAATGTGTTCTTGAATAATTGCCCACAATGCAATACTCTAGGAGCACATCTTGATACCTCCTATCCTTATTGGCCTTTTTTGTTTACTTTTACATGAGAACATATTTTATGCTTCAATCATATTGAAAATTGATTTTTATTCAAAATAATACTAAAACATATATATTTATCATACTTTTTGAAACATTACCATAAAAAGGGAAGCATGGCATTGCTCATTTTGAGGGTCTCATGTTTATAACACGGAGTTGCATACCCTTCTAATTGAGGCCCATGCTTTCATTCTCAGAACATTTCTTGTTAACCGCGTTCTTGGGATAGCTTTTAAAATTCCAAAAAATAAATAAATCAACCATCCAATTTGTATTGAGGTTTTTAGTATATTAATTGTGACAAAATTGCGTTAATATGATAATTTCCTATATTTTGTGTAACTCTGTAAACAACAATATCAATATATAAGGTTAAGGAGCTCCAGTGAGCTTAATGAATAGAATTCTAAGAATTGTTTACGTCTAAAACTAGTCGACCGATTCGCTCATCATTTCATCTTTTAAGATTAAGTCACATTCAATGTGTAAAAGTTCAAAAACATTATTTCGTTCTCCGATATCCCCTGTTCATACCGTCATTTCGGGGTTTTCGGAAAAGACCGACCCCACCGACCACCGACCGGTCGGTGTTTTCCACTGGTAGCCTCAAAACAGGGTTTGAAGAAAATGTGTAAAAGACCGACCATATCATGTAAAAGACCGAACATATTTGTAGCCTTAGAATATTAATAATTTGATTTTGAATGTCAATCGTTGGACTAGGCAACGTTTTTTACCGATTTTGTACCTTGCAACGAATGGCAAGCAAACAAATTGGTCATGACCGTCTCCTCTCGATTAATTGCCCTGCCTTAGGTCCTAACCTATCATTAACCAACCTATCGTTTCTACGGGAATCTATCCTAATTTTGTACTGAAATTGAACAATTTCGAAACAAAAATGATTTGTTATCGTCATAGCCTACTGAATACTGAACACGATATAATGTTACATGCGTTCTCTTATCGGGATTAAAAGTGACTTACCATTTCAGTACACCATTAAAAAGCTTTTTTTTGTCATATCAAATGTAGTTTTTACCAGTTGACGTTTAACAACTGAGAAATCAAACATAACGTTACGACGTCAACATCGACGATGTTTGTGTGTTTTTGTTATTGCGTTTCATATGAATGAAGAATGAACTTAATGCAATGTTACGTGCGTTTTTTTCCAAAGTGACTAACCAGGATGAAATTGGTCTTCTAACAACTGAAACATCACTTAAAAATATGACAAAACACACCACGACGATGTAACGTTTTCATCGTGATTTGAAATGATAATTATACGTTTTTAAATCACGACCTAGTAAAGGTACTATAGTCATTGGATTCCCAGTTTTAGTTTTACTTCTAATTTTGCATTTTTTCATCTTTATGTAAAAGACCGTCAGACCGGCGGTCGGTGTTTTACGAAAACCCGTCATTTCGATAGCATAGTCTTCAATGTCTTCTTTAGATAGTCATGGAGTTTTCAGTTTTAACGCTACACATTTAACCGACTTGCACAAACTCATTTTCTGAATGCTGCATTATATTCTTCGTTTTTTCTTCAACATGTACATGGTATTATAAAGACATGTAAGAATAAAAATAAATTGGGTTTCTTCACCTCGAACTTTGATATAAACAAACATTGATGGCGATACGGATCTGTTTTGCCTATAAAATATCTCTAAACGCAAATATGCTTTCTAGATATATCAATCTATTTATACGAACTTGTTATTAAGTGGCATTAAATTTTACAGATTTTGGTACATTTTCTTTGAAATCAAAGATGCGTCAATCATTGTACGAGAAACTGGCAAAGAAGGAAAAACAACAGGTTGCAGAGATATATGTCACGAGGGGGGGGGGTGTATAGAGATATTGTATATCGTATAAGAGGCTGAAAATTTATTGTATATTGTATAAGAGGGGGCAAAATTTATCGTATATGGTATAAGAGGTGTAAAAAATATGGTATATGGTATTTTAGAAAATATGATATATGGTATCTAGAATTAAAGAAGGCTAATTATGAAGAAATTGTACCCTAAAGTTCCCCCATTGTGCCATCTCTCTTACTGTAACCGTGTTGGAAAAACATGGAAAAGTAGTCTCTATAATTGTTTTCAAATTCCAGGTCAATCGATACTGTTAGTTTAGAGAAAATCCCTCTCAAACTAAGAGTTTTGTGCCCTTTTCATTCAAATTTTCACAGGAGGTGTTAAATACAGTCTCAAATAAGAATCACACCCGGTGATCAGAAGAAATGAACGGAGGGGGAGTAGATCTAGCTGATTTTCGGTAGAAAATTCAACAAATCTTGAAGATTTATTTTTTCAAGAGAAAGTTTACTATTGAATGGCTAAATGAATAGACGCAGTGGACGGGGGAATATGTTAGGTCTTTTTGGATTTTTTTTAACTGTGGAGTTCTAAAATAAAAGATCTATTAAAAAAGTGCAGCGTTGCCAACATGCAAATGCCAATGTTTTTGCTATAAATCAACCAACAGGGGTCTCCACGACCTGTAATAAATACTTGTAGGTGAAGTAATTATCACAAAACTATTGGGTTTTGTAAAACATGTTACCATACGTTATATAAAAAGTAATCGAAAATTATTAAAATTGAATGGAGGGGGGGGAGTAATTTGTCTATAAGACATATGAAAACTTCCAATAAATCCATATGTCCCCATTTTTCACTTTTCAGAGTTGTAACATCAAGTAACTGAGTAAGTGAGTTCATTTTTCGAGTACACGAATTTGTGGAAATTTCTTCCACCTTAAAGACATTTTACTCCCCCCCCCCTCCGTTCACTCCCCACCCCTCCGTTCAATTTTAATTATTTTCGATTATTTTTTATCTATCATTTGGAAAATTATTTTAAAAAACCGGCAATGAATTTTGTGATATAAAAATGTCGCTTATATATTTATTACATGTCGTGCAGAGCATTGTTGCTTGATTTATAGCAAAAACATTGGCATTTGCACGTTGGCGACGCTGCGCCTTTTTTAATAGACCTTTTATCTTAGAACTCCATCAGTTCAAAAAAAATCCAAGAAGACCTAACATATTTCCCTGTGCACTGCACCTATTCATGTAGCCATTCAATTGTAAACTTTTGCTTGAAAAAATAAATCTTCAACATTTGTTGAATTTACCGAAAATCAGCTACTCCCCCTCCATTCATTTCATCAGATCACCGGGCGTGAGACTGCCAAATGTCATTGACCATCTTAACTTTGATGAAAAATATGGTCACTATGGCTACTCGTGTTTCGGGGTATGTGGGATAAATCATTAAAATATTTGAGTATAAAGTGTTCATACAGCGCATGTTTTAATACAAGCATCACAATGCTAATATAGCATAATATAGCAAAAGGTGTTTATTTGGTCTTCAAACCGTCATGTGTTGGATTTCGGCTATTTATTGGGGATTTGAACAGGTGCATATGTTAGGCCAATGCATTAACTCCAGATCAAGCAGAGGTAATAAAATAATTTCAACTTTGAGACAGGGAAGGTTTTTCTGAAATGTTGTCCTTATTTTCAGCCCTTTCCACATATGTTTTTTCAATGTTTGATGCACCAATATGTTGCACTTTGAGACACAGTTAACCTCTAAAATATGATTTATTTGGGATAAAGTGGAAAACAGTACATGTATTTCCCATGTTATTTTCCCATAGGGAAAACTCATGTGATCCATTGTTTTCAGCTTAATTTTGGTCATCCAAAATTGATATCTTTAAAACCCCTGCATGAATCATATTTTCATTTAAAGATCTTAACCATGTCTCAAAACGCAACAGAGTGATCGATGCAACAAACATTGAAAAACAGGTGTGGAAAGGGCTGGAAATCAGGACAACATTACAGAAAAACATGTTGATGGGGTGTTTGCACCTTCCCTGTCTTAAAGTCCAAATTATTTTATAATCTCTATGACTGCATGTCCTGGAGTTAATGCATTGGCCTAACATATGCACCTGTTCAAATCCTCAGAAAATAGCCAAAATCCAATATATGACTGAAATCTGTTGCGATACCGTCTGTGGTCCTTTAAAAGAAAGTTATTTCTAGTTACATAGAGTAGTTTTCATTCTCATCAATACATCTTTGCCTTGAAATCATTTGTGAAACATGTGGTTTGACCTTCGTGGAAATTTGCTTAATTTTGACACACCTTTGTTTAACTTATACTGTCTATGAGGCTGCCTTATCTGAAACCCTGAAGTGTCTCATGTTTCAAATGTTTAAACAATCAAGTCTCATCTTGCCTTTATTTCAAACTCTAGTTTCCAGACTCGAGTCCAATCAAAAATGAATTATCTACATGGAAGTTTGTGAAGTCCTTTATTTCTGAAACTGTTTTAAATACTTAATATTTTCCAGGTAACTGCTTTACAAAATTATTGTGCATTGTGAATCTTCATTATATATCTATCTGATAAATATTTTCCTCAGCAAACTTTATTTTCATAGAACACATGATGAATCTTTTATTCAACATTCTCAATTTTGCATCAATTATGTTTCAAGAATTTTTATCCCTGGCTCACTATGAAGGACATTTAAATAAGTCATGGGAAAGTAGGTCATAAGAAAGAGGAGCACTGGGTTCCACCCATTCCAATGATGCAGGTTTTGTGCTAATTTTGAATATCTTTATGGTACTTTTACAGGTAATGGGCTAATGGCTTTAGCAAATTGCAGCAATGTCATAGTTAGATTTTTTGGTCAAAGTAGGTTGCTAAATCACTAAAGAGAAATCATGAATCTTATATCATAAATGTGTTTTAAATCAACTTGTTTACCTGAAAATAAAATATGGTCACAGCTTTTCTGATGCTGATGTACCCGAATGGTGTCATATTCATAATGAAATAAATTAAATCATTGTGGTATGTATGTGTAGTCTAGTTGCCTTATAATAATACATTTACTTTAGTACATGGATTCTCTCCTAATATAATATTATTTCCTTATAAATATCCAAACTTTAATCAAAAGCAGTTTCAAAATTATCGTATATTGTATTTCACCTAAAATATCGTATATGGTATAAGAGCTGTGAAAAATATTGTATATGGTGAAAAAATATTGTATATGGTATAAGAGAGCTGAAAAATATTGTATATGCATTTCCAAGACCCTCTATACACCCCCCCCCTCACGATATAAAACGATATGTTGACCTGATGGTTGCAGAGGTCCCGGCAGAGGTCAACTTAATTTAGATATACTTATGTTAATCTATTTTCCTGGAACGGAATAATATCCAGGAATTATATCCGTTCCACAGTTACTTACTTCGATGTATTCGAAATGAAAAGTATATAGTACCCATATGCAGAGGTAAACAGATTATCGAATACGGTATTTCTACAGATTCATTGATTGTCGTAAAACAGACGGACGCAGGTACTGCTACCGAAAGTGAATACGAATGTCGTAAATAGTCATCCAAACAATTTCATAACGAGGCCAGTGTAAACTAACGATTGATTATTTTAAAATTTATTAAAATATATCTTGGATAGGCAGTTTCTATATCACTAAATGAATTGAAAGGTAGGAAGATACATTGGTTTTACCATCAGGCATTATATTCAGCCATTTTTCATGGCGTACAGATAAGAATATTTGGTGCACAGTCAGAGAGAATGTTTCTGGCGAAAATTCTGGGATTTCAAACACTTTGAAGTTGGGAAACCGGAAGGGCTTACCTTTTTCAATTCCCGAATCTCACCGAATCTCTCCGAAATTAGCTCATCTTGGTGACTGTAAATTGCACAGCTGTATTCAATGGAGTCTTGTCATATTCGATCAGCCTCAATTTTAAAGTGTATATTTTATTTTCAACGTGATTTCATCGTTTTTTGTCGACTGGTAAGAAAACGCCGGGCAAATGGCAAGATGGATCACATCATCAATATTACCAAGATGGCGGTTTCAAAATTTTCTAAAATCGCTTCAAATAATATTATGTTAATTCCTAGCGATTAAAGATATCTCTTAGTTTGCTATTTCACAATAAGATAACGAAATGTGTAAGGAATTCGTATTTATCAATTAAAACATCACATCGACATTTGGTATTCGTAAACTAGACGATGAAGATAACGACCTCGAAAAAAAACAAAAGAGCAAGTACAGGATTCGAACCCGGGCCTCTAGCGTGCTAAGCGAGGATTCTCCCCCTAGACCACCGTTATTTTACATGTGATATTGGGAATTAAACGCTACTTATTTTGAATGCTATGATTCGGAAGTGACGTCACGTTCTTCACGTTTTGTTTGAGAGCGAGAACGAGACGTGCCAGAAGCCCGGCTTTTTTGTCAGTCGACCTGTTCAAAGTACATTTAGTAATAATTATCGCTTTTCAGAACAATTTAGGAAACAATATTTTCTATCTACGTCGATTACAAAGCATCTAAGGTACGTAAATTTATATGAACAACTGAGTCAATTGGGATAAATAGCCCAACGAGAGTCGGCGGTCTTGAAAAATACTTGGATCTGATGCCAGTCCTGTTATTGATATAGTTCCAGGGAGTTCGAAGAACGTATTAGATGTCCGTGATTTGGTGTTTGGTTTGAACAAACTTTCCGGCATTTATGAAACAAATACATATTTACAGTTGGGGACATAAATAAATGACAGGTGGATTTGCTGAAGTGAGGATTTCCCATGTTAAAAATAAGAGAATTTACAAGAGGCCATACATCAGTGGATGAGATTATACAAAATGTAAAATATACAAATTTTAAGGGATATATATCTAGACAATATTGGAAATTATGGGCTTTCAGACCACCATAATTAGGAAATGGTGATCGAAAATCGACCTGTCATTTATTTTTGTCCCCAACTGTAACAACCACCTAGCATCCTCAATCAGATGGTGTTGTCGAGTGATACTAGACATAGAGGCATATGAAATATGGTGTTTTAGAAATATTAAGAACAAGATTGAATAAGGTTCAGCTGGAAAGTAACATTTTGGTAAAAAATTGCTATACATGTTATTTTCTGGTACCAAATTACGTATGAAGGCATGTGTATATCCTTGAAACCTGGAAAAATGTCAATGGTAGCTCCTAGCTGTCTAGAGACTTTGAAAGAAAATTTGTAAAAATAGAAGGTGTGAAATATCAGAATTTCCTGGAGTTCCCATTGACCTCTTACCAGATATATGCTACCAAGGGCCGTTACAAATGCATCTATAATTCATCATAAACTAAGATTTAATAAACTAAGATCTTTAAAATTGAACCTTTCAAAGACTGTATCATGTCCCACGTACATGGGTATGAGGTAGGAGGTTTTTTATACAAAGCCATCCAACTCTGAAAAATTATGTTCTCCACAGGATCTTTTTCTCAAGTGGGTGAAAATTCTCATTTTCACATTTCATACCCAAATTAGTCAAAATATGCCTATTTTTCATGATTCTTCTCATTTTCAAGAAGTTGCTATAACAATGATCATAGTTGTTTTGTTCAGGTTGCAAGCCGTAACAGAATGCTTAATAATTGATGAATTTCATCTCTGACATGTTCAAGAATCTTAATTAGAAATCTGTGTTGATAAATAATTGATTGGTTTGAATACCAATGAATATAATTGGTAAGTTTCAGACTTTTGGTCTATAGTGATTATATATTAGGTTTTTAACAACATGTGATGAGCATGATTTTCTAACTGCATTGTTTCATACATTAGTATGCAACACATTAATTGGTTAAATTACTGTTTTCATTTACTTTCAGAGTTACAGGGTGCTTGGATGTCAAAATCATCATGGATGAATTAAACAAAAAGTGAAAGTTTTATACTTAATATCAAACTGGGTTAATCTGCTGAATGAGACAAAATGCATCGTTATACACAACATTTTGGATATAAAGACTTCATCCATTTATCAGTGGTCCTCCTGCTACAAGTTACATATGGAATATCACAAGAGAGGCGGACATTTCCACCATTATTCAATGCAGGGGAGATAAAACCAGTATCCACTGTGCCATCACAGAGTACATGTGGGATCCCAGTTAGAAGCGCACATTGTAAAAGTTCAACTTTCATGACATCAATCAGCGAATGTCGCCAAGAACTTTGTGAACAAAACTGTCCACAGAGGACTACTTTACCGAGCCATTTTGATTTTTTACTTGCATTGAACTATGGGCCGTGTGTCATAACTGATACAGTCAATGTTCGCCCTGGAAGTACGGGTCAATATTCAGCCGTGTTTAGTGCAGGGGACCAGTGTTATTTGTCCCCCCTCACTGAGCCTAGCTTGGGTGCTAATGGGGCCTTTACTGTTGCCTTCTGGATATGGCAGGAACCAGAAAATATAGGGTGAGTTATGTATTTGAATTCTGAATTTTTGAACATTGCATAATATAAATAAAATTCATCATGTCACTCAGGAACACATACCTGAATATTTCTGATGTTACAATTTTTTGATAAAAAGTTGTTTTTGTTTTTTCAAATTCTATTTTGATGAAGTATTGAATTTACAATTAAAAAATCTTCAAAAACTGCTTTTTGAAATCAAAAAGAGTTTCACAAATAACATTTTGATAATATTTCAATGGATTATGTACAGTAAACATGTTCAACCATGGAATCATTAATCAGTGTGCAAATATGAAGATTTTAATGTCAGTTGGACTCTAATTCTAAAACCCATATTCTGACTAAAAATGTTGAAAACTGTTGATCAAGACATTTCATTTTAATGATGAGCGTCAAGAGAGATTTTTGAATTTGTTTTTCAAATTCTCCACTAGACAGCTCAAAGAGAAAACTACATTTCACTTAAATTTAGAAATGCCAAACTATGATCATTTTACATCACAATTCCTCATATGTTTTTGTTGATAATTGGGTGTGACTATGTTAACTAAAAATGTAATTTACAGCTTCAAGAAAATCAATGAGAATCCTTGTAACAGATGCAATATGCTTCCATTCATATTAACCGCATTGTGATTCACCTGGAATTGTTTATTGATTTTATAGCATTTAGATTCTATTATAGAGTACAGTGTAATATGGTTTAATCTCATGAAGACTTCTTTTTTATTTATACATCATTAATCAGTTCATTATTGTTTTCAATATTATCAATAACAGTTCTCACAACCTGGGTACAGGTTTTGCCAATCAGACAAAATTACTCTTTTTACACATGAAAAAAATCGACATTATCAAAATAGCTTTTTTTATAATCTGTTTTATTTTGATTATTTCTAGGAAACAATATATATACAGGCCGTCCAACTGTCCCACAATTTGAGTATTTGTCACACATTTGCTGGAAAATTTGAAGTCACGTCAATTTTTTTTGCGTGACAGAATACGTATTTTACCTGATTATTGTTAAGCAAACATCTCTCTGTAGAAAAACTTTGAAAAAATGATTAACGATACAACAAAAAAACGAACAGCGAAAAAAAGACTGTACCTACCCCCTCCCCCCCTATTCCATCCTCCCATTAAATGACCTCTATTTATCTACATCCCCAACTTCTTAAAGCCCCTGTATAAAGTTAGTCTGACCCCCATTGTTATCAAAGTGCGATGTGTGAAACTTTTTTCTAATTTCAATTAATGTTTTTTTAAAGGACTTTTTGTTCGAAAAATCATGAATTTATTTAAAACCAACTTTTAAAGGTCACACATATCTTTTAATTAGCAATAATTAGCATCAATACATAGCATTTATCCTCACATGTTTTTCTGTCGAAAAATTAGTTCATAAATAAGCAAGAAATGAATTCATCCATGCGTGAAAATGGTTTAGAGAAAAATGCATTTCAAAATTTTAGTTCTCATAGAAACAAATGGTGCAATAATATTTAAAACATAATTAAATATATTCATCCTTTGACCTGGCTAGACAATCATTGCTTTATTTTTGAAGTTTAGCTATTTAGAGAAGATTGACATGGAAATTTGAATATTTGAAAATGAAAAGCTGACATCTTCTTTTTCAAAAATTTTCTGTTTTCAAAAATCTCTAAAATAACTTTTAAAATCACAAATAGTAAATGGATTATAAAAACATATTTTCGAACTTTACATGGGGACTTTAATAATTACAGAACTGTAATGGAGAAGGCAAGTGAAGGGGGTGCTTCCATTGTCAGGATCAGAGTGAGCACTTCTAAGTTAATGTTAACACTGCGCACCAGTGTTGGTGGCTCAGAGGTGCACAATCTTGACAGTATACCTCCACGCACATGGATGCATGTTGCTATTCAGGTAAGACATATTCCTATAATGAGTAGTGAATTTGAATTTTTATGAAACTGATGTCTGAGCTACAAGTTAAACTTGTAAGTGCACATGCTCTAAATTATTAATAAAATCATATTTTGATTAATGGCAGAATCTGTAATAGCATATCTATTTGTAAAGGGTGTGTCTCCTCTTTATCTTAAGTAACCTTAAAATATATCAAATCAAAATGATATGCAATGTACAGTGTGTTCTCTGTAGTAACTACATGTACTTGTATTAACAACTGAGCAAGTCCCTCTGTTATTAAAGGCAGAATCAGATCTATAGGGGGTGACAAAATTACAAGCAACATTCATAATTGACCTTCCAATCTATTCCTTACAATATCAAATACAATATCTCCAGGCCTGTCAACTGTCCCGCAATTTGCGTATTTGTCACGCATTTGCTGAAGAATTTGAAGTCACGCCAGTTTTTTTTGCGTGACACAAAATGTCACGCAAATACGCATTTTACCTGGTAATTGTCACGCAAATATGTTTCTGTAAAAATTTTTTCAAAATATGTTTATGATACGGTAAAAATAGGAACGTCGGAAAAAAACGAACGCAATTTGTTCGGATTTGTCACGCGAATCCCGTATATGTCACGCATGTTCATTGGAAATTTTCGTACCTATAGGTGAAAAATGTTTAAATTCTCCCAAATAATAAGAATGGTAACCATTCTAATAGAAAAATAATACATTACTGTAAAATCTTTCTTTTTCCTTGAATAAAGTATGCACTTTTGTGATTTTTAGAAAATAGACATGACAAGGAATGACATGAGCCAAAAATATTCAAAAATTGAAACAATTTTTGGTTTAGCCTGCTCGCTATCTCTGATTCTCACTTTAATGGCAATTTTGTCATTTAATAGAATCTTAAACAAAGAGCATTCATGGTATCTGGGAGCCTGTGGAGAAAACACTTGTGTTTTGTGTCATAATAACAACTCAGTATTGTTATATTCCAGGTATATGCTACACACCTGAGTTTCTACCTGAATGGGCTTGGTGTGGGTTACAGCGCCCGCAACACAGCTGTTCTACCTGGCCAGGTTCAAGATGGGCCTGGAATAACCAGATTAGGGCAGAGGGTCAATGGTCAAGACCAGTATGAAGGAAGATTGCAAGATTTCAGATTCTATGATGAAACACTCACAAATAGGTAATTGTGAACGTGTGAATAAATAATCAAAGATCCAATTCCCAAAACATTTTTTGAAAAAAAATTCTACTACTTCCCTGAAGCCAAAAGGTATAATTTCAATGGAATAAAGCATACACATTAATTCATAAAATCAAAGTGGAGATTTTTATGTCATAATTTATATCCTATTTTTAAATGCACCATTCATATTTCATAGGGAAATTGAGGCAGTGTACAGTGGTAATTTCCCAGATGTGCACATCCAGTCTAATTGCCGATGCCCCTCGTCACATCCTCGTATCAAACCCTTACATGATAGATACTGCATCCGCAATGGTGTGCCAGATAATACAGGAGATGAGGTACTTCAAATATTTCTTTTTAAAGATAATTACATCATGCAATATTATTTTATCTTGATCAAAAGGATTTTGATATAGATTTCAGTATATGGAAACACTTAGACAGTTTTAACCGAACAACTTGTAACAAAAAGAAACAAGGCATTAACTTGCAAAATTTCACCACCTGCCATTTGTTACAGACCTGACCAACAAATATCAACTGCCAAATACCGACCATCAAACATAAAAATCAACAATCCAGGTATTTCAAAATGTAACATATTCTTTTAATTCACTTTTAGTCGCTAAGATTGAATGATGACGCTCACCCACTGGAGTACTTGAATGATGGAGATAGTAACAGCATCTGGGTGTCGGCAATTCTAGATGATACAACCATCACAATAGACCTCTTGGATCAGTATCAGGTATGCTCCCATTTAAATGATTTTGCTTCTTAAAAGAAAGCTTCATGTACACTCTTTGAGTAGAAGATAATCAATTGATTTAGCCTTACCCAATCAGGGTATAATAGATTGAAATCTAGCAACCCAATTGAAATAGCAGTCAACCAATTTCATTCTTTCATAACTATCTGAAAGTAATAATGAAACCCCCTTTAAGAACCTTTCTCCTGTTCTTACTTGGTTCTGACACTTAGGGTACACTGGTACATGCCATGTGTGTTTATAATCTTTTATCGTAAACTAAAAAAGTGTTGTTTAAGTTCAAGTGTCATATGTCAATGCAATTTAAGAAGTTAGATAAAAAGAATGTCACAATTACAAAAGACATAATCACATATACCAATTTTCTTTTTGGTACTCATGTTATCATTTACATTCTTTTCAGGTATTTTACGTCGTGCTACAGTTCTACAGTCCCCAGCCTAAGATTGTTACGATAGAACGGCGTCGCACAAACACTTCAGAATGGGAAACATGGCAACTTTATGCCGAAGACTGTCAGCTTGCATTTGGTCAACCTAATAATGGGCCTCTAGAAACCCCCACTTCTACAAACTGCATCCAGTTTCCAACGTAAGTATTGAAAACCTTTAGTTTTTATATTAATTTCATTTACATGGAAATGTTTTCTAATCAATTATTTTATGTTTTGCATATTTATTTGTTCATTAAAATATTGTCAGAGGTAGAAACTATGTCTGTAAAATAGCTGAGGGGAGTAATCTTATAGTTATATATATGTTAGATGCAGTAGTTACATATTGTTATAGTCTCTATCGTTTTCTGGATGGTGTTTGGTGGTTGGCATTCGGTGTTCGTTTGGTGGTATTGGTTGTTTGGGATCTGTAACAATTTAATTATTAATAGTGACAATTTGCATGTTAATGCCTCGTCAATATATTTGATTTTTCCTTCATTTTATGATCATTTAGAAACCCAGCTGTGCCTTCCTCCAAGGGGAACATTACACTGAATCTCCTGGCCCCAGAACCTGTACCACGTCCAGGCTACAATGATTTTTACAATACGCCAGAATTGTTTGATTTTGTGAGGGCAGCTCAAGTCAGAGTGAGGCTCCAAGATCATTATTACGTCACTAATACACGTCATCGATACTTTGGACTCTATGAGTTCATTGTGACCGCAAGGTACTTTAGACAATTGTTTTTAAAAATTTTTAATTATTCTCAACAAGGTAAACTTAAAGATTAGAATTACTGACACTGCACTCTTAAGTTATGCTGTATATAATCATATGACTGTATAATCATTGTTTTGATTTTTGTTATAGATGTAATTGCCATGGACACGCAGAAACCTGTGATACAACTCAGCCGACATACAAGTGTAATTGTCTCCCATCTAGTAACACAGAAGGAAACCAGGTATATTAATACTTGCAATCATAATATTTGCCCATGGTCCAATATTTGACAAAATTTTATTATTTCAAATTCAGATTTATTAATCATTTATAAAAGTATAAGAAAAAATTTAAGAAATGATTCGACAATATTTGAATATTTATCATGCTGGACATCTTTTCTATCTTGTAGCTCCCGAGTATCAATGATTGAATTTATTTTTTATTTTGAATTTTATTTACAGTGTGACACCTGTAAGGCATTATACAATGATAAACCTTTCTATGTTGGTGACCCATTCAATACATATGACTGCAAGGCCTGCCAGTGCTATAACCATGCTACAAGCTGCGTTTATGATGTTAATGTTGACCCCTTTCCCGATGAATACAACAGGGGAGGGGGAGGAGTTTGTGTGGACTGTCAGCATAACACACAGGGCAGAAGGTATTAAGATTAGGACAATTCATTCTGTATTAATCCTTTAAGTATTCCCTATTCCATAACATGTATGAATTCTACTTAAGCCTAGATACTTCATATAGGAGAACTTGATTAAATACTATTCTATCAGTTATGACACATAATTAAAACATTTACTTTTTATTAATATTCCCCTATTAAAGGCTCTAGTATGGATATCCAAAGGTTGTTTGAATTGACATCATGATATTTTGGGGTCACAAATTTAAGCCAGTACTTGTATTGACAAAAAAACAAAAGCAACCAACTATTCAGTGACTTTTTGTCATTTCATTACACAATAATGTATATGTTGCAATTTCCGAAATGAATAATATAGCTACATTCTTCCAAACCATATTTTCAATAAAATGCGCAAATGTGAATGTATATGTGTATTAATTATTTATATTTCCAGATGTGACAGTTGTATAACAAACTACTTCAGAGAAACTGACAAGAGTCTGTTTGCGGAGGATGTATGCACAGCATGTGATTGTTTCACAGATGGAGTGGCTGCTAATATCACGGACTGTGAGAAAGTATGTGACACAAATGAATAAACAAAATTTCTGAATTTCTCGCAGAAAAAGATAATGTAAATAAAATGAAATGAAAGCAAGTCATATCAGTTCCAAATAATGAAAACATTTCTGCTTGTATCATATGTTATCTTTCAAAAATTGTATTTTGACATAATCACATTGACTGCAATAAAGATTTTAAAGTTCACTTGTTCTTATTGCACCCTTGGGTACTATATTGTGATCACTTTGCCAGGCAGCGGGTGTGCGTCCCTTGTTATGTATTTCTATAACAGTATAGGATGTCAAAAAGTGAACTCATAAATTGTGTTTTTGTCAGGTTGGAGGTCAGTGTTCATGCAAAGCTAATGTCGGAGGTAGAACATGCGACTCCTGTAAAGACGGCTTTTACAACTTAGAAGGGAGTAATCTCGATGGATGCAACAGCTGTAATTGCGAGACATCAGGCACTGTCAATGGTGACGTAAAATGTCATCAAACTACTGCCCAGTGTAACTGTAAACCTAATGTCAGAGGTCAGTAGGCTTTTGATTTATCAATGCAGTATCTCAAAAAATTAAATATCATTGATTTGTATTTACTCCCCTAGTTTTTGGAATGATATCCTAAAATAATCAGTTTCACCATCATTGAACATTAAATATGAAATTCATCATTATTGAAAATGAAATGTATTCTTTAATACATTCTTATTGTAGTGGATCTTAGAGAGAGATGTATGAGAAACTAGCGTTTTTTATTTATCTGGTTTTCTATTCTAGGTTTACATTGTGATGCCTGCAATTATGGGTACTTCCATTTAAATGCTAGTGACCCCCTAGGGTGTTCCCCCTGTCAATGCAACCCCCAGGGGTCTACTTCACAATTTTGTAACCCTGATGATGGCCAGTGTCTGTGTAAAGAGAACGTCATTGGGGTTCAGTGTGACCAGTGTGTTGATGGATTCTGGGACTTTGATAATGGCTGTCAGCCATGTGGATGTAATGAAGATGGAACAGTTGAGGGGACAACATGTGAGAAATCAACAGGACAGTGTATCTGTAAGTATTCTGTTATAATTATCAATACATTTTATATAGATGTTCATCGGTTAAGTGATGTTTCCCTGATGAAGATATAATACAGTAGATATATCAAAAAAAAATTATCTCATACAATTTTTTAATGTTATAGTGTGCATTCGTTTTATATCCAAACTGACGGTACCGTCAGCTGAAATAATGATTACTCAATTAACACATAGTTATTCAGATTAAAACTTAAATTTTGTATAAGGAAAATGTGAAGAGGTTTTCAAATGTTTATAAAGTAATTTGGGACTTTATTTGTTTTCTTTTTATTTTTTGATTACTCTGCAAGTTATTCAATGATTTATATGAAATACAGAAAATATTGCACCAAAGAAAATCTGTATTACACCTGTAAAAATACAGGATATAGTTACATAATATAGGCCAGTTTCATCATCATTAAATATTACTCACTCTTTTTCCAATTTCCATTTACATATTTTCTACATCCAGGTAAAGAAAATGCCATGGGCCTAAAATGTGATGAATGTCGCGATACGTTTTACGATTTGGGGTCCGATCCAGCCCGGGGATGTCTCCCATGTAATTGTGACGTTGCAGGCTCTGTCAATGGATCAAGTTTCTGTAATAAGATCAATGGAACCTGCGAGTGTAAACGATTTGTAACAGGTATGACAGAGCTTTAATATTTCTTTCTCTATATGAGCGGTAGATGAAAAGAGGAGAAAATACCCCCAGAATTCAAAGATGAACATCTAGAAGTTCATCTTTTTTTATAGAGATAGGTTGATCTATGAATTCTGGGAATTTCTCCCCTTTCATTGCTGAATTAGTAATATTCATACTTCTATTATTTGTTCATCTTATTTATTATCTCACAACCACCAATAAGATGTGACACATTGTTATTGCCACTTGACTGTGACTTGCAGCATTGGTGACTTGAATTAGCATTCATCAAGAGCATGGGAAAGAATTGTCACATTTTTCTTTGTGGTGAATCATTTCACATCTTGTTCATTAGTAACCTTCATTCAATGGACACTGAATATCTGGTACAGAACAAGTTATAAACTAGTTTCCTAGCTCATCTGTGTATTAAAATTATCACTTTTTTAAAAGGTATAGTAAATTTTGATGTAAATGTAATTTTAATATATTTCTTTGATACTCCCAAGATTATTTATTCATTGCAATGTTGCATATTTCTAGTTAACTAGAAATTATTTGGTTCCAGGATTAACATGTAATCAATGTGTGTCGAATACATGGAATCTGACTGAAGCGAATGAAGATGGATGTATACCATGTGGATGTGACCCTACAGGTACAGAAGAGGGGGCCACTATAGATCCTAGTGACCTCGTATGTAACCAGAATACTGGCCAATGTGCATGTTTATCTTCTCGGATTGGACGAACGTGTAATGACTGTTCAAGAGGTATGATTTTGTTGATTATTTTCATGATTAAATTGAATTGCAGGCTGCAGGCTTCCGATATCCAGAATTTCTTCTCTTTCGAGGAACAAGTTCCGGGCCCTGTGTTCCAAAAATAAATAAAATGCTTATCTGTAAAATTGTAGTTCAAATGAATAACATTCATGAATTTGGTGAAAATTATCTCAATGCATGTTTCAAAAATATCATATGAAACTTTTTTGTCAATTACACTACATTTTTGGTCCTATATCACCACAACAGGAAACCCTTATGATCCCAAGACTAAGAGTGAGTATACCCAAATAAAAAATCTAAAGGTCCATGTGCAGTATGGCAAGTGATTTTAGACAGTCATATCTTTCACAATGAGTACTTTCTGGGCATAAATACAGTCAATATGTTTTGTGTCAAGTAAAGTACCCACGATGATAAAAATATCAATTGAACATTTCAAAAAATGATGAATAGGAACCCCATGTCAACAATTATTTAAAAATGTTGAACCTATTTACTCAAAAGAGGATTTCCCTTTTCTGATTTTTGTTGCATGAAAAGATTATTCAAAAAGGGGTCTAAAACTTCTTTAAAAGTAGAATGGTATTGAAAGTCTAGTTTTGAAGATATTAATTTTCGATGACCAAAATTATGCTGAAACCAATGGATAGCATGAGTTTTCCTTATGGGAAAATAACATGGGATATGTGGTTTTTAACTTAACGCATTTCAATACCAATCCCCTTTCAGAAGTTGTTAATATAGTGTAGAAGAAACTTTCGATATGGTTAAATCGAGAAAAACAAGATCCTCTTTTTAGAAAATAAGCCTAACCTTTTTTCAGTGCCCAGATGGGGTCCTTAACAATAATTTTTCAGAGTTGGATTGATATTTTACTATCACGGGAACTTCACTTCAAAGAAAACATATTGTTTTTATAAAAACCACCGTATTTATGGCCAGAAAGTACTCATGGTGAAAGATATGACCATCTAAAATCACTTGCCATACTGCACATGAACCTTTGCACTACAGCTTTGAATGATTTTTGTCACATCTTATTTGCTTTATTCTGCTTCATTCAAATATTACTATTTTTGGCGAAAGGCGTCTGCAAAGGCGCAGCAAATGCAATGAACGAAGAAAAATAATCGGATTAGCTAATTAAGCAAATCAATCTAATTTAGTTAATTAGGCAAATTTAATTTGCCTATAATAGCATATTCCTTAAAATAAGATGGTAATATGCCATTTAAATGGTAAATTCTTAACATACTTACATAAATTGCTGGTCAGTTGTTATTTCATCCTTAACCTGACAAGGTGATAGGGGCTGGGTAGGTGGGTTTTTGCAATGCTGCTCGACTGTTTGCTGGCTCTAACTGAAGTTCTAACATAATTCTGATGCCTTCATCACAAATTACCTATATACCTACATATTAGCTTCTAATTGGTATACTGCAAGTACATTCAAGCATGAATAAAACTCTGCATATTGTAAGCTTAATTAACTAAAGGTCAGCATCGGGTACTGCACTATGAGAGATAAGTAAAACTAAAGGACCTGTCCAATTTTATATGCCATTATAAGCAAAACAAGCTTAAGGTGCCATGATACTTAACAGGAAATGACGAAACAGGAAGTGACAAAAAATTTTGCATTTTTAGACATTTTTTGAACAAAGATAACAGAGTTCTGTTTTGACCTCCAGTCAATTTAACTATTTCCACATACCATTAACATGACCAGGTTCACAATGTGCATGGTCAGAATGACCCTAAACATGATGAAAGTTAATGTAGTTTGCAGTTTTAGCCAAAATCACATGAGATTAGCTTCAAATTTTGATAAATAGAAGAGACTAGTCGGTGCATGAGGATTAAATTGCAAGATTTTATTTAGAGATTTCAAAATAAATAAGCTGCATGCTATGAATTTTTTTTAGATGTAAGTGATTTGATAAAAAAAAATGTTCAAAGCAATGTGCTACTAGAGTTGCCAATTTTTTAGTTCCATCTCATCATTAACATCAACAACTTGCACCACATTTCCAGACTTTGGTCACATGACACATATAATTTCATTTTAGGCTATTATGTGAACAATATCCCAGGAGGCGGTTGCTTTCCTTGTGGCTGCTCCAAAAGTGGAACTGTTCGTTTCACTGCATGTGACTCACAAACGGGCCAATGTTCCTGTAGGGAGGGAAACAGTGGAGTTGCAGGACGTGCATGTGATTCCTGTAAACCAACATACAACAAGTTCAGTCCTGGTGCCGGGACGTAAGTATTTATATCTTTTTTTACTGATTATTGTATTGTATTTGCCTTATTGTATTATATTTGCCTTATTGCAAAATGTGATAAGAATACGAGTTTGCATGAGGGTCTTTGTAAAAATATGATATAAGTCACATTACTTGATTGTTATATTTTTGTAAAGACCTATTTTTAATACCTTTTATTGAATTGATGAATTGAATTGTTTTCAGGAGTTCCCCATGTAAATACCTTTTACTGAATTGATGAATTGAATTGTTTTCAGGTGTTCCGTATGTGAATACCTTTTCCTGAATTGATGAATTGAATTGTTTTCAGGTGTTCCGTATGCGAATACCTTTCACTGAATTGATGAATTGAATTGTTTTCAGGTGTTCCCCATGCAAATACCTTTTACTGAATTGAATTGTTTTCAGGTGTTCCGTATGCGAATACCTTTTCCTGAATTGATGAATTGAATTGTTTTCAGGTGTTCTGTATGCGAATACCTTTCACTGAATTGATGAATTGAATTGTTTTCAGGTGTTCCCCATGCAAATACCTTTTACTGAATTGAATTGTTTTCAGGTGTTCCGTATGCGAATACCTTTCACTGAATTGATGAATTGAATTGTTTTCAGGTGTTCCCCATGCGAATACCTTTTACTGAATTGAATTGTTTTCAGGTGTTCCGTATGCGAATACCTTTCACTGAATTGATGAATTGAATTGTTTTCAGGTGTTCCCCATGCAAATACCTTTTACTGAATTGAATTGTTTTCAGGTGTTCCCCATGTGAATACCTTTCACTGAATTGATGAATTGAATTGTTATAAGGTGTTCCCCATGCGAATACCTTTCACTGAATTGATGAATTGAATTGTTTTCAAGTGTTCCCCATGTGAATACCTTTCACTGAATTGATGAATTGAATTGTTTTCAGGTGTTCCGTATGCGAATACCTTTCACTGAATTGATGAATTGAATTGTTTTCAGGTGTTCCCCATGTGAATACCTTTCACTGAATTGATGAATTGAATTGTTTTCAGGTGTTCCCCATGTGAATACCTTTCACTGAATTGATGAATTGAATTGTTTTCAGGTGTTCCCCATGCGAATACCTTTTACTGAATTGAATTGTTTTCAGGTGTTCTGTATGCGAATACCTTTCACTGAATTGATGAATTGAATTGTTTTCAGGTGTTCCCCATGCGAATACCTTTTACTGAATTGAATTGTTTTCAGGTGTTCCCCATGTGAATACCTTTCACTGAATTGATGAATTGAATTGTTATAAGGTGTTCCTCATGCGAATACCTTTCACTGAATTGATAAATTGAATTGTTTTCAAGTGTTCCCCATGCGAATACCTTTCACTGAATTGATGAATTGAATTGTTTTCAGGTGTTCCGTATGTGAATACCTTTCACTGAATTGATGAATTGAATTGTTTTCAGGTGTTCCCCATGTGAATACCTTTCACTGAATTGATGAATTGAATTGTTTTCAGGTGTTCCGTATGCGAATACCTTTCACTGAATTGATGAATTGAATTGTTTTCAGGTGTTCCCCATGTGAAAATCTTTTACTGAATTGATGAATTGAATTGTTTTCAAGTGTTCCCCATGCGAATACCTTTTACTGAATTGAGGAATTGAATTGTTTTCAGGTGTTCCCCATGTGAGTGTTCTCCCTCTGGTAGCACCAATGACACGTGTCACTTCCAAACAGGACAGTGTAATTGTAAAGAATTTGTCACTGGCCAAAAATGTGATGAATGTGTCCCTGAGTCCAGTAATCTAGATGCTGAGAATCCACAAGGGTGCAGCAAAAGTGAGTTCAAAAATGTTTTTATCAACTAAGATCATACTGGCTCTGGTGAAACAAGAATATTCAAATGATCACATGATTTTTTGGAATCTTAAATCTCAGACAGGCTTGTCAACTGCCACACATTTGCTGAAGAAATTGAAGTAACGCCAGTTTTTTGCATGACAGGTCAGATGATGTCACACAAATATGCATTATTTTTGATTATTGTTAAGCAAAAATATTTCCGGAGAAGAACAAGGGCCAAAAACAAGGGCCAAACATAAAAAAATTAACAGCGAAAAAACCAACGCAATTTGTTTGGAATTTTCATGTAAATTGCGTATATGTCACACATGCTTGCTTGGCACTTTTTCGTCCCTATCCCCCTAAGGAAACAGTATTACCAATTTGGCTCAATTTTGTTTGATATATTCATAGTCCCCAACTACCAGCACATTCACATTCAATATGTAGATTGTTTGAAGATTAATATATTTTTTGTAGCTCCTTCCCAACAACCACCGCCTACAAGTGTAGCTAAAGGACCACGTCATCTTAGCTTAAAATGGATGCCGCCAGATTATCCCAATGGGCCCATTCTTATGTACAAACTATACAGAAATGGAAGGATGATTGTCAGTCAAGACCCTAACGGTAAACTGCTGTTACTGTCTCTCAATTAAACCATGTGTCTCATTTGCTCAATGCGTCTTATTCGCTCAATGTGTCTCATTCATTCAATGTGTCTCATTTCCTTGATGTGTCTGTTTTGGAAGCTGAAATATAACCTAGTGTAAAAGAATTTACCAGTAAACCAGAAAACAATGGAGCAGCCTTAAGTTAATAAACATGCAATCTCATTAATTATTTAAACCGTCTTACATGAGAATATATCATTAAGACTTGCCCTATTCTTAATTAGTATTAATTAATGATGATGCCTCACTATATAGCCTTCATAGAATACCCAATACATGGAAAAGGTACAATTTATTCTTAACTCAGTGGAAACAAAAGAATAATTATCTCAGCTTCTTAAAGAATATTTAATCTTACTTACCAAATTATTTAGATTAATTATTTTCTTCAAAGATTACTCTATAAGATTAAAGACTGGAATTCTCTGTTAAGGCACTATTACACAGTTGTGTACAAGTATTACTGTCAAAGAAATGAATAACAGTGCAATTGATCGTCATAGTAACAATTTAATAAATAAAAGTCAATCAGAGAATCAATATTTCAAATGAATCGTTCATTAAGATTTCTTTCACTTTAACAATGTTAAACTATTTCACTTTAACAATATTTTTTGATTTTTAAAAGAAATCCAAAATGATCTTGAGGAAGTAAAGTATTTAATAAATTCTCAGTCACTAAATGCAGTGAAGTGATATACAATTAATTTAGCATTTCTACAATTTAAATATTGTCTGTTCAGTTATCTTGTTATCTTGTATCATACAATTACAAAAATTCAATGAACAGTTTTGAATTATAACAGAGAAATCTCACCAGTTTTTAACAAAGGCCAAAAAAGAATTAGTTGCAATGGCCTCAGTTTAATTAAAAACACCCTGCTAAACAGACAATGTTTGTAGTGTCCTAGTCCTGGTTTGTTTCCACTGGCTTCAGAATCTCATCTTTTATTTAAACATTTGGGGAGAAGGCTGATTTCCCAGGTGATTTCGTTTATTTTCATTCTTCATGTTTTCATGTTGGAATGTATATTCTCAATCATACAATGTACGAGTACTCTTCAACATTTCAGATTTTTTATCAGATGATGAATTGAATTAATACAAAGAAAATAAAAGTGGTAGTGAAATCTTGAGACAGATTTACAAACCCGGTTCTAAATTCCTCATATTCCAAATTTATTTTTTGATATCAAATAGGAGAGTTATTTCAAAATAATGAGCATTCAGAGTTTAATGTCACAGATGTATCAGTAAGAAAGAATCTGGGAATTCACTATGATTTTTAGGGCTCTCTAAGGGGTATGAGGGTAATGTGAGCTGACCTCAGAAAATGTGACTTTAGTGTATTTGAAAAAAAAGTGACAACCAAAAGCGTTCAAGTAACAATTTTGAGCATTGATCTGATTTACAAAGGATTGGTATCGATATGGTGAACCTTTTGAACACACGTTTCTCTTAAACCAGTCATTACAAAATGCTGAAAGATTACACATCATCAATTCAATGGTCATCTTTTGAATGGTGACAATATAATTTAAAAAATAAATATATATTTTTCTCTATATTTTTTTAGAAAACACACCAGACACTTCTTTTGTTCTTGGTATCATATGTTCCAAATGAAATGAAACATCTATCCGAACCTCATTGGAACAAAATGACATAAACACAACATGGTTAGGTCTCTCAAAATTGTAATTGTACAAAGGAAAGTTTGGTTGGTTTCAAAAAAGTATCTTGTTAATGAAATAAGAGGTTTATCTTAATTTCTATCTATTTTGGGGGTTATTGTTTTAATTTTTTGAATACCTTTGTTTTAAATCAACCAAAATTTTCTTTGTATATATCTATAATATTGTGAGGTCTAAGAAAATGTTGTATATGCTATTTTGTTCCAACAAGGTTCGGAAAGATATTTTATTTCATTCTCAAGAATTGGTAGAAAGGAACAAAAAAAATTGCACTATAAAACAAAACAAAAAATATATAAATAATTTTAGCATTAAATTGTTGTCAATCAGTCAACATTACATAAAGGACCGTGTTTTTACTGAATGTTTTCAATAATTGGTTTAAGAGAAAAACAATGTTGAATTCAATTCACCATATCGATACCAATCCTTTCTGATTTGCAAGAGTTTTGAAAATGACAGAAATGACAGTTTGTTCCACATGTTTTGTGATTTATTCTAACCAATGATTAAACTGAGTAACAATTGAACACAGTTTTAATAGACGATTTATTGCATTAAATGCTTTGACTGACTGAAAATGAATGAATCTGACAAAATTTGAGTTATATTTGTGACAGATTGCATCTTTGGAATTTTGAAAGTTTCTAAAGTTATCTCAAATAAATTTAAAACAATTATTTCATTTGTTGAAGAGTATACATTTATGATCTAGATATACACAGCAATATGCATAACTGCTGGAAAAAGCTAAGCCAAAAAAAACTGCCAGAGTAAGTAATAAAACAGAATCTGGCAAAATGCATATTAATCTCATATTTCTTAAAGCCACGCCCACATAGCCCCACAATGGCTCAATAGCTCTTATAGCTTCCCTATATCTGACTGTTCATTCCGTGTATTTTAGACAACAGAGGTAAAATGGTTGATGTATTAATGCTTCTAGCTTTTTATTATTAGGTATTGTAAGGCACCTTCTGTGACCCACATGCTTTATATCATCAAATGTTGTATCACTCACATTTGCTTTAAAAAATTCACAAGGTTTTACAATTGAGATGTACTAGGGAAACACCCTGATCGTACTTTTGGATGTATCATTATCGCATTTTGAAAAAGTGCTATGTTGCCGTCGTCATTTGCTGTAAAAATTCACAAGATTTTACAATATTGAGATGGTGAAACACTCTGGCCATACTTTTGTATGTATCATTATCGCATTTTGAAAAAGTGCTATATTTCCGTCGCCATTTGCTGTAAAAATTCACAAGGTTTTACAATATTGAGATGGTGAAACACTCTGGCCATACTTTTGTATGTATCATTATCGCATTTTGAAAAAGTGCTATATTGCCGTCGTCATTTGCTGTAAAAATTCACAAGGTTTTACAATATTGAGATGGTGAAACACTCTGGCCGTACTTTTGGATGTATCATTATCGCATTTTGAAAAAGTGGTATATTGTCGTCGTCTTGTGTTGGTGGCCAGGCGGATGTGTGGGCGGGTACCACATGAATCAAATCTTGTATTTACATATCAGCAACTTAGAAAATGTTCATATTGATGTTATATTGTTTAAATGGCTTGGTTCTCTAGTGAGAAACAGTTTGAATATGTCAGATGTCACATTTCACATAGAATAGTCTGGAAACTAATTTACTTTTTGAACCATACTTCAGACTTAGAATGGGGCAAACACTGTCAAATAATATTCATATGATATATTGTTAAAAGCAAAATAATATATGTGACTTAGAAACAGCATGCTTGAGCTTTGTGTAATCACTTTTGAAAATTCCACGAAGACAAAAATGTAACATAGAATCTAATAGCATGGCATGTTCACCTTGTGTTTTATAAAAAAAAAATCATTTATCTACTTAGAAATTCATGAATATGATAAATATTTTTGTATTGTTTTGTATAAATATAGTAATTACAAGTATATGAATCCTTTGATGTTCTAACTTGAGTACCCTTTGTAATTAAAGAAAATATACACAAATGTCAACTTTATTAAATGAATTATTTCTAGAAATGTTGTATGGTTGCAAATGAGGGTGAATGCCCCTACACTGAGATTTGTATGAAATTATCTCTTTTTATCCATCACACACATATGTTAGGTATATATATATATAATATGTATAAAAAAGTGCTATATTGTGCGTGAATTTGGACACTGTGCAGATGCTACATAAATCTTGTCATCAAAATTCAAAGAAACTGCTTATCCAATCAAATTGCGATTTTTACTGATGCAAGGGCAGACAAGTGCCAATATCTGATCAGGTTTTGAGCATGTTGGGTCAATTACATGACAGCTATTTTGCTCTTCAATGTGCAATATTTATCACTGTTTTTGTTTTAGATTGAACTGAACCATTTTCTGATTTGAAATTGTTATTTCAGTTCTACAGTATGAAGATACGGGGCTTGAACCAAACACTGATTATACCTACGTGATTGCGGCAAGTAACATCCATGGAAGTGTGAGGAGTCCTCCTGTGACATTCCGCACCCCTCCAGCAGCACCCACAGGAGACCTCGGTTTAAAGGCTACAAACATTGGAGCCAAAACGGCATCATTTGAATGGCATGCTCCTCCAGGCTCAAATGGAGCAATCACTTCATATAAGCTCTACTCTTATAACCCTTTCCAATCATATATCCCATATTTTCATTTTAATACAACCAATGGTGATGTTACCAGCGCAGTCCTGAATGATTTGACTGCATACACAAATTACACGTTCATCCTTCGTGCAAGCACTAATGGTGGAAGTCTCGACAGTGAACCAGTGATTGTGATGACACATGAAGCAATTCCCGAAGACCAGAGAGAGCCAAATATCACCCCAGTGTCCTCATCTTCTCTATTTGTACAATGGGACCACCCTACACGTCCAAATGGAATTATAATTTTCTACGAGTTATGGCTCCGAGGTTTGCTTCAACCAAATGGTGAACGTGACCCCGAGACGATTCGTGTTTTCCACGCTGCTGGTCAATACAATCCTAACCCTGGAAAGGACCCTGAGGAAAATGCCCTGGCAGAGCCTGCAACTAACTTCACAATACATGGACTAGAGCCATATACACAATACGAGCTCCAAGTCCTTTGTGAGAATAGCGTGGGAAAAGCTGCAAGTCTCTGGGTTGGTGCAACTACACTTGAAGAATGTAGGTTCCCTTTTCAGTAATACAAGGGTTGATCCAAAAGTTGGTATGGTAACCAGACACCTATGTTGCTAGTCAGATTTATTGTTTATTTTTACACAAAATGAAACTACTATATATGGGGTGGTTGTGGCCAAATATGAACAATATTCATAAAATTTTAAGATTTTTAGAGCAAACGGATAGGAACTTTTTGATCAACCCTCATATAAATATATGTCAAGTATGACTCGTCCAATTCACTGCATTAATATAAGGTATATGGTCAGCTGTGCAGAGTAATAATTTCACAGTGCATAAAAGTTTCATAATGCACTGAGCAGTGACATTACTGGTGATGTGGAGTGATATCATCACAGTGCATTATGGTTTCATAAAGAATTGGACCATGTCCTTTTTATAAAGGGGTGATAGTATATTTGAATTGGATTTTTTCATAATGTCTTATGTAATTTTTTCAGTACCCCTTTCCACACCAACTCCTACAGTTGTAGCCTACACATCATCACAGTTTAATATTTCCTGGCTCCCACCAATCAGAACAGAGGCTCGAGGTGTCATTTTAGAGTACCGCATCTATGTAGAGCGTCAGACAGACACATTGGCTAATCCATTTGCTCCTCCTATATACCACGAGGTAGATACTAAATGAGCTTAATCACTAAATTTTACAATGATTTTTACAAGTGTTGACACAAATTGTAAAATCTTGATTTTCAAGTAATAGAGTCCTTCCATTGACACACAGAGTATCATATACATGTACTATCTAGTATTCTCAAACATTTTCTTTATCAATTGTGCTTAAATTGCCCTTATATACTCACAAAACCATTATAAAATGTTCCAGGTTATCTACACTGGAAATTCGACATCATATATAGCTGATGGATTTAAGCCATACTCAAGTCACACCTTCCACGTTGGGGCATGTAACAGTATTGGTTGTGTCAACAGTTCAACAACTACACAGACGACATTAGCAGCTGGTAAGGAATGTTTATTGGTCACCTTTGTCATCATAATTGTACCATTTCACATTTGTCACCTTGGTTATCATAATTGTGCAATATTATCTTAGTAACCTTGGTTACCATAATTGTACAATATATATTATCTAAGTCACTCACCTTGGTTACCATAATTGAACAGTACAGTATTATCTTTGCCATCTTCAGGTAAGTTATATTTGTCAATTTGGTTACCATAATTATACCATATTTCCATTGGTCACCTTTGTTATCCCATTGAATGAAGTTCGAAGAGATATAGGGAACGCCTCCGTCCGTCCGTCCGTCCGTCCGTCCGTCCGTCCGGGCAATAACTCAAATACTGTTGGCTGATATTGTTCATATTTTGTACACATATAACCTATGGGGGTAGAGGTTCTGCTTGAAAGCCAATTTTCAAAATACATCTTGAAAAATGGCGGCCTTTACTCCTTATTTTACGATTTTTGCTGTAACTCGAAAAGTAGTGGAGCGATTTTGTTCATATTTGGTATATGTGAATACTATAAGCATGGCGCACTGTCTAATGACACTTTTGGTAGAAGGTGGCCAATTTTTGAAAAATGGCCGCCATTTTAACATATTTTACTATAACTCGAAAAGCAGTGGAAGGATTTTGTCCAAATTTGGTATGTGAATACTATAAGCATGGTACACTGTCTAATTACACTTTTGGTAGAAGGCGGCCTTTTTGAAAAATGGCCACCATTTTAACATATTTTACTATTGACACTTTTGGTAGAAGGTGGCCAATTTTTGAAAAATTGCCGCCATTTTAACATATTTTACTATAACTCGAAAAGTAGTAGAGCGATTTTGTTGATATTTGGTATGTGAATACTATAAACATGGCACTGTCTGTTGATATTTGGTAGAAGGCGGCCATTTTGAAAAATGGCTGCCATTTTTGCTATTTTATTTTGTTTGTAAAAATGCCAGCCATGGCTGTTCGATGAGATTTGCTACGCTTTGGCGTTGCTGTTGTCTAGTTACCATAGTTCTCTTTTTAGTACCTCTTCCCAACTGCTGTTAACTATCGGACAACAACCACATTTTGGTCAATAGGTTTGTGTCTCAATCTTTATCCAAAGTCAGTTTTTATGTCATCACCACAAGTGGTGACATATTGGTATAGTCTCCACGCTTCTTGTGGATGGTGTTCAGTGGTTGGCATTCAGCAGATGGTGTTTGGCATTCAGCAGTTGGTGTTTGGCATTCAGCCCCTGTAGCAAATGGCATTTTGATTGTTAATGCCTTGTTGTGTATTTCTGACAAAATGTCATGTATGATTTCAGCTCCATCTGAACCTGCACCTCCTTCTGTCAGTGGGTACAATGCCTCGACAATGAGTATCAAATGGGATGCTCCACAAGAAATCAATGGGCCTGACCCCACATATCATGTCGAGAGGGCAGCCACAGCATTCAACCACCCCCCTCCTACAGTGGAGAAGGGTACGAGATTCCCTGGGGGTGGCTATTACAAGTTTAAACCAGACACTGTTCCACAGAGTGTAACATTTACAGGTAATGTATAATATGAATTTTTATATACACTACTTCAAAATGTTATTTTTAATTCTTTATCCAAATAAAAAATACTATGTTTATGTGTATTGTCAGTTATAATTTTAACCATAAACAAGACATTAATTTGACATTGAAAACTCCCCACCTGTAATTAAATTAAATAATAATTGAAGTGTAATAATTTGTTACAAATATTGAATAGCAATGCTAAATGACTGTCACAAAAAACCTTGTCTAACAATACGAGGTGCCTTGATTTCTGGTTACTATGGCAACCACTACTTATCTAATATTTCTGTTATACCAAATATTTTTTGATAGATTAATACAGTGTTCTATACTGCAGATTTCATGAAAATTTCATTAGAATATTTTGAAAAATAAAAAAATTAAAGAGATATTATGAGAACTTTATGATATACAAGGGTTATGTACTGGGAGGTTTTGGATATGGGGTTTATCCAGAGGGAGATATGCATATCTACCCGAGGGACCGTAGGGACCGAAGGTAGATGTGCATATCTCACGAGGGATGAACCCAATATCCAAACCGACCGTACATAACTGCTTTATCCTATACCAAGTAGAGTTTTCAGGGGCATACTATTTCAATAGTACAAGGTGTAAAAATAAACAAATCATTCATATGCAAAGTCATTTTATTGCATTTCCACTACTTACCGGAAGCGGGAAGATATGCACCGAAGCGGGAGATATGCACCGAAGCGGGAGATATGGAGGTTCTGGATATGGAAACCTCAAAATCAGGATACGGGATATATCTTACCAACTTATCTCCCTAGAACTCTACTTGGCATAGGATAAACCCTCGATTTGTCGCCACTTTGTGGATATTCGAAATGACTCTAAAAATGTTCAATTTCACCATTGTAGGTATTGAGATTGAGTTCAGGACGTGGCAGAGAGATGGACTATTGATGTTTGCTGCCTCTGAGGGCAATCAAGAGGAATTCTTCGCCATACAGCTCAGCAAGGGACGACCTTGGTTCCTGTTCGACCCCCAAGGTGGCTCTTTTATTCATTTAAAATATTTTATGATGAATTAGTTCTTATGCAATTACATTTTTTGCAAGAAGCTGTTTGATCTTTTACATGGACATTGTATAAATTCTTTCAAGAGATTTACTTTATACCATAGATAGTTATATGATATAAGCACTGTTTTCAGAAAACTTGTATTATGTGGCTGGTAAGTGTGAAGAAGAACAACATTTAACTGGATAGTAAAATTCCTATCAACATTTGTATGAGATTTTTGGAAAATATTACAGGATTCAAAGTGCATTTTAATTAACATTTTTAAAGATGCATAACAATTTTGCATATGAGAAAATTGTCAAGTAAATTATATTCTTTTGTTTAAAGTTGCATGTCGATATTTACTTGCATTTGAGAAAATCTTTGCATAAGCCAGAATCTTGTTTTAAGTTGCATGTTGACATACTTGCATATGAGAAAATCATTGAGTAGGCCATAATCTTGTTTTAAGTTGCATGTTGATATTTACTTACATTTGAGAAAATCTTTGAGTAGGCCATGCTTTTGTTTTAAGTTACATGTTGACATACTTGCATTTGAGAAAATCTTTGAGTAGGCCATGCTTTTGTTTTAAGTTACATGTTAATATACTTGCATTAGGCTGCTATACATGGATAGAACCAGATCCAGAATTAGACGGTAATGTCACATACTCAGATGGGGAGTGGCATCAATTGAAGGCACAGCGTTCAGGAACTGACGCTTATATATCTGTGGATGGAAACGAAGGTTAGGCTTAATGTCATGAGGTGTTTCTATTAATAGATTGAAGTGTTATTGTTTTGTAGGTGATGTAGGTGTGCTTTCGTAATAGTTGGTGTTCATATTTTACATATACAGGGTGAGCCAAAAAGGTAATTCAAACAAATGTTAATAACTCGGTCATCCAGCATGGGTTTAAAATCATAAATAGCGCAATATAATCTTGTTCAATGTTCTTTCATTCAAATAAGTCTCATCAGTCGTATTCTTAATGGTCACAAGTTTATGGCTGTTTTACATAAACATGCTCCAAATGCCGAAACATGCCAAAATCACCCAATATGAACCCAAAGAATTTTTATGAGCTGTTCCAAAGCTAATGTTTACATTAACTACCCTAGAAGCATCAGAGAGTCGAAACAAGATATTAGAAGGAAGATGAGAACCATAACACTAGATATCTTTGAGTGTATAGTAAGAACAACTTCACCTGATGTTCCAAATATGACTGTAAACCCATGCTAAATGACTGAGTTATTAACATTCGATTGAATTAATTTTTTGGCTCACCCTGTGCATGTATTTGTACGACTCACTTGCATTCTTTTATGCTAGAGTTTTCCATCTTATCCCACCCTACCAGGCTTTTAGACCCCTGCTTGTAACTGTTCCAGTTACAGCCCAGCTGCCTTGTTAATTTCTTAAATATACCAAATTAGAAAAATCATTAGGACCAGATATATATTTACTGCCCATGGTCCTTTAAGTTAGTGATATGTCACACTCTAGTGATATAAAATGCAAAGTTTGGTGTCAATTCATTAACATCAGTATGTTGGACAACTCTGGCACTGTTATTTTAGGTTCTGTCCTGTTTGGTTTGATAGATAGTGCTGTGTTGGTTAACCCTTCCTCCCCCTCCCTCCTCCACTTCATTGTTTAGTTGTACCTTATACATAGCGAAGCCTTGTATCATTTTAAAGATGTAATGAAGCTATCTTTTTACAATTGGAATGAATATATGTACCTTCATTTTGGTAATTAGTCGTTATAACAGAATCATATTAGTGATTGTGTCTGCAATCCATTATAACTATCATGATCTTTAAAATGGAGGCTCTATATGATAAGGTATAGCTATAAAACAATGCATTCCCTGTTTCTGTGTGTTTTACTTTCAACTTAACTTATAACTTATTGGGCTCCACTAGGGTGCGCCACTATTGTTACAACCACGGATGATGAAGGGCTACCATATAACAAAGGTGATTGGCATAGACTTCGGGCAGCACGTGTCGAAAAATCTGCATCTATAGAACTGGACGGAAAGTATAAAGGTTTGGATCGCAAATTGGCAGCCCTGAATTTGATTGTGCATGCATGATTTGTTTGATGTCGGGTTTAAAACTCATTAAAGCATAATTCTCTTCCAGTTTTTATTGTAGATAGTCAAAAATGATGATATTTTCTTAGTCTAAATGCCATACTTAAATTTGAGAAATAAATCCCATACTTTTTGAGAAATGATATATGAGGTGAATACTGGAATAATCCTAGTATTTATATATTCCTGTTTTTTATTGTTATTAAAGGAAATTAACTCTACATCAATAAACGTTTTTGTTTACTACATGAATAACTCAGATTTTATTGATCTTAACCCCATTGTTGAAAAATTTGAATTCATTTCCATTTCAATTTATTTATCTCCTATTTTGAACTCCTTATCCCCAGAATAAAGTGAAGATGCTATCGTTTTGAATCATGATTTGGCATATATTAGCAATGTCACCAGCAGCATACAATAAAAATGGCATTCACCTGTATATTAGTTCTACCAAAGCCCAAGATTGTTTTAAAATCATTATCAAAAACCTAATAGCTACATAGATAATGTCTTTCCTGATATGCAATTTTTGTATACTAAAATATAGAGTATTTATCTTGTGTATTGAATAGACATTTTGAATTCAAAATCAATTTGGTATATAAATTATATATATATGGCTTAATTACTAAGAAGATGTCATCCACATAAAAGCTTGTCAGCACGTAGCAATGAGAGAGAATGCAGGAAATGACGCACTTCCATTAAAGATTACTACGATTTACAGTCTTACAAATTGTTCTTGTATTTGCCTTAGCGTGGTTTTGACACTAAATGCTACCCCTGTATAGTCCACTCACAGTATCACCCTCCCCGATGAACATTCTCATATCACTTAGTTTTGTTTTCATTTCCATATTTTTTGTTTATTACTATTTTACTCTTACTCCAGTAGATTTATTAGAAATATAGCTATGTTTTTTTGTTAACATTTAGTTTTTCAAGCTTAGTTTTGTTTCAACGTAGTGCCTATGACTAATGTGGAGTGACATCATGTTGCTAAATTTTTTGTCGTCAAAACAAAAGCATGGGACACATGTTTAGTTTATCAAATGGTCAAAATGAGTCTGACTTTTGGAAAAAATTCTCAGGGCAAATCAGGATAAAAATGTAATTGAGTTAGACCAACATAAACACTACATGAACATGTACATCTTAAGTGTAAAAATTCATTTTATTTTTAGTTGACTTCGTTTTGCATTCTTTTAGTGTACAATTGTGTCAAAACCCACGCATGACAATTTACTTGAACCTATTGTATAGCTCTAAATCATTTCTTTCTCATTGCTTCTTTCCACCATCGGGGACCTCACTCATTCACGTTTGAATAATTTATCTCGTTTGAATGTCACGTCATGAATTACAAGGTGAATTATGCACTTACGTAGTTTAGCCCTTATTTCAATAAATTATGCATGATCAAATTTAATTAATTTCGGCATGCTTTGAATTATGTATTGTTTGCATGCTACTTTTGGCACATTGGAAAACCAGGGAGCATCAGTTATCAAACATCCTGTTATAACCACTAAATAGATGGAAGCACTTTACTAAATTCTGGAATGAAATATTTGAGAGAAAATCTAAGAGAATTTATCATAGTTAAAGAGGCACTGTCTGCAAGTGGATTAAGGTGGTTCCACACTTTCAGAAAAATTGAAAAAATAATTTTAAAAATGTCCTTTAATATTTGGATGTTGAATTAAGCGTTCTATAAAAACAAAATTTTAATGAATAGATATTGATTAATTGTTGTGAAAATTGCATGAAAATTACATGAAAATTGCATGAAAATTACATGAAAATGCTCGCCATGTGGATCTACCTAAGACTGAGACAAAAATGGTTCCTTTGAAAAAAAGTATATAAAGTCCTACTCATAGAAATATACATATGAGATTCACTTACTTTATATGAATAGCAAAAGAGACGGTACCACTTTATTTAACAAATGAATGTACAATGCCACTTTAAATTTATTTTAATGCACATATGTCATACATTCATCTAAATGTTTTCTTTAAAATATTATAAGATGATATAGTTTTCAATTCTACAAGATTGTTTTTTGTTTTCAGGAGGGATGAAAACATTTCAACCCTTCTTATTATTATAAAGATGAAAGTTAAATCGATATATTGTATTAAAAAGTATACATCAATTAGGTTTATTTGATAAAAGGAGGGGGCGATTATGTTATTACAAAGTTATAGCAAAGTCAATCTAAAAATGTATACTGACCACACATGTATCAGGAGCTGTTAGTATTTCACAAGAGTAACCTATTCATGCACAATTCACATACATTTTTGATTTGATTTTGTATTAGGTACAAAAGTTGGAACATGTGCCACTGGAACTATAATAGGTCCCAATACAGGAGTTTATATCGGAGGCCTTCCAAAGGATTTTGTCATGAGGCGCAAAGAAACGGATAAGAGAGCTAATGTAAGTTTATTCCCTTAAAAATGTTTTTTGACCTTTTATGGGGTCGTTGAGTTGGCCGAGTGATGTAAAGCACTGAACTGGCTTAGCTAGGCGCTGTGTGATAACCATGAGGTCGTGAGTTCAAGACACGTGAGAGTCCCAACTTTAATTTTTAAGCAGCTCTACTAGAGATAAGTATGAGGCACACATCTGTTTCTTCTGTAATTTGTCATAAAAACATTTACTTTTTATGCTGTACTTTGTCATCAAGAGCATTTACTTTTTATGCTGTACTTTGTCTTCAAGAGCATCTTCATTATACCCCTGTCTCTAACTTTCTGCTGTAAGTTTGTCATGAAGTCCATATCATACATCTGGTTCTACTGTACTTTGATGTTCTATAGGTCGTTAGACAAAGTTTCCAAGGCTGTCTGGGTAAAATCACTATAGTAAAGCAAGAAGTTCCTGTAGAGATAAAAGAAGAACTGAAATGGGAAGATGCCATTTTAAATCACCAAGCCTCACCCACATGGGAGGGATGCCCTATAAACCTCCAGGATGGAATTCATTTTCTTGGCAGAGGTGAGAATCATATTGTTTCTATGCTTTTATTTCACCACAAAAAGGGATATGTATTGTTATAGCCATCATTTTTGTGACTGCGTATTCAGAATCAGTGGTCACTGGTTGGCATATGTAACCAAATGTTACCATTTTAAGGTGGTAAGGCTTTGGTTTTGTTAGATATAGAAAATACCTTGGTGTTAAGTTAGTTAGAAAACTAGTGTAAACCTATGGAATTCAACCAAATCATCAGTTTTGACCATTCCAGTCTGTGCATGTTGTTAAAAGATTTATTTCCATTGCAGGTTTTTTGGCAATCACTACATACTCACCTCCCACCTACAAATTCCGTGGTGGTAAAAATTTCCACATTACCTTTGATTTACGGACAAATTTCCGCTCTGGGCTACTGTTTTTCGGCCATGGGGTAAAAGATGTGTACTTCTATGGGGAGCTCATAGATGGGAATATACACTTTGTGTTTAGCAATGGCGTTGTGGATTCGACCGTCACATACCCGAATAACCTCATTTCAGCATGCAATGGTGATTGGTTGAATGTTAATTTCACCAAATCTGGCTCTGAACTTTCCATACAAGTTAACAAAGAGAGCCCTGTGATTGGCCAAGGAGATCCCCAAGTTTTGGCTATTGTGGTGATGACATCATCTTTCTACGTCGGTGGAATCCCAAATGAAGGCCCCGTTGCAGATTTTGTATCTGATCATGGTTTAAGCCTTCAAGATGGCTTTGGAGGGTGTATCAGGAACCTATATCTAAATGACAAAGCGAATACAGCAGATTTTATGACGCTTTTGGCTGATATTGACAATGTTAACTTGGATGGGTGCCCATCTCAGAACACCAATACTACTGTTGGACCATGTGGGAATAACCATCCCTCAGAAATATACAGGTGAGTTTAATTGAACCATGTGGGGATAACCATCCCTCAGAAATATACAGGTGAATTTAATTGAACCATGTGGGGATAACCATCCCTCAGAAATATACAGGTGAATTTAATTGAACCATGTGGGGATAACCATCCTTCAGAAATATACAGGTGAATTTAATTGAACCATGTGGGGATAACCATCCTTCAGAAATATACAGGTGAGTTTAATTGAACCATGTGGGGATAACCATCCTTCAGAAATATACAGGTGAGTTTAATTGAACCATGTGGGGATAACCATCCTTCAGAAATATACAGGTGAGTTGAATTGAACCATGTGGGGATAACCATCCTTCAGAAATATACAGGTGAGTTTAATTGAACCATGTGGGGATAACCATCCCTCAGAAATATACAGGTGAGTTTATTGAACCATGTGGGGATAACCATCCCTCAGAAATATATAGATGAGTTTATTGAACCATGTGGGGATAACCATCTCTCAGGAATATACAGGTAAGATTTATTGCACATTCAACATCATTTTAGTGAAGAGTCAAACTGAATGAAATCATTGTGCAGAATGCCCATGCAATTTGCACATGATTATACCCCTATATATGGGTTCTTCAAATTTTATCTCTTGTTCTATCTGCAATAGCATTTAAATGTGTTCCACCTAATCATGTACAATATCTATTGCTTTCCCCGTGGGCCAAGCAAGACATTGACAATACCCTCAAGCGATTCACTGAGAAATGTGTTCAAATGTTACCCCTTGTGCTGACTGTAATCACATGTATATGTATTTTACATATGAATATATTTTACATTTTACCCCTTATGCTGACTGTTATCCATCCTCCGACCACAGGGCTTCAAAATCCAGAATATATTCTTTCTTTTTACCCCCTGCGATAAGCAGTTACCTTTTCCCTGATTAAAAACTCGCAATCTGATTGGCTGTCGCAACACTGCAACAGAAATCATGTATAAGTCATTGCGCATAATTAGATCACGTGATTCAGTTAAATCAGGCACTTCCAAATTGGTTATAGCAGGGGGAAGAAGGAGGTACGGATTCTGGACACCTGCTTAGGAGGATGACTGTTATCCCATGTAGAGGTATTTGACACGTACATATATTTTATTCCCCAGTGGGCCAGGCAAGCAGGCATTTGACAATAACCTTGAGCCATTCACTGACTACATCTACCGCACAATAGCTGAGAATCACGCAGGATCTAGCTCTAGCAACTGGGCTGGAGGACGCACGAAAGAAGGAGGTAAAATAAATATCACCTCTTTAAAACTGATCTCAGTTGTGATTGGTTGGTATTAGTCTCATTTTGACACATAGCACATTATCAGTATATGTATTTGATTTCAAGAAAAAAATTCTGGAAACCATTGATTTTTAAACCATATGCAACCCCTCCACTATTATAGTCACAGAAATAACCCAATTAAGCTAGCATTTCTAGCATTATATGCTGTGTACAATTCTTTTCCTATTGCAGCCCCAACTGGTGTTTACAGTCCCACCAATGTAGAAGCAGTGACAGGGTACATTATCAGTGCAGAGTGGCAGGCACCAAGTGGCCAAACAGGGCTGTTGAAGGAATACCGCTTACGAGGCCATGATCTTGACAGAGGAAACGGCACTATGGTGGAGACGTCATTTAACATTAGTACATTTGCAGGTAAATTTGGCTTTTTCAATGGCATTGTTTAACATTAGTACATTTGCAGGTAAATTTGGCTTTTTCATTGGCATTGTTTAACATTAGTACATTTGCAGGTAAATTTGGCTTTTTCAATGGCATTGTTTAACATCAGTACATTTGCAGGTTAATTTGGCTTTTTCATTGGCATTGTTTAACATTAGTACATTTGCAGGTTAATTTGGCTTTTTCAATGGCATTGTTTAACATCAGTACATTTGCAGGTAAATTTGGCCTTTTCATTGGCATTGTTTAACATTAGTACATTTGCAGGTAAATTTGCCCCTTTCATTTGCATTGTTTAACATTTGTACATTTGCAGGTAAATTTGGCTTTTTCATTTGCATTGTTTAACATTAGTACATTTGCAGGTGAATCTGGCTTTTTCATTGGCATTGTTTAACATTAGTACATTTGCAGGTACATTTGGCTTTTTCATTGGCATTGTTTAACATCAGTACATTTGCAGGTTAATTTGGCTTTTTCATTGGCATTGTTTAACATTAGTACATTTGCAGGTAAATTAGGCTTTTTCATTGGCATTGTTAAACATTAGTACATTTGCAGGTACATTTGGCTTTTTCATTGGCATTGTTTAACATCAGTACATTTGCAGGTTAATTTGGCTTTTTCATTGGCATTGTTTAACATTAGTACATTTGCAGGTACATTTGGCTTTTTCATTGGCATTGTTAAACATTAGTATATTTGCAGGTACATTTGGCTTTTTCATTGGCATTGTTTAACATTAGTACATTTGCAGGTACATTTGGCTTTTTCATTGGCATTGTTTAACATTAGTACATTTGCAGGTAAATTTGGCCTTTTCATTTGCATTGTTTAACATTAGTACATTTGCAGGTAAATTTGGCCTTTCCATTGGCAATGTTTAACATAAGTACATTTGCAGGTAAATTTGGCCTTTTCATTGGCAATGTTTAACATTAGTACATTTGCAGGTAAATTTGGCCTTTTCATTGGCATTGTTTTGATTTTACCACTTCCTGTTGTGGTGACATATTGTTGTGGTCTATAACTTTGTTTTGTGGACCTCATTTGGCGTTGGTGTTTATAATTGTATTGTATATTCAGGTGAAATAACAACAGCTATACCATATACCAACTACAGTGTTCATCTAGTGGCCTGCACAGCTGGGGGGTGTACAGAGAGTGTAGGAGTAAATGTATTGACCAAAGAAGAAGGTATGTACATTCAACACATCAATGCTGTAGGACCATATTACTTCTAAATTTAATGTTCAACTATCATATCATCCTTGGAATAAATGTCATATCCCACATCTTGCTGCTTAAGCAATTTTCACTATCATTCATTTGGATAAATTCTATATCTTATCCTTTATTACGTAAAACCTCTACATGTTCCAGTCTCAATAGAGTGTTAGCAACTCCATAGAGGAAAAACCAACAAACCTCTACATATACAATGTTCAGATATCAAATCATACCCTCAGATAAATACCATATCTTATCCTTTATATGTTTCAGCCCCAGAGGAAGTGTCAGTACCTACTGCGGAAGTAGGACCAACATATCTGTATATGAAATGGACTCTTCCTGCTAAACCTAATGGTGTAATAACAGGGTACTTCCTCTACAGAGATAACCTTGAGGTTTACAGTGGAGGTGAAATGGCCTTCAATGTTACCAATCTGAATGTAAGTACCTATGTAACATTCAGTGATTTCAAGTTGAAATGGACAGATTGATTTTATGGTACTTTTTTCACAGCAGGGTTAAAGTACTTTATGGTGAATGGTACTTTTTCCACAGCAAGGTTAAATGACTTATGGTGAATGGTACTTTTTTCACAACAGGGATAAATTACTTTATGGTGAAGCATTTTGACAAAAGCTTAATATGAATATGAATAAATACGTAATAAGACATATTTTGTGCCTTTTTATGTCAGGCCCGTTACGCCAGGATTTGCCAAGGGGAGTTCACTTTTTGAAAAATACCAGGGGGGTTCACTTGTGACAATTTTGGTCCAAAATCACTTAAAAAGTGCTCAGAATGGTGAAAAACTGCATGATTTTGAAAGATTTTTGGCCAGGGGGGTTCGCTCGAGCCTATCGAACCCCCCTGGCTACGGGCCTGTATGTAACACCTCAAAATTATTTTTACAGATATTTTTGTCAAAATGCTAAACATTAAAGCAATTGCAACCCTGCCGTGTAACATGTACCAATGATAAGACATTGGATATCTCTGTATATTAGCATTTGCCTGAAACATTTATTGTCTTTGGGTTTCACTAGAAGCGGATGTAAACGACATGCTCACATTGTAGGTGTATGTTGGCTATGAGTTCTATGTAAGAGCCTGTACCAAAGTGGGGTGTTCTAATGGACCTTCAACAACCATCAGTACAGCACAATTGCCACCAAGCTTTGTAGATAAGCCAGCACTAACTGTCCTAGGTAACTATGGCTATCAGATCAATCATAATGTATGGTACCCTTTTGAAAATACTATTCAACCAAAGAATATTGATACTAGCATTGTGCTGTATCAAGTCAGGAGAAAATACCTTGTGTCAACATGCAATTATTCAATACTTTGAATTGAGATAGGACAGTTCATGAAAACGTTTTCATTTAGAATGGCCACTTGATTTTTTCAGATTATTCAATTTGTGTATGTAATTCTATTTAGGTACAAAAAGAGTGTTTGTGGAGTGGTCCAGACCTGCACAATTGAATGGGGCTCTAAAACGATACCTTCTCTATGTGTCTACACTTGCCGATTCTCACGGGGAAGTACGTTACAACAGCTCTGATTTCTTCCTGGATTACACACTAGAGGGCCTGAATGCTGGCTCAACATATTACATACGTGTAGCGGTAAGTCTTCAAATCATTGTTATAGCATTTCTTGGGCTACTGGATAATCAAAAAACAAGTCTGTCCTGGATGTACATGGGCAAACCTCAGGTTTTTAGATACATCAGTATGATTCCTATGATTTCCTTCAAGTGACTTCACTGAATTTCATCATAAAGTATATATCATTACACCTTCAAACCTGAAATGATTGAAGAACAGAAGAAATGATGGCCGTTCAAAATCACTCATCGTTGGTGGCTATTAAGCAATCAGAATGTAGGATTCTAAAAAGTCATAATGAATCTTGAACCTGGGTATCTTATAATATTGTTTGTGTATTTAGGCATGTACAGGAGGTGGCTGTACTAAGAGTGAGCCCAGTCTAGCTACTACTGAAGAGAGTGCCCCTGAGGATGTATTTGACCCCACATGGACATCTCCCAGTCCCTCAGAGCTCTATATAACATGGCAGATACCTGGTCTTCCCAATGGTCAGTTTGAAATACTATATGAATTGTGCTGATATATTTCTGCATTTCTAGCTTAATTGTAAGACATTTTGTTGTCAAAGAGATAGTTCATAAAGATGTAGATACATGTAAGGATTCAATATGCCATAAAACAGATGAATGTAAAAAAACACCTATTGTCATCTTGATAATGAAGTTAAGATTATGTTATATTTGAAGCATTCCATCTGGGCTCATCATCTTGGTCATTACAGATTTATTTTATCTTCCAGGTAACATACTAAAATATGAGCTATATCAAAATGGCTTGATGGTATTCAGTAATGCAACCACCCGTGAATACAGGGCCACTGGGCTTGAACCATACAGTTTACATACACTTCGAGTCGTGGCCTGTACAGCTAAGGGGTGCGGATCAAGCAATGAGGTCCAGGCACGAACTATGGAGGCTCCACCTATTGGTACAGTTGTCCTGGAGATGCGAGTGAATGGGCCGAGATCTGTGAGTGTACGTTGGAACCCACCTTCAGTACCCAATGGACGTGTCTACTTCGATATATATTTCCAAGGACTCTACTACAGAGATGCAGGTAAGAGGCCCATTGATTATATACGTTCATTAAAGGGGAATTAAAGAGATTATGTGATGTCATTTTACACAATGATCATTAATGTTCAGCACAAAGTCTAGTGCTCTGTCAGTAACGGGGTAATTGGTTTTTCACTTAACACACATTTACATCCTAATTTGATCATCATTAAAAGTGACCATCCTTCCGGTAACTGGACAATTCGGACCCAGGACAACTTGGACCCAGGACAACTTGGACCCAAGACACCCTTCCATCAGAGGGGAAGTGGCGTTTGTGGGGTCTTGGGAAGATGGAATCGTTCTATGCCACATGTTTTATCAATTCTTATTTAGTTGTAATTAAGAATGTAAATACAGGGTATGCTAAATATATTGCCAAATATTTCATAATGTTGCTTGACACTTTTATAGATAATTGGGATTATTCCACCGTGAGGGAACGTCGGAGTTTACATCGCACTGAGACCAGTGGAAGATGGGTTGAGATAGACACTCTCATTTCAGACAGTATATACAGCATACAGGCCAATGCATCTAACACCAAGGGTTTCATTATCAGCAACACACAAGTGGCAACCATGCCCCCAGGAGGTATGTAGAAGGTCTTGTGCCATAGTACAGGATAGGCCAAAAAGATGTTACCCATTCTGAACTGGCAGGAATGTAATAATTGTATTTTTGGCCCACCCTGTATATAAAACATGCAAGTGGCCAATATGCCCCCAGGATGGAGGTAGAAGCCCTTGTGTCATAGTAAATAAAACAGACAAATGCCTAAAATGTCCCCTGGATATAAATATAAGATCTCTGTGTATTGTATAAAATACTGATGCTTATATTAACCATTACAAGTAGATGTGTTCATCTCACAACAATCTCAAAACTACTGATATTTGTTTTAAATAGTCATTTAAATAAATGTGATTCGTTACAGTTGTATTTTGTTTATTCTAGCTCCGGATGGTGTCAGGCCCCCAGTTTTGGTATCCCCCTCCCCCACTCAGATTAGAGCCACATGGCAACAAGTGGGAAGAGCCAACGCCAGGCAACAACCACTATTTCAGTTACAGGTTTGATATTCATATCGTATGGTAATGCTTTTAATTTTGAAATACCAACATGAAAATGATATAGCCATTGAACCACAGCTTCATGTACTGTTTATGAGACTATGTTTTTATAGATATTTATTCACATCTTCCCAGTTCTCTTGCCAAAAATATATATAAAAACATAGTCTCATACTGTTTATGATATCTGAATTACATACATTGTTAATGATATCAGTCAACCCAGTCAATCTAGAGTGGAATTCAGTCTAAAGCTTTATAATCATGAGAATTTTACTTTATTTTCTCTATTTTACAGTTCCGACACACTTTTCCTGGTGCCATTGTGGAAGATCTATTTGCTGAAACTACAACAGCCACAACATTCCTCAAGGAAGGACTTAACCCTTATACAGAGTATCAAATGAGACTAGTGGCCAGTAACACATATGGACAGACCAACACAGAATGGGTGTCTCTTTATACTATGCAAGATAGTAAGTTATCTCAAGTATTTGACATTTTATGAGAGCGCTATGATAATTGTTAATATCTATATGTTAAAAGCTTTTAGCTTGGTGATCAAGGATTTAATATGGCGTAAAATGTTCACCCATTTTATTCTGGTATATAGAACAAAAAAGTACATTGAGGAATTGTGAAGCATTTAAGATTTTCACAGGATATTTTGCAATGACTATTATATAAAATGTAAGTATTTTTTGAAAGACTACTTGCTTTCATGTGCCATTCAATTCCATCATACAAATATGTATGCAGTAAAGAAATAAAGTGTGTCGCAGTCAGATATTGTGCCTGTTAGCCACCATAATATCAATGTTATATGTCTTATATTTGTAGAGCCCTCAAGCATAGACCCTCCCATGACAGGCAACATACAAGCCAGACAAGTGGACGTTATATGGGAACAACCAGCACGTCCTAATGGCATCATTATGAAATACAACATATACATCAATAATATATTTAGAGAAGTTGTAAGTACAGTACTTGGAATTAAACTTAACAAAATCATCAAATTGATCTTGTTGCATGGATTCAGTATTGATACAATAAAGGATCTCTCTGCAAATAACTCTCAGTATTTCAAAAGATGTAACTTTAACACTAAATACTGTGTCTTTTTCCAGGTACCTGGTAACTTAACAAGATGGACAGTGACTAAGTTAACCCCTTACTCCACCTATATATTCAAGATAGAGGCGTGTACTGTAGCTGGATGTAGCATTAGTGCTGACTCCAGGCCTGTACAGACATTTGCTGCAGGTAAGTACAAGAAGTCAGTGCTTAGTGGAGGCATATGTAAACTTGTAATGTTTTATATGTATAAGATGTTCATGTACACCTCTGTATGAGGGCAATAGAGTCTTTTGTGTTGATTTTATTATGACTCAGTTATAATAGACACCATTAAATACTATTAAGGTAGGAGATCTAATGTGCTTTTACACATATATCATGCATTCTGATTTAGCTCCTGAGGGTGTAGCAAGGCCTACTCTTATCTCTGAAACACCTACATCTGTGCTAGTCCAATGGACATCCCCATCCTCACCCAATGGCATCCTACAGGGTTACACATTGCAACGCAAGGACTTCAACTCAACAATCATCACAGATATTGAGCAGGTAACTAATACTGCTATCCAATTTATGCCATTATAGATTGCCTTGTCATTGCACATATTTGTTGTTTTCTGTTCGTGGGGGTATTTTCTAAATTGCTCATAAAATTCTACAAAAATGTATGTGAAAATTACACCTTTTTTTCAGATTTATAATCAGGCGACAAATTTTATTGAATACTAGTATTTTTTGTAGGCTGATGATATCATTGTATTTGCAAATGTTTTACCATATATAGTACTCTTATAGACTTATAGACTGATGTATAAATCTTACTCTTGAATGTCATCAAAATACGTTAAAAAACAGAATAGATTGAGTTTAGTTTCCATATAAGCCCATATATGCCATAATAGCAAAGGCTTATTTTGCTATATTATTTATCTGAACCGTTTTTCAGACATTAGTTCTAAAGGCCATGCCGCTCGAAACCTGCACATGCAAATTTGATTTAATAACAAATGCATTTCAGTTTGGACCAACTGCAAGCAAACGCTACGTGGATGAAGATAAAGTGTTGACCCCTTATACAGTGTATGAGTATAGGGTGGGGGCCATCAGTGGGCCTGGTACAACATACAGTCCCTGGACACCAGTTACAACTAAACCATCAAGTAGGTTTATTAAGATGGAGATAATTTATATAATTCCCTAAAACCAAAGATCATGGAAATAACAGTGGGGGAGTGGGTTGATACAACTGATACAAGTTACAATTTGATGGAGTTCATTTGCATTTAAGTTGTATTATTTTATGATATTGTACATAATTGGAACATAAAGGGTGTGTAATTGCATTAAATTGTATGTACATGTTTGTCTTATTGCCCATATTTGAATTTAATCATTGTATTTTACTTTTATTTTAAGATCAGTGATTGAAAAACATGGCATTCTTGTCAACATACACAGTTTACAATCATTCATTTTAATATGTTTCCTTGTATCTAGACCCAGGGGGATTGAGTCCACCTATAGTGCGTATATTGGGTCCTCGAAGCATGGAAGTGAAGTGGCAACCACCAATACAGAGCAATGGCCAACTTGAATTGTACATCGTGAAACTACCAGCACCATCTGTTGAGCTACGCAATCTCACCCAGTTAATGGTTGTAGTCGAGGATCTGATACCATTTACAGAGTACTTTGTGACAGTGACAGCGTGTAATGGTATGTTGTGATATTATATGATTTTCATTGTGACCACTGTGCCAATTTGTAGTGTTATTAAAATTATACAGTGATACTTGTATATCTGAACACCTCTCAATATGAACACTTTTTCTTGGTCACAAATTTGTAACCTCCTATTGGCTCAAATGTTGATAAAATACTGAAATGTGAACACCTGCTAATCTGAACACTTTTTGTCTATCCAAGAGTCACTTGGATAAGACAGGTTTTATTATATATGGTTAGCACATTGCAATTGAAATGTAGCATTTGAAATTACAGAGAATTTTAACTGGCTTGTATTGTGCTTAAGCTTTTTATTTAATGCAATTAATCATGAAATTATGTCCATAGATTTTTGTAAATGTGTTGATATTTTAATTTTACAGAAGCTGCTTGCACTGAAAGTGGTGTTACCAAGGTAACAACTGACCCTACTCTTCCTGAGGGACAAGGACCCCCAGATGTGACCCCCATTTCTCAGACGTACATCTATGTCTTATGGCAGCGTCCTGAAAGACCTAATGGACCAGGACTACGCTATGAGGTGGATAGACGCAAAATCAGCCAGCCCTTAGATTGTAGGTTTAATCATGACCATAATAATTGAAGCAAGAAAATTTTTACTAGTTGGTAACTTGAACAACATCGAGAGAAAATTTTAAAAAAATTAATACCAATCCATGGAATCAATGTAAAATTTGTACCTTAAAAAATGAAAATAATTATGAAAGATTATGAACCAACCTGCCATATAAATATAAATAATTAAGCCAGGTACACTTCTATAATTAATATCAAATTTTTTGACATCAGAATCCCTTTATTGGGTTTCTTTAGACTGAAACCACAAATTAACAATGCGTCTGCTAGAATAATGCATTGTGGGTATTATTTATTTTCAGCATCAGCAACAAATTTCTTGTCATGGGAAAGTGTTTATACTGGAGCAGAGACATTCTATGAAGACAGAGGCCTCAGTATATTTACAACATTCAACTATCGAGTGACTGTTTATAACGATTATGGTCAGGTGACAAGTGTTCCATCTATAGATGTCACTACTTTTGGCGGCGTGCCAACCAAGTCTCCAATTGTCAGTGCATATGCAATAAGTCATGTGGCCATCTCATTCAACTGGACCCTTCCAAGTAAGTATGTAGTGTGTTACATTTAAAGGGACTGTATAGTATTTGTTACATTAAAGGGGCAATATTGTCTAGAGTCCAGGGTCTCTGGTACTCACCTAGTTTACATGTGGCAATATTCATGAAGATCGTCAATGTAACAAAAGCGATGGACTAAATATGTAAATTGCGTCTTCGTTAATATACCAAACATAGAACCGCCTGCATATTCTCAAACTAGACTATCTTCCTTAACTTTGATTATTACTTAAATTATTGTCCACAACTTGACTTATAAGTGGTGTAGAATCGAGAAATAAAAAGCCCGGAAGTTCTTCCATCTTGTTACGCCTAACATCTTGTCTTGCCTAACTAGGTCAGTACCAGTGAGAGTTCACAATTCAAACCCATATGTTCATTTGCTTCTATGTTTGTATGCAAAAATAAAATATGATAAAATTGTATGATAAAATAGGAAATTACTTATTCTCATGCCCTCTCATCATGTTTCAGGTGTTGTTGAGCTCCAGGGATCTGTTAGCGAATACCAGTTAAAGGTCCTGGGTGGGGAAATAAATAAAACACTCACATACATCGAGACAGACACCATGATCATTGTTAATGAGCTTGAGCCAAGTACGCGATATACTCTCACATTGACATCATTTATGCATGGTGGCGCCACTATCTCCAGTACACCAGCCATTGCTACAACCTTAGATGGAGGTGAGTTTTTGGTTGATTTTATGTTTGATGTCTAAAGGATGATTGCAGCATTTTTACCTGTCAATCTAGCTGTAGAGATAATGAATTTACTCATGAAACACTTCTGATTTATCAAACCAATAGTCACCCTATCTATTTTCCTATCAGGTAGAACTTTATTTGAGGAAAATTGTTGTTTACTTGACTGGGCTTGACGCAGTTCAAGAGATCTCCACAGCATTGAAAAAAGTAGTACAGGAACCACTTCGGGGCTTGAAAAAACTTTTGCATCCAGCTGGAAATCAGTTTGCGCCTGTTTGAAAATAAGAAGCTATGAATAATTGGCATATTTTGCATTATTTTTAGCACCTGAAGGTTTGTCACCACCTCAGCTGATTGTTGTGGATGATACAACTCTCCAAGTACTCTGGAGTGCCCCAGCACGTCCCAATGGTGATGTCATAGCATACTTCATTCACCTTGACGATAAGAAGATTGACACAGGGCTCACGGTTGCTGGCTCGTTCATGTTGTATAAACTTCAGCCACATACAGTCTACTCAGTACAGGTATTGGAGTGTTCTGTCAGCGGATGTGTAAAGATATTCTCTCATACACAAAATCTAAAATTCTTCATTTACTTGAACAAAATGAAAAGTGATACTACATTTATCTATATTGTTTCAGAATACATTATTTTGTCCACGGTCATGAGCTAACATCAGAACGCTAATATAAACTTTATCACAGAACCACAAACAACTAATGATGAAATATGTAAAAAGAAATAATGATCTATTTTGAATTAAAATTCAATTCATTTTAAAAGGTTGAAGTTTGCACTGTGTATGCATGCTTGAAGAGCAACGCCACCTATGGGACAACAGCCGAAGCTATTCCACAAGAACTCAGCAAACCCCTGTTGGATGTCCTAAGCCCTTACACCATCGACATCTCTTGGACCTCACCTGTCAAACCCAATGGAATCATCACAAAGTATGATTTGTTACGTCGCCATAAAGAACCATGTGAAAACCAGTGAGTATACTTTCAAATATATTTGTTTCAACATCTAACTCATCATTTTAAATCATTGAGAAGATCTTTAAAAAATGACGGAGACTAATTCTGGAACCACAACAAGCTGCCCTGATATGTGAATCATAAACATGACTCATTAAGGAGAGTCCCCCATCACAAGATTCAATTACCATTTCTGAATAAACTGGTGACATATGGTATCCTGTTCAGATTTTAACATAGGTTCTCGGCCGATATAAAGATAGCAGCACCAACAGAATCCAGTATTATAATAATTATAAATAAACACAGATCGATGACCATGCCATCTTTATTTTAAAATTATTCCTATCGGCCTTTGCCTATGGGTTTTAATGTACATTCTCTTACATTGTTTTCCATTGTACTGTTACAGAGTCGAGGAAAGTGAACCCCAAGCCACTAAGTGTACCTATATCCAATGTGATGCAAGGGAGCGTCTGTGTGATACTACATGTTACTCAGGACCAAAGGTGTGTTTGCATTTCTAATTTTCTAGGTGGTGTAAAATCCTGAATATGAATTCTTTTTGAACAAGTGTAAATTGTAATTGCGCAAAATTAGAGAAATTAAAATGTTTAGATAAATACTACTCATTTATTTATATACTAGTAAACATTGCAGGGGGGAGATTTCCCACAGTTGACCTTTGGTATTGGCACGTTCGATAACCAATTTTATAAACAGGCCACATTTCCCATTGAAATGGATTGCATGCACGACACTGAGAGAGTATGTGCTCATGATTGTTCACATGATCACATCCTGCAATTTGATTGGACATCATATACTAGGGAATCCCAGAATGCAATAGAATATGAAAGAATTATGGGAGCTTCTCACTTCTGATATTATTGAATTGAAATATAATCCAGTACATTGATGCCATCTATTGAAAGTAACATTTCGTATCAGTAAATCACTCTGTTTAAATTCTAGACATGCTGTAATGGGGTCCTACATGATAACAAACAAGACTATGTATGCTGTGGTAGCAGCTACCTGCCCTTACCACTTAATGACACTGCTGTATGCTGTGGGGAACAATTCTACAACTATTTAGATAACCATCAATGCTGTCATGATAAGTATGTATTTATTTTTGCTATTTTTTGCTTTCTCAGATGTTTAACTCACCCATCATTATGTGTTTTTAGTTTTGAAAATGTTGATTTTTGTCTTTCAATGACATTGATTGGATTAACAACTTGTTTTAATCTTGAAGTACATGAGTGGATAGATTTACACTCAACAATGTGCCTTTTACATGTACCACATTTCAAGGGTTGTCATTGCCAGTGTATGTTGTTGAAGGTTTTGAAAAAATATGTTCTTCACACTTCTCTTTCTTTTTATAATGCAGTGTTAGATAGTGAAGGGGTTGCAGGAGTTTGATACTTAAAAAGGGAGTTGGTTACACAAAGACCCAATTCTTCAGGTTCATGTTGAAAATTAATATTGACGTGATTGACTTCATAGAATGAAATCATCTCATCGCTTAGTAAATAAAAACTAAACAAAACATGGATCATATGTTGTTTTCAAAATTTATTTAGATATGAATTTGCAATTAATTAACAGATTGATACAAAAAACTTCTTTCCAGTGTTCATTGCAAGTGTTAATATAAGTAAACTGGTATTTAGTCTAGCTACAACCCTCTGTGCCCCCCCCCCCCCTATTTGACTTCACACCTTCTCACATAGTAGTGGCGGGGGTCTCAAGGGCTTGTAACTGATATAACATATACATGTAATAACCAATAACATCTTAACTTTACAATGATATCATTTATATCAATGTCAGTCAGGGAGCATTTCAAAATCATTGAGTGCGCAAAGTTATTTTGTAAACCCCTCCTCCTTACAGTTATATTTGAGAAATTCATAATATACCAAGATTTTGCCGTTTTACATGACATATGTTATATAACATAAAATTGTCTGGCATTTCTTCAGATTTTACCAAATTCTCATAAGATTTGTACAGAACATGTTTCAAACATTATTGAATTGATATGCCAAGTTATGGATCAAAGTAATATGATCATTTGGTTGAAGTTATGGTTTTCATAGCAACAGAGTGCATGAAGACCCGGGGAAGGCAGGACTCTGTTACCTTAGTTCAAAAAAATTTAAAACTTCACATGTTTTTTCATTTCCTGTTTGGTGTAAATTTCTGATAACTACCCTAAGACCTTAACCCAAATGTAAGGATTTCCAGTTTTACTACAGTCCTGTTCAGAGACATCTATTGATATCTTGAGGAGTTATTTTTTGATTATGTTGAAACCAATGCAAGGAGGATTGGCTCCCAGGATCGAAACTCAATATTTTCCAACAATGAAAACATCGAAATGTCGTTATTTTCTGAAATTATAACCAACTATAGAGTCAAAATAAAGAGATTAAAAAGATTCGAACCAATATATAGATCATTTCTTATGAGTTTTGGAATTTTTCTTTGGGAAATAAGACCAAAATTCACGATTCAAATGTTGAGTTGAACAAAATGGCGGCTGTTTGAATTCAAATTTTGTATCACGACATGTCCATATATGCAGGCCTGTCAACTTGGGAACACCTAACATGAGTGACTTGGAAATGTTGAACACCTCCCCTGAAAATGTGGACACCTTGGTACGAAAAATTTCGAACGGAATGCGTGACATACATGTAAATCGCGTGAAAAGTTCGAACGAAATGCGTACAATTTTTTCGGCGTTCGTATTTTTACTGTGTAGACAAACTTTTTTAGAAAATTTTCTACAGAAATATTTTTGCTTGACAATTACCAGGTAAAATGCGTATTTGCGTGACATTTTCTGTCACGCAAAAATAACTGGCGTGACTTCAAATTCTTCAGCAAATGTGTGACAAATACGCAAATTGCGGGACAGTTGACAGGCCTGTATATGGGACAGAATATTGATGTTGCACTCTGGGAGCCAATCCTCCTTGAACCAATGTAAGAATTTCTAATTTTACTACAGTTCTGTTCAGAGACATCTATTCATATCTTGAGGAGTTATTTTTAGATAATGTTGAAACCAATGTAATAAACTCAAGTTTCATATTGAATTTGGATCCTAGATATAGTATCACATGAGAATTGTTCCTTATTAAGGAAAGCAAATTGAGAAACACCAAAATTTTCATTATTATTTGAACATTATTTCCAGTAAAAATTGAATATACTTATTTGTTTCTTAATTAATAAAATGCTAGCTCAAGAAATATATATTTTGATATATTAAAGTAACTGCAGTGAGCTTCCCAAAAGTTCTATTCAGCCTCACAATAGGCTGTTAATATGGGGTGTCTTGCGTGGGGGTGTGAGCTCGCAGAACATTTCCTTCTATACCCTGGAATTCGCATATATTGTCCACACCATATGCATGTGGAGATCCTTTTTGATCTTACTTTGTCCTCCACAATTATCCCGTGGATCTCATTGACTTCACTTTCTGAATTTGTTGATCCAAATGTGATACTTTGGCCATTCACTTGGCTTGGTTCAACCTTAATTCTGTCCTGCTTCTTAATGCTCACCTGAGGGGCAGTAGACCATGCCTCTTTCTTGCCGTTGATCTCTGGCACCATGTCCACAATATTAGCAGCATGACCATGTTGTCTCAGTGTCTCTAGTTGCAGTACAGTGTCATCTAGTGCTTTCTTCTCACTCTCTAGTTCAGTGATACGTGCTTTGATATTGTCCATTGCTTCACCACCAATATTGTTCACTTTTGCTTCCATTGCATCAACATGGGCATCAACTTTAGCATGCAACTCCTTTCGCTCTCTAGCCAACTTGGCCTTAGAGTCATCAATGTTTTTTTGTATGTTGCCTTTTTCTGTCAAACCAGTTTTGATTCCCTCTGCATAGTTGTTTGACCTCTGTTTTCCTAAGTCAATGACAGACCCCAAATTTTCTTTGTTGACTTTGGCAGTTTTCTCAATGTTCTCTAATCCATGGCCTTGGTGATCAAACGCGAAGCAATCTTGGCAAATTAGGTGCTGGTCATCCTTACAGAAATATTTCAGTGGCTCATTGATATGCTCTTGGCAGTATAGAGTGCGCTGTGATAGCATACTGATAGCGGCTTCAGCATCGCGGGCCCGGTCACCTGTAAGGTCGAGTATGAGGTGGGACTTTGATGAACGTGATATTTTGTGTGCATGTCCACAAGGTTGGCACAACTTCTCATTACACTCCATACATTGCGACACAGCAGGAATGGATTTCCCAACTTGATAGCAGATGTCACAGTTCCAAGTTGTCGTGTCCGCTATTGTGAGCCCTTTCATTGCATCCAAAACTGAATTTGCAAAAAAGTTCACCTTCAAGCCATCTGCCCCTTGGTTGGGTTTGGGGCAGTCATCTCGACATATTGGACAAGGGAAGTTTCTTCCGCGATGTCTATCCATTACTCCTTGGAGACATTTCTTGCAAAAGCTATGCATACATGGCAGAGATCTGGGATCATCTAAAGTCTCCATACAAATAGAACAGTTCACTGAATCCATCAATGGCTCGATTTCCATTTTAGACATCGCCATTTTCCTGCATTCACATCTACAATCGCTACTTGTTATTATTACTGTTTACTTTGCAAAGGCTGGGTTGCAATGAATATACATGTACTGTAAATTGTGTGATATCAGGAATCTCTAAAAATCAACCAATCAGATGTAGCTCAGTCTAAAGCATGCATCCATATATGGACACTTAAACACAACTCTTTTTATGATATCATAAATTAGCTTGATGCATGTACTTAAGTACAGGTCTTGATGTTTTTTCTCATAAGTCTCTTTAATGTACATGATTTTATGAAACTGCATTTATTCAAGAGACTAATCTAATCTGAAATTGTGCAGTCTGGGGTCAAAATCATTTTTAATTTTAACCTTCTGGTATTGTAGGTGTGTAGTGTGTGGACTATAGAGTTAACAATATATTAATGGATTGTTCAATTATGCTTTGCACCATAGCCCATGTTTGCACCAACTAAAAGCTGCTTGGGGATCTAGAAATTAAAAGGCCTCAATATGAGAGTCCCACATATTGACCTTCTGGATGACCATGATATTTATCAAACATTACTTTAAAGTACTAAAAACTCTGTAGACCTTCATCACAAAAATATCATTAAAATATGTATCGGGTGGTCCAAAAAAATGCGACACTCGTATTTCAAAGATAAATATTGATTTTCTTGATGAAAACATAACATTTGGTTCATATGTCCACCATTTTGATCAATTGTAGCCCTCAGTTTTGACCTAAACTGGCCAATATGCTGTTGAGACAAATTAATTTCACTTCTCAATAATTCAATTCTGTCTTTAAGAGACTGAATAGATGTAAAGAGTTCATAGTACACCAATTTTGTTAGTTCTTCCCATATATGGTAGTCGCAGACATTAGGTGATCTGGTGATTTGGGAGAGGCAGTGATTAGGCGGTATGAATCTAGGCACATTTTCATTTAAACATCTTGTGAGATATATTGCTTGGTGTCCCATCTTGTTAGAAAATGCAATGATTCGAGAATGAGCTCATACAAGGATGGTCTAAAAACAACATACGAGGGGTGATTCAAAAGTAATGGACAACATTTTATAGGCATACTAAATTTCACCCAATCAGTCTAATTTTTTTACAGTGAATAGATCAATCAATTCTCTACTTTGTGTCGAATTCTCATTTAAATGCATTTGAAATTGTTTCAGCTATGCGTTACCATGGTAACAAGGGTAAGCATGGGTGGAATTGGTTTTTTAATGATAATTGAATGTTTTTGTCATTTTTGCTTGATTTCGTTTTAATGACTCAATTACCACACATGATATGTCTAACAAGCATGGTAATGCAATTGTCAAGCAAGACTCACATGCCCATGTGTTTGCTGTTGAGTTCTTAATTCAGCAACCAATTGTGCTATGACATCACAATGATATTTCTAAGAATGATGAGTCACAGTGAGTTAGAAAGTAGATCAGACTCTTAGACTCACACACATCCAAGAAATGTCTACTTTACAACAAATCAAAGTTAAGCAAAGGATTGTTATTGAATATTTGGTAGCTACTGGAGAGACAAGGCAGGCAGTTGTCAAGAAAATAAAAGAGACACATGGAGACAAGGCCTTGTCAAGGCAAGCCATTGAGCGATGGTACAAACACTTTAGTGAAGGGGATACAAGAGTCTTAGATCTAAAGCGATCTGGAAGGCCCAAGACTGGCCGCACTGATAACACTATTCACCATGTAGAGTCCATCCTAAATGCAGACAGGAGATTGACACTGAGAGAAATAAGTTCCATTACAGATGTGTCCTACTCTACAGTACAAATGATTGTAAGGATTGAACTTACTGCGATATGCTTTTCATATACATCTTGCATTGCAAAATATATTGCACCAGCAAACTTTTATTGAAAATCCATTTGTTATTATGATGAAAATAGCCTTAAAAATGGATTCCGGGTGTATGCACCATGATCCAAGAGAAGTGCTCTATCTCAAAATGTATTTGCATTTAGTTGATAAAATTTTAACATCTAATAGATAATTGATTAATCTTTATTTGTACAAAGTTTCATTCAAATCTGGTAAAGGTAAGCGTGCCTATACAATTTTGTCCATTACTTTTGAATCACCCCTCGTACATGTAATTGGATAATGCGATGTCAACGTCTGCGACTACCAAGTATTGGGAGAACTAACAGAATTGGTGTACCATGAACTCTTTACATCTACTCAGCCCTTATCAAGAATAGACTTGTTGAGAAGTGAATTCATTGTCTCAACAGCATATCAGTGATGCTTTTGACAAGTTGAGGCCAAAATTGAGGGCTATAATTGATCAAAATGGGGGACATATTGAAGGTCTGTTTATGTAAATAATGTTGACAAAGAACTTGGTTTTGCAAGTTTTGGAAAACCAAATTTGAAACTAAAATGACGTTATTTGTTTGTATTATGGATGCTTGTTGACAATCATTATAATAAATTAGAACTTATGATATACCAAATTAAAGATAAGTAAATTCCCTATCCACTGGTATATAATATGACATGTTTTCATCAAGAAAATCAATATTTATTTTTGAAATATAAGTGTCCCATTTTTTGGACCACCCTGTATGTTTGACCTGATTTGACTGACCTTGACACATAACATTAACCTTCCATGACCTTCATAAATCTTCTAAAATTCTGAATATGGGAAACACCCATTTACTTTTAGACAACTTACACTAGGTAGAAGGACACACAAAATCCTGACATTGTATTTTTATTACCTTACTATTGATGCTGCAGGGAACAGTCTTGTACACAGCTTTACTACATAAAATGAAATAGAAACAAATAAACTAAAAAGCTTAAAGCTGCTGTTTGCCCCGAAACGCAATCTTGGGTTGTTTCGGGGGTGAACTTTATCATTTTGTTCTTAATGAAAGGTTATAGAATGATGAACAAATGGGGCAAATCTTGTGTATAAATACTTACGATAAATGTGTCATTTCAAAGATTGTTCATTGAATTGCTTCGATTGGTGAAGACGATATGATTTTGGGAAGGTTTCTAAATTAAGAGAGTGACGTCACTTCCGAATTATAGCATTCAATATAAGTATAGCGTTTAATTACTCCTATCATTCATAATATTAACTCGGTAGCCTTGCGGTAGAATGCTCGCTCAGCACGCAGGAGGCCCGGGTTCAAATCCCGCATTCTCTTTTTAATTTTTTTAACTAAATGATTGTTCTTTGATATTACGCAGAAAATTTTTTTTTATTTACATAAACTTTATACTAGAGCTTGAAAATGTAAAAACAGTATATGTCAATATATTGCGTTTTGGAACGATGTGCAGGTTTAACTAAAAGCTGCAATAAAATCTAGATTTTTGGTACATGTATTTTGTCTTTGACAAAAAGTTGAATTAGAAATGAACTCAGATATACATGTATTTTCTGAGCTTGTCTATTCTCTATAAATAATGAAATTTTAGCATATTATATAATTATTGCAGATTGGGTTATGTCAGGCAGTAACAGGAAGTAGTCTGTATTATGGGACAGTGGACCCATATATATTAGCAAAAAAATTTCACTATACACAGGTTTTACTGTAGTGTTAACTGTTTCACTTTGTTACATATACGTATTGAGCACATGTTCGTAGTTGATACCCTTCATCTTCCGGCATTTGAATTTAGATACAATCATGTATTTATTTAGCAGTTAAATAGTCAAGTAGACCTATAAGATATTTAGGTAAGAGGTGAGCTGTGAATTTTAAATCTAAGAGTTTGAGTAACACAAATGTCTGCAACCGTATACTTTATCTAGTATATAATTTATGTAAGTCTCAAGTTTTTTGTTTTTTGACCTCTTGGGTGATGTCATTACGATATCTCTGTACTGTGCACATACACATCAGGTTGTGGAATCTCATATTTTGATAATTTATTTTAGATTAGAGCTACATGATGAATTGTACATTCGTTCACTGATCAGCATTTATCTTTTTATTTTTCAATGTTCATCTGCATGAACTTGCTTACAAAGTACAAGTACATTGTTCAAAATCTCCCTTGGCCTTCTTTGATATATGTATATACTTATATTTTAAACTGAACTCTCATAAATCATCTTTAGAGGTATGCTAACAAGTGCCGATATATTACATCATACACTGATGTACATATTTCAAGTTATCATTTTCAATGGTTTCATTTTTTGAAATGAGAGTACTATATTAGTACCCCAGGATAGGCACTTGATAAACCCTCTCGTCTCTGGAAAAAACCAAGGGCGTTACAATACCCGGGAATTTATCGGTTCGTGCAGTACTTGTTTGTGATAGCGCCCTCTGTAGGTCACTGTGCTTAATAGCCTACAGTAATACGGGGTAGGATATCGGGAATTCGGTCAGTTTCTATCCGTCGATTACGCTATGAATTGAAGCAAGTGTGACCACTTTAACCACTTAAACAATTTGATAATTGATTAAATCTTTAAACAAAATCGATAAACACGTTATACACTTCCTATCTCCTTAGAAATTAGCATGTATTTATGGATTGTGTTTTCGAACAAGGCTCGACCCAGACCAATAGGGAAATCCTTATGCTAATTAGTTTTAGTTTAAAATAGTTTATTTAAGTGTCACACATATACAATTTACACTAAAAAACAATTAAAATATACATACACATGTAGGGGTAAAATAATAATATGTACACGTCCAGCCGTTGCCGACTTATGAGACACTGAGTAAAATTTACAATAGAAATAATTTACGTCGTTTAAACATACAATATACTAGCTTTGCTAGCATGTAAACATTGCACTCACACATAATTAAACAATATTTTGCTAAATTTGTTGAATTTTCAAAAGAAGGATGCAATGATGACATGTAAGTGAAAACATCATATCTTAAATCATTATACAATGGACAATCTATTAGAAAGTGTATTTCATTTTCAACTTCCTGCATATCACACATTAAACAAATTCTGTCATGAAGGTCTAATTTGGGATTATATCTTCCAGTTTCTACCCTCAGAGGTAATACACCACACCTAAGTTTTGCCAGAGCTTGTCTGTAAATCCTAGGTAAATACATCTCAACATATTCCTCGGTATGAAAACGAGATTTATGGAGTCTATAACTTCTAAGTTTATTACCATTTTCTTTGTTTTTATTGTCATTCCATAAGTTTGTATGCCAATCAATTTGATGTTTATCGATAAGTTTATTTTGAAAACTTTTAATCTTGGCCTTAGAACCATGGATTTGTGTACATTCTTTATCAGTAAAATCTGTTAAGCCATTTTGATCAAAAATCTTAATGACCTGGTATTCCCAGGATTTTCTTACATTTTTGGACCAAGTAAATATCTTTTTCGTAACACGAGAATTATTCATATTTGTAAGTCTACACCACTGACGAAAGGTTTCCTTAAGTTGAACGCTATAAAATGAAGGCCATCCAATATCGCCATTTACAGCATCATTTGGTGTGTACTTTCCAACACCTAGGAAGAAACGGGCTGCCTTATTTTGAACATTATTTAGCAGTCCACGTGGTTTATCTCCCCAAATACCAGATCCATATGTCATAATTGGTAAAACAAGTGAATTATAAAGTTTTGTGAAAACATCAAAGGTAAAACCTCCCTTATGGTAAAATAGTATGACGTCATATTTTCCTGGGGAATCCTAGATTTCAAAGGCTCAGTCTGTTATTGTGTCAAATGTAAACGCTCTTTTGCAGACAGAAAATTGACAGATTAGCTTTTAACTTTCAGCTTTGATGTTTAAATATTCTGTATTTCTACCGGACTTCTTGCTGAATATCATATAATGTTATAACTTGATTTGGACCATTGCCTGATTGATCATTCTGAAATTTTGATTGTGATTCATGATTGATTGGCAAGAAAAATAATTCCTATCGTTTTCCAGCGAAGTCAAAATGTTACAGCATGAGTTATAATGTCGATCGCGAGTTTGCATCATGTTAAATTCTGCTAGTGATTAGAAGTCCATGCACAAGCATACCCATAAGAGACAAACACACCTAGGCTCCAGGCCGTGGATGGAAATATAAAACTATTTAAGGCACAAACTGGTATTTAATAGACCGATATGTAGTGTCTGCCATGTATTGAAGGTAAACCAATCTGCATTATTAATAGGTAGTGAGGTAGCACCGAAAAATGTACCCGCTTCTGAACAAATTGAAATTACTTGTTTCTTATGTATTTTTATGTGATACTTCAGAAATTTTTTGTCTGACGCGCCATATCCGGGGCGAAAGTTGTCAAAATTGGGTTTTTGACCCTAAAAAGGAAAATTACAGGGGGTACATTAACATCATTGAATAATTCATTCAGTTAGTCTTCAATCATCATAATGATTTTATTAAGAGTTGATGAGATCATTTTAAGGTATTATGCAAACTTTCAATGGTCTGTCACTCGTGGTTGCCATGGAAACCACAATTTTTGCTGAGAAAATCCTCTGTACCTGTACATAATATAGAATGTGGATTATTTTTCAAATCAACAGATATCAGAACATTTTAGCACTCTTAAAATCACCAGGGCTGTCCAAACATTTGTTTAAAGAGAAAGAATATTGCAATTTATATGACTGGTAAGTGTCAAAGACCATACAATTACATAAGTGGTCAAAAGTGGGCGTCGCCCTCATAATAGTAGTTGATTGCCATTCTCTATAAATACAGAGTTTTACTTGACTTTTGAGATACATTTATATTGAATTTCTTTGGTTATACTTAATATCAAGCATTTTTACATCTAAGTGTTATAGTTATTGCATGGGGATACAGGGGGGAGGGGGGAGGGGGGGGTAGTAACAGAATTGGGAGGGGGCAGAGCTTATCAGCCTTAAGTGTAAATCTCATCTACATGGTTCTAGATTTCATAGGGTACAGCTTCTGGGTCTTATTATACTCATCTCAATATATAAGATATAAGAATTTACATGGTTGGTAAGTGTCAAAGACCATAGAATTACACATGTGATCAAAAGTGGGCGTCGCCCTAATCATAGTATATGGTTCATTCTCTATAAATACAGAGTTTAACTTGACTTTTGAAGTCCATTTACTTAAAAAACTCTTTGATTTATACTTAATGTCAAGCATTTCTGGTAAGTTATATATGTACATCTAATTGTAATAGTTATTGTCTGGGGGTGGAGGAGGGGGGGAGAGTAACAGAATTGGAAATGGGCAGAGCTAATAAGCCTTAAATGTAAATCTCATTTATTTAGTTCTGGATTTCAAGGGGTGCATCTTCTGGGTCTTCTTCACTTCTGGGTCTTCTTCATCTCAATATATGGGATATTCCAATTTACATGATTGGTAAGTGTCAAAGACCATACAATTACATAAGTGATCAAAAGTGGGTGTTGCTCTAACAATAGTAGATGATTCATTCTCTATGAATATGGAGTTTCACTTGACTTTAAGATTTATTTTTCAAATTAAAACTTCTTTGATTACATTTAGTATTGTAATATTTATTCCCTGTGGGGGGGGGGCAAGGGGGGTAGTAGCAGAAATGGGAGGGGGCAGAGCCAATGGCCAGTCAGTCTTAAGTATTAATATCATAGTCTGATCATTTTCATTCACCTCCCGATGTTAATATATTAACAATATCATGTCACTACACTTGCAGATTTGAGAGTCATTCAGTTGAGTGCATCTGTATATGGCGCTCCACCTTTGCCTTTTAAAAAGGTGCTATTGCTATTGCCCCTTCTGCATGCCACTTCATCTGTGAATGTGTGAAGTGCTAGGAAGGCTGCATATATGTCAGGGTCTATATTGGAGGAAATACCACTGACATCAGTCTTCATTTGTTTCCAACTCAAATATCCAGCAGCACACTTTGCTGTATTTGCTTTTTGTTTTCATCATCATACAAGAACTAATTCCAATCTTAAGGGACTCGTGTTTTTCTACCTTGAATAGGGCAAGGTGTCCCTCCCCTCTTTCAGGTTCCTTTATAGAATTTTTAATGTAATAATCACATACAAAAACTAATCAATCTGCAATTGTAGAATCTTAAAACAGTCTCCGCCAGATCCAGAAACAAAACTACCTTTCAAGTTGAATTATGGTTCGGGATAGTTGGGGTTTGTTTTCCTTATGACTTGTATACATTTAGAAGTTTTCTTTTTCTTGCTGGGTTCTATTACATATTTTGGTCCTTTTCCTTTGGCACTTGTGGGTACATGTTCATGCATAGGGATGCATTTCTCTGTTCTTGCAAGAAGTCCAGTCAGTGTTCCTAGAGCCCAAGGCACAGGGCTCAATAGGAACTGCAGGAGACATTCTAGGCTAATTTTATGTTCTTAAGCAAGATCGAAGCTGTTCAAAGATGTTTCATTCAGAATGTATTTGTATAAGCTTGTTCTGAGTACTTTTTTACTTTCACTGTAACTGTTGCTGCTGTAGTTTGCTGCTATAGTTTTCAATTTCATATGTTTTATTAGATCATGAAATCTTTTTTTCAACTAATCTCAGATGGTATCTCTTCATGCAATTTCCCCTTAAATTAGATGAGATCTGCAGCGACATCATTTGGCACAGATTTTCCTTATGATACACCGTAGAGATGACCTTCATCCTCAATGGTAAATGGATCAAGGAAGACTTTGATTGCGGTTTTGTCATCTCTATGTCTTCTTCTATACTTGCTATTTGTGCCTTTCCAAGGTCATTATGGGTGTCACACTCATCTCATCTCTAGATAATTTTCCTAAGTTGGTCTAATGAATGACTGTCTGATTGTTGTAACCATCTCATCCATATAAAGCACTTATTGTCTGTATGGCCCATATTGCAAATCCTCGTAGTGAACCACCAGATGGACTTGAATGGAAACTAAATGACTCCATATCTTTCCAGTGGGTATTGACTGATATTCTCATACAAGAGATTGGTGATATAGCAACACCAGGAGATGAATCAGAAAACCCCACAAGATGTACCCTATGAAATCCAGAATTAAAAAGATGAGATTTATACTTAAAGGCAGATTAGATATACACATTCTAATTCTGATACTACTCACCCCTGCCCAAATGTAAAAACTATAATACTTACACAGATGTATTTACCAGAAATGCTTGACATAAATTATAATAACAGCAGTTCAGTATAACTATGAATGTATCTCAAAAGTATCTCAGATGTATTTACCAGAAATGCTTGACATTAATTATAATAACAGCAGTTCAGTATAACTATGAATGTATCTCAAAAGTCAAGTTCAATTTTGTATTTATACAAAGAACCAATCATCTACTATTGTTAGGGTGACACTCCTTTTGATCGTTTATAAATATGTAATTGTATGGTGTTTGACAAATCCTGTAAATTGTAATATCCCATATATTGAGATGAATATGAAGAAGACCCAGACGAGGTGCCCCATGAAATCCAGAACTATGCAGATGAGATTTAAACTTAAGGCTGATTATTACCTCTGCCCCCTCCCAATTCTGTTACTACTCTCCCCCATCCTCCCCCAGGCAAGAACTATTACAATTAGATGTGCATTACTAACCAGAAATGCTTGAAATTAAGTATAATCAAAGAAGTTGTAATGTAAATGTATCTCAAAAGTCAACTTGGACTCTGTATTTATAGAGAATGAATCTTTAAGGGCGACGCCCACTTTTGATCACTTGAGTAATTCTATGGTCTTCATACTTACCAATCATGCAGAATTATAATATCCTATATATTCAGATGAATGTGAAGAAGACCCAGAAGATGAACCCTATGAAATCCAGAACTATGTAGATGAGATTTATACTTAAGGGTGATTAGCTTTGCCCTCTTCCAATTCTGTTACCCCCCCCCCCCATCTACCCCCTCCCCAATGCAATAAGTATAACCCTTACATGTACATTATTTACCAAACATGCTTCATATTTAGTATAACCAAAGAACATCATTATAAATGTATCTCAAAAGTCAAGTAAAACTCTGTATTTTTAGAGAATGGCAATCATCTACTATGATAAGGGCGACGCCCACTTTTGATCACTTATGTAATTGTATGGTCTTTGACACTCCCCAGTTATGTTAATTGCAATATCCTTTATATTTAAATAAATGTTTGAACTGCCCTTGTAATTTTGAAAATGCTAAAATGTTCTGATATCTGTTGATTTGAAAAATAATCCACATTCTATATTATGTACAGGTACAGGTTTTACCAAAATTAAGGATTTTCTCAGCAAAAATTGTGGTTTCCATGGCAACCACGAGTGCCAGATCATTGAAACTTTGCATACTACCTAAAAATGATCTCATCAACTCTCGAAAAATTATGTTGTTGATTGAAGACCAACTGAATGAATTATTCAATGATGATAATGTACCCCCTGTAATTTTCCTTTTTAGGGTCAAAAACCCAATTTTGACAACTTTCGCCCCGGATACGGCGCATCAGACAAAAATTTTCTGAAGTATCACATAAAAATACATAAGAAACAAGTAATTTCAATTTGTTCAGAAGCGGGTACATTTTTCGGTGCTACCTCACTAACTATAATGTTACTTCTATCTGTACATGGATTGTGCAATGGAAAAGCAATGGCACAATCAACAATGTGCATATCAATCGTGAATATCTATCGGTTCAAAGCTTATTTCCAACAGAATCGTGTCAAAATATGTGTCTGAGTAACAGTTATACATTATAAGATCGCAAACTCTTACCAATTATCAGCCGAATGGCTCATTTTCAACGAAATGTCCTTAAGACAACAGCCCTGGGTCGCGCCTGAGACCAAAAACTATTTCAAATAGCCCTCCCCTAAATATATTGGATAATCACATTTATGCGTGCGCGTGCAGCTCATCCACTGAACGAAACGCCACTTCCCGCTGAAATCACCGGGTATTGATCTTTCCCTTGGAAAAACCAGTGCTTCCTTCACTACAAAAATTACATTCTTGTTATAATTCAAAAGTGCTGCCATCTGTTTTGAATAAGGTTGGTTTAAATAAAAGACAACCTGAACATTGATGTATCTCTTAAACAATTGCATGGTGATAAATGATTACTTATAATCATATATATCAGAACCATCTATATTTTTATTAGAGGATAAATTATATACATGTATTCTTTAGATTTCTAGTTGTACAAAGGAATAAGAAGGGATAGGGAGTGAAAAATGTTGTAAGTGTGCAGTCATGTCAGTATTTTCCTTAGAATTTTTTATTTTATTTTATAAAAAAAAGACTTCACATACTGATGAAATATAGAAGTTATTGAAGATTTAAGATGCAAAAATATAAATGTCCTTTATTATGATTGATAACAGGGGATATTTATACAAATGCTCTTAATTTGTCCCTAATTATTCTCATCCTTCAGACTGTTAACAGTAAACTTTATAATCCAGGTACTTAGAGGTCCTACCAGGTGAAATCTGCTGTCCAGATAGCAGTCAAGATAGAGAAGACATTGGCTTTGGGGACACTTGTTGTGGTTCTATTCCCTTCCTGTCATCGGGGGCTCAGATATGTTGTAATGGTAAGTGACTACATATAAGTGAATATGTGAGCATACTCACAATCATATTTATTATTGTGAAATGGATATTAATTCAGATCAATTCGAAATCCATAAACAATATTTTAAGTTCACATTATTTTGATACTTAGGATAGCTTTTCTATAAAATGGACATACAAAAGGAAAATCCAGCAAATCTTTCGTTGAGATTATTTTGATTACATGTACTTCAATATTGACCCAAGAATCATAATATATGCCCAAAGATTTGTGGACATGTATATGTACAGTATGTATCTTTTCCTGTTGTTTTTGTCTCAGGTAAGCTGTATGATAAACACAATCAGCAATGTTGTGGCGACACTGTTCAACCTGCTACCATGATATGCTGCGGTAACTCCACCTATGGTCAAGCATATGCACCACTAGAGGGAGCCAGCTGTTGTGGGGCAGAATACAAGATGGATGATGTATCTGTTTGTTGCAGCGATACACTGGGAAGATCAAAGGTATTGTAAAATTAACTTGAGATAGAGAAACACTTGTCAGTATATATTTAGTCTAGATCAATCAGTTTGTTTAAATGGTGTATGAAGCGGAAAATTCTGACGAATGACATTTTTTCATCAACCATGCATCCTCATTAGGATTCTTGAATCATTTGTGACATTTTTGTCTAACAATACAAGTATTCTATATTGTTATATTGTATACAAGTGCAGTTAAGTCCATTGATATTACAGGTACATACCTACAGTTCAGCAGATGGTAAAGCCAACTCTAATGAAGTATGTTGTAGTCTAGAACGCATCTCAACCAGCCTTAGCTGCTGCAATGGTATGGGGTACAGTGCCTTCACTCAGACATGTGCTGATGTCTCTAATATGGAGCCAGGTATGTTAAAGTTTTCCCATATTGAAAAAATAAGAAATGCATTGGTCATAGAGGCTTTGTTCTTCTTTGTTGTTCATATGCAAGGTTGTTTGACATTTTTTGTATGGGATTTACACTTGTGCATGTGTATTTGTAGATGTGTATCATCAACAGCAGCATTTTGATAATCGTCTGCTAAAAATCATGATGCATTATGGGTAGTGTTTATATTTCCAGCTTGTGGCTCAGGCAGAGTGTGTCCCATCAGCCAACAAGGAACAGCATTCTGTGATAGATGTGACTTTGACAGGACCAGCCACTACTGTGGCTCTGTTCCTGGGTACTACAATACCTCCCCTACCACTCCACCATCAACCCCTGCCCCAGGGACTATGTGCTACACCACACCTGAGAAGCTTTTCACAGGAATGGGATTCAGATTCACTGGTAAAATAAAAACTAAATTAACTAATGTAAATATTAATGTAGTAAAACAGTTTATATTCATGAAGACACAAAAAAAATTATTTTGAAATCCAGATCAAATATTAACTCATGTGCAATTTCACTTTCTGTAATCCAAAATACTTAAATGAATTTAACTCATTGCTGACCAACCCCGAAATATTTTGTCTGACGTCATGATCGTATCTGACCAGCAGAAAACCTCTAAAAATAGCTTTGGGCAGCAATGAGTTAGGAAATGTTTCTTTACAGATGTTTTCTGCTTTATATATTATAATGTATGCATCTAGACCTGTTCAGATGTTCATTTCATACACATTTCAATTAGATACCATAACTTGTACTACCTCGTGAATCATGATGAATGAACACTTTCATGTCTTCCCATTTCAGACACTGGCCTAGTGCCATTCACAAGTTACGAGTACTCAGTAGTTGTATCCAACAGAGCAGGGAGCTCATCTAGTGGCTATACTGAGCAAACTACACTTCAGACTGTACCAGGGGAGGTACTTGCACCCCAGGCTAGAGTTGAACCAGGCATAACTGATACAATACACCTCTCTTGGGAGCCACCTGTCTACCCTAATGGTAATTAAATTTAAATTGCATTTATAGTTCTTTGTTCATTTTACTTTGAACTGAAGTGGAGCAAAAGTATCAAACATGTCATTTTACAAAATGTGGGCATTATTCTTTTGGAATCCAGTTCCATAATTTTTTGCTCTGTTTTGCATTGGGCCATCCTGTAAATGATTTATATCTGCTCATTGCAGAATGTTGTATTCTCTTTCAAATTTAAATATTTATTTGATGCAAGTTTTCATAGAAATATTGATTAATAAACGCTGTATTATTATTAATTTGCAGGTGAGATTACCCACTATATACTGAAGAGAGACAATGTGGAAATATACAGGGGCACCAGACTCACACTGGTGGATAATAACACAATACGCCCTTATCAGATGTATGCATATACACTACAAGCCTGCACAGTGGTTGGTTGTGCTATGAGCCCACTGGTAAGTCATTATACAATGGTTGCACTACACATTGACATATTGCAATCTATTAAGACCCATACATCTGTAATTTCTTCTGATTAAGATATCCTCGTCAATAATTTATCCTTTTTTAAGATGATTTTTATTAGATTTTTTTTATTATTGTCTTCATAATGAGTACATTATAATAATACACTACCAGGGCCAATAATAATTGAAATAATAAATCAAATATTTTGGAAATTTAATCCTCCAGGACCACTCTTAAATTCTCAGCTGTTGTGTCTTTCCCTTATTCCTACTTTTAAATTTTTATAAATATGTACATGTTCTCATTTATAGGTCAAAGTGAGTACCCTCCAAGCAAGACCGGAGAATGTCTCACCACCAGATGTCATTGCAATCAGTCCAACCAGCCTCCTTATCACATGGAATGCCCCAGGACGTGCGAATGGAATCCTCTCCCGCTATATACTTTCTGAGGCTACCTTGGGTGAGATCTACAACAGTGAGGATGTAGACACTCGCAGGTATTGTTATTATACTGTGATAGTTGTAGTACTGTTTAATTCTCATGCATCCATAAAGTAGTTTAATGGCATATAAGTACCTGTAAGTTCCATAAACAGTTGATCTCATCAAAAAGTCTTCTTCATTTTGGAACATCTTTGTCCTCATAATTTGTAGATGAGCCATTACCCCTAAAGTGTTTAGGTCTTCATATCTGTCAATGTTGTTCCACTTAGACTGATTTTCTAAAGTTTAAAAAACACATGTTCATATTCAGTTTATAATGTTTATTTAGAAGAGAAAATTAACTTTATCTAACATTACCTTACAGGTACACGCTAACAGACCTGGATGCCTATGGGCAATATGAACTGATGCTAACAGCTTGTACTGAGGCAGGGTGCCAACATAGTGACAATGTCACCATCAGAACGCAGGAAACTACTCCCCAAGGTAAACAATGTCTACAGTGTATGTCTCTGATCTAGAAATTGAAAACCTTGTGGATACAAGTAATTTTGCAAGTATCAGGCAAAATCAGTTAAATGATGTATTTTTGTAAA